>CM053401.1:177177578-177212216 GCA_028644305.1 Xerus rutilus
AAAAAAAAAAAAGTCACAGGAAGCTTCCAGGCTCCGTGATACAAGACTCAGGAGGACAGACTGAGTTTGTGGTCCCACTGCACCTTGCCATGTCAGGCAACCTCAGCGTGAGCCGTCTGCATGAGGGTCAATGACAGTACCAACAGGGACATAAATGTTTTACAGATTCAACAGGGGTCAGGGGACAAGTGAGGAGCACAGTGAGCAGCTCCTTCTGCGCTCTTTCTAAATGTGAGCTGTTCATCGCAGCTTCTTTTTCCTTCAAGGGATGATCGGTATTAACAAATCAAATTAACAAATCCATTTCTTCCAGATATTTCTCTATGGATTTAGGAACGTGCATCTGTGTTCGGGAACTGAGATCTCGCTGTGTCTTTCCTGGCAGTGTACATGGATCATTGCAGGCTGCAGAGGTTCTCGTGCTAAGGGACTGGTATCATTATGATTTGTTCCATATTAATGGATGTTTATGCTATTTCAGCTTCTCACTACTGCAGCCCGTGTCTCTGTTCCCCATCTTCGCACAGCTGTTTAGCTCTTTAATGTGAATCCTCAGATGTGCAATTGCCGGTCATGATTCCTTAAAGATGCCTTTGATTCTAAGCCTTGATGCTTGAGAATCACAGTGGCTTATTCTCATTTCCCTTTTTTCTTTCCATCATTTTCTCCTTCCAACATGCCTACTAGTATGTCATTAATGTATTTGATCAGTGGATCTGGCGTGAATGAATATCCAGAGATGGTTTTGTTCTCCACAGAAGATCGCGGGAGTAGAAAAATCTATGTTCACTGCCCTGTTGATTGAAAAATGACCATCTTTCATGGTATCTAAAATATGATATCTCCTAGGTTTGGATTTATTATACAAAGCTCTTGCAGGACTGTTGTATTGGGCAAACATTATTTAAGCTGGCTGTGTCAGGTTCTGGGAGGTTGATACATTGTCTACTGTGAGAAGCTTGAAAGTAAGCATGGGACACAGGTTAATGGGCGAGTCTTCCTTCAGAGAGCTGGGCTCTGCAGTGATTTCTGCAGTCCATGTGAGCTGCTACAGATCTTCATTGACCAAGATGTCTGAAAGCACAGGAGGACAGAGGCACAGAATGGTATGATGTGGAACAATTTAGTTTCTGATAAGTAATTGACATTTGAAATACGGAGACAAGCCATGGAGAGGCCCATACCAGATGAGTGCGACTCACGCACTGATGGCAGGGTCCTGTGAGTCCAGGCATTCCTAACAAAGTGTCCGACACCATGGTCTCCCCTCAAGCTCAAGTTCAGGTTCTAAACAGCCAGAAAAAAAGTTTTAAAGAAAGGTGCTGAAACCACCTGATGGTACGTCATGTCCCCCGCCTGACCACTTAAGTTCTCGCTTGGGTAGGTGATTGTGTTCTGTTCTGGCTCCTGTGGAATGGAGCCACGGGACCTGAGCTTGGTTCTCAGGCCTGCAGGGCCGTGCACCAACTCCTTGTGGGGGAAGATACGAATGTTGCTAAACATCTGAGAAAAGTAGTTTATAGGCTTTCCCCCATGGCCTTAAGGTATTTATATATGCAATAAAATATATGCCTTTAACACACTGACAGACTCTGAATCTGTCATTTTTAGACAGGCAGAAATTTTCCTGAAATTGAAACACACAGAGTGTGTCGTCTTTGTCCACACAGTGTCGTTTTCTCTGTCTACATCAATTCTCGCCTCCCTCCTCTGCAGAACTTGCAGAGCTGTTCCAAAAGAGGGAATATATAGTACTCATAAGGGGACCCGGGACAGCGCTTTTCAGGGTTTCATGACCAAAGATCACCCAGGGACCTTGGGAAAATGCAGACTCTGTATTGGTAGCTGGGGTGGGGCCTGGGGTTCTGTGTTTCCAAGCAGCTCCCAGGTAACGCTGGAGCCCTGGAGGGTCCACAGGCTTCCACACATGGAGGAGGAAGGAGCTGGAGGGTGGTGAAAAGGCCTGAGAGGCGAGTGGATAGACGGAGGTTGGTGCTTGCTTGAGCCTGTTCCTGCTTGTTTGCGTTAGCATTTTTAACGATGTGTTATAGGCAGCATTTGCGAGGTCTAACCTGGGACTTGATGCCTAGAAGTCAATAGTGCTGCAGCCCAGTCCCTAGCAGCATTTTCTTTGTTATTTGTTCTTTTTTTTATTTGTTCTTTTTAGTTATACACGATGGTAGAGTGTGTTTTGACAAATCATACATACATGGGGTATAACTTCCCATTCTTGTGGTTGTACATTATGTGGAGTTTCACTGGCTGTATATTCACATACAAACATAGGAAAGTGATGTCTGAGTCATTCTACTGTCTTTCCCATTCCCATCCCCCTTCCTTTCCCCCACTCCCTCCTATCCACCTCCCCCACTCCCATCCAATCTGGTGACCCCCCTCCCCAATTGTGAGTCAGCATCCACATATCAGAAAGAACATTTGGCCTTTGGTTTTTTGGGATTGGCTTATTTTACTCAGCATAATAGCCTCCAATTCCATCCATTTACTGACAAATTCCATAATTTCATTCTTCTTTATGGCTGAGTAATATTCCATTCTGTATTTATACCATATTTTCTTTATCCATTTATCTGTTGAAGGACACCTAGGTTGGTTCCAATGCTCAGCTGTGAACTGAGCTGCCTAGAAGCATTTTCTAAGACTTGTGGGACAGGTAATCTGGGGGCATCACCAACAGGTCCCAGGCACCATTTAGAACAAAGAATGAAAGTAAGTCACTGTTCCAGAATGCACTGCATTGCCATAGGTTGGTCACATCGAGATTTCAAGATCCTGGGCTGGGACCTCCTGCCTAGGCCACATGGGTGCTCTGCTTCCCCAAGAACAGTCTGATGAGGATTACCAGCCCTGAAAAGGGACATAAGCAAAGTGTCACGTGAGCACTGCAGGAACAGAGCACCCTGGCCCAGCTATCTGCTGCTCCAGGAAAAGGCGTATTACTGGTTTTGGCAGACCACGCAGACAGGATGCATAAAAGATCAAGTTGACCCAATGTAGCTGCAAAAAGATGTCCTCCTAGTATGCTGCACCCCGGAGGATCCTGAGGGGTCTCTGGAGCTGGCTGAGGCATCCCAGCGCTTGAATCTGGGGGTGGGGGCAGGGTCTAACTTCTTGTCCTTTCCATAAACCTGTAGGAAAGCAGCAACACCATTGGAATTCCTGTAGGATTTGACCGTTGGAAAGGGGAAATGCCTGGTGGTGTGTGTGCATAAACCTCACCTATTTATTAAATACGCTCAGTTTCACAGGATACAGAAACACCCCCACATCCGTCCTTTTATTTTCTTCCAAGTAATTATTCCTGATCTCTAGCAGCACAGGGTCACCTGGCCCACTTCCACCCTGTGCCTTCAGGGGGCCACATTGTGCCTTTGCTGCAGAAGCTGTTTCCATGTGCTCGCTTGTGCGTGTGGCTGTAGATCTTGTGCGGTAATTTCAAATGAACATATGGCAATCCATCATGTCGGCGCTCGGAGGTTTGTTTATCCGATGGTATAAATCTTAAGGCTATCACGAAAGACTGAGAACCCTTTCCAAGAGCAGAGACCATCCATATTTCCTTCCTCCATTGTGACTCAGAGTCTCTCAGACGTTTCTAGCATCTTGCCAAAGAATAAACAGCACTCACGTTTTTCAGGCATCTTTCAGAACTAAAGGTCTCAGATGTAGCGTTTAGGGTAATAAATGGAATATGAAATAATAAACATAAAACAAACATGTGGTTCTTGTTTTAAGTGGGAGGATTTTAGTTGGCCCAGTTTTAGAGCCAGAAGTCGGGGTGATTAAGAAGCAAAGAGCTGCCAGCACAGCTATGAATTATGGACGAGCAGGGAGCACTGGTGTGGGAGAGAGCCAATTTGCTTGCACAAAAATTTAAAAATGTATGTGAGACTCCCTGAAGCCAACTAGCTCAGTAACAGAAGCCCTGCAGCAGCCTTCAGTCTCGCTGGGCAGGAGGAGAGCAGACTTGGGCCTGGCGCCGTGCAGGCTGCTGGCTCTGGGCTCCAGGGAGCCCTCTGGAAAGTGGAAGAAGGACATGGTGCCGGCTCTGCCTAGCTGGACTGGGCTAAGGGCGAAGCCCAATGGCCCCTTGCCTCTCTGGTGCAGAGGGAGGACTGAGAGGTCCCCGGGGGGTTCTGCCAGGATGAGAGGAGTCCATCTTTCCCAGGACTTGTCCACACTTGTCCCACATCTTTCCCACATCTTACCACACTTGTCCCGTGGTAAGCTGACTCTCCCTAGCTCCCCTGGCAGGATTCTGCACCTGCAACCAGAGGACCTTGAAAGCCAGATGCCCCGAAGAAGAGGGGTCCCCTGCCTGATGGGTCCTCCAGGCAGTCGCTCCTGTGCTTCCTGCTTCCTTGGCCGCAGCCCTGAACTTGCGCTGGTTCACTGCCTCTCTCCCCAAGTCTTCAACCTTCAACAGATAAGATCACTAGTGATCCTGAAGCCAGGAGAGCTGCAGTATCACATCAGACGAGGCCTTATAAACAAAGACAAGACACATACACACCGCCCTCTTCCTTTGTAAGGGCATAACTTACTTGTTAATGGACTTCATTTTTTGCAGCAGAAAACAGAAAGGTGCAGCGAGGTGCCACGGCCTCGCCAAGTTTCCACTAGTATTCACATCTCCCAGGGCGTGGCACGTTCCAGCCTACTGAGGAGCCTGAGGTTTACGTGATTACCAACAAAGCCCCAAGCCGACGTCAGGTTCACTCTCAGCGTTGTGCATTCCATAGGTTTGGACAAGAGGACAATGTTACCTGCTGCAGCATCGTGCAGAACAGCTGGACCCCCCTACAGCCTTCTGCTCCCCTTTTCCTCTCCCCAGCCCCAGCAACCGCCAGTCTTCACGTGTGTCACTGCTTTGCATTTCCAGTGTCAAGGAGATGGAGTCACAGCGTGCACCCTTTTCTGCCCGCTGCTTCCCCTGGGCAACATGCTCCGGAGGCCCTCGGGTCTCCTGGTCACCTTCAGAAGCACAGCTCGCTTGCTGTCACCTGACGGCTGTGCACGCAGCCGCGTGCCTGCTCAGGCCAGGGTTCTGTGTAGACACTCCTTTCCAACTCAGTGGAAGGTGGCTGCTGGATTATCTGGGACGACGTTCGGTTTGGTAAGAGAGTGCCACACTTCCAGAGCGCCTGTCCCATTCTGCATACCTGGCAGCAGTGACTGGGAGTTCTTGGTGCTCTTTAGGTAGAAGGTTAATGAAGACTTCTTATAATATTTTAAATGATACTGAGGTTTATGAAATAGTCATTACATCTACACACCGCGTGAATCCTCTAACTTTATTTTTATTTTTCAAAATTAGTTTAGCCACTTAAATCGCTTTGCTTTTCACTATAGATTTTGGGAAAACTTGTTGATGTTTCTAAAAAATCTTGCTAGTCTTTTGTTTGGGTTTGCACCGAATTTATATGTATAATTTATAATTTGGGAAGGATTTTCACCTTGGCAATATCAAATCTCAAAAACACAGTTTATCTTTTAATTAAACTAGGTCTCCTTTGATTTCTTTCATTAATGTTTTCTAGTTTTCAGTAAATAGATCCTGTACATATTGTAGATTTATAAATGGTACTGCTTTTAGAATTTGGACTTCCAATTATCCATGACTGGTTTATAGACTATAATTGACTTCTATATGTCAACTCTCTATCTTGTGACTTCTCTAGCGTTTGGTTTCACATATTGAGTCAGCCTGACATTTTCATTCTGTCACAATGTATGGTCTTTTTCACATATTGCTACACTGTTGGCTAATATTTTTGTTGAGGATTTTTGAGCCTAGAGTTATGAGAATTCTGTAGTTTTCTTCTACTTCCAAAACAATCTAGCCTGTTATTTGGGTAACATTAGTTCCATAAATAATTTGAGAAGTTTTCTTTCTCTTTGTATTTTCTGGAAGGGATTGTGTTGAATTAGTATGACTTTTTCCTCCAGATTTTGCTACAATTTGCCCTTGAAACCATTTGAGCCTGGAGGTTTTGATTCTTGGAAGATTTTGAACTGCAAATCCCATTTCCTTAATAGATACAGGACTACACAGGTTCTTTATTTTTGAGAAAGTTTTGGTAATTTGGTTAATTTCACTGAAGTTGTTAAATAGATTGACAAACTAGCTTGTGCTATTTCTTACTGTCTTTCTAGTATGTGTGTGAACTATGGTGAGATCCCTGCTTTCCTTCCTGATGATTTCTGCCTACCCTTTCTCTCCTTCTTTCTTCCCTCTCTTCCCCTCTCCCTGCTACCTCCCTCACCCTCTTCCCCTCACCACCATTTCTAGAGGTTTTCCATTTTATTGATCATTTCAAGGAAACCGTTTCCTTGTTCATGACTTCATTGTTTGACTGTTTCCATTTCATTGACATCTGCTCTTACCTTTTTGATTTCCTTCTTTCTGTTTGTTTGGGTTTGGTTTACTCTAAATTTTCTTAAGATAAAAGTGTATATTACTGATCTGAGAGCTTGGGAGGCTGGGCTCCTCACCAGCAGGATTGAGGGAGGCTGGGCTTTTTATTTATTCCAGCAGGAAGGCAGTGACCATTTGTGGAACCTGTGTGTGTGAATGGCGGTGCTGGCTCCTCTGAGTGTGTTCTTTCCTGAAACTTTAAGCATCCATTATCGACACATCCCAATGGTGTTGAGTGGCATCTTCATTCCTGGTGACCCGACAGACTGCTGTTGGAACTGAAGCTTGTAAGCAACTTGCCTGTGTTTATCCAGGTAGAGAAACTGTGATTTCAACCTATTAAGAACTAAAGAATATTTTTCTTCAAGTCAGCACATGGATTTGTTCTACACATGTTTATTTAGCACCTAGTATGTGCCAGCATGATGCTCAGTCCCTGGGGTTACAGTCCATGAGATTCACGTGATTCATATCCTCAGGAGCTGTTCAGTCCTCTGCAGGAGACAGTGAAAAGCTTGTCACTATGTTAACAGTTTTTGACTCATTTGTTTCATCAGGTATAAGAGTCTGCAACATTTATATAGTTTACTGGTTCCTGGGTTTATTTTGATGTTGTGGGTTGCTCGACAGGGAAAATTGTGATGAATCCTTCATTTTCAACACCAGGATCAGTGATGTGAGTGCCAACACAGCCCAGTCTCCTGAGACAGAGTTTTAACATCAGTGAGAGAGAGCCACTCTGCAGGGATACGGCCGGCTGCGGGCGGGGCTTTCTCCTCTCTGCTCTGTAAAGGTTTCCTGCTTTGGTTTTGATGGGGAACTTGATTCTGAGGTGCTGGGAGACTTTTCACTGTTCACATTTCAGAGGTCACAGGCCCTGGGTCTAAGCCTCAATTTTTACTGGCAGTAGACGTTGCAGAAGTTTGAAGAGCTGTGTGGAACAGCTGGTCCGAAGCAAAGTCACATCAGTGAGAAGAAGACAGAGCGGGGTAAGGTCCCGAAGGAGAATAGCAATAAGATGGCATCTGAGGTTTCTGAGATACAGATTCTGTGACCATTTAAAGCCAAACTACTCTTCCTAGAAGGTGGATCTTTTTTAATAACAGAAAATCATGATTTATTTTGCCAAATGGTCTTCAAACTTTTGGAAAATTCGAAGAAATGAGAAGGTGAAAACAGGAAACATCTTTAATACTATCAATCAGTAACAATGTTTTAGTTTGTCTTCTTTCTGTATTTTTCTTTCCAACTTTACATATGGGTATATGTATGTGCATATACATATACACTGTGTTATATATGTGTATTTTCTTGTATAAAATTACAAATGCATATCCACATATACTTACATTTTCATGTTTATGATAGTACAAAATGTTTATATGTACATATTAACACTTGAATATTTGCAGATACAGTGTTAGTCAGCTTTTTGTTGCTGTGACCCACATACCTGATAAGAACAACTTAGAGGGAGAAAGATTCATTTCTGCTTAGGGTTTCAGAGAAGTCCATCTATGGTCAACTGCTCCATCATGGTGGGCCTGAGAGGAGGCGAAACATTATGGTGCAGGGGTGTGGTTGAGGAAAGCTACTCAGTACTTGGCAGCCAGGAAGGGGGGGTGGGGAGAGAGAGAGAGAAGCCCTGGATAAGGCATAGTCCTGAGTGCATGCCCCCAGGGACCTAAATCCTCATCCATGCCCCACAGCCTGCAGCGTCCACCACCTCAAAGTAGCCTGTACAGCTACCAGTGGATTATTCCACCTGTGTGGCCTAGCTCCTCGTGGTCCAGTCACTTCCCCCAAGCTCCACCTCTGGACGTTGCTGCATGGGCACCATCTCAGGAGGTCTTCAGCTCAGGCGCCCTTGGGGACAGTCCATATACAGGGCAGACACCGGGTGTGGTTTGTCATATGTGCAAATTTAAGAATTTTGTTTTTAAAAAGACATCTTACTGTTTGTAGCGGAACAGTATTCTCTTATAGCATCGTGAGTGGTGCCTGTTGATAGATGATCTTTAAGCTATTGATGAGTCTCCTACTGGTGGACATCTATGTTTTGCTGCCGCATTTTGTTATTTGTATAAAATATGTTTCAATGAACATGTTTGAGCTGGGTCTGGGTCCCAGTCAAGCATTATTCACTTTGTATAAATCGAGGAAAGTAGACTCACTGGGCCAAATGACACACAGAGGTTCAGGGCTCTGATTTAGTCCTTCAGCAGCAACATATAAGAGGCTCTGTGTGCTGTTCCTCTGTGACCACTGGTGCCGAGCCTTGGGATACGTTGTGAACACTCTGTTTTTTAATGGATTGCTCGTTTCTTCCCTTTTCCATTTTTCTATCAGTGTTTCTCATTTTTCTTCTTGATTATGTATCCCTCATTCTGTGTTCACAACGTGTGCCTGTGATGTAGATTTCTAAATGTTTTTCTGGCTTATCATTTCCTTTTTAATTTTGTCTATAGTTTTTTGCTCTGCATTTAAAAATTAATCCACTCAGTCAGTTTTGTCCTTTAAATCTGCATTTGCGACCATGATTAGAAAGCTCTTTTAACTTTATGGCTATTTAAATATTCATCTTTTTTTGTCTAGTCTGGTTTTTAGTTATTACTTCATTCACTCTGGCGTATTCCCCAAGGCAGTCCAGCAGAGAGTCTACTCCCATGCGGGTCTGCAGACTGCCCTTAACTAATAACAACAACCTTAAAAACCATCTTCCTAGGTCCACTTTTCTTCAGATGTTAGCAGTTGATTCGGATCAGAAAAGCACTCCAATTTTACTTCCTTGTTTTTCAAACAGCATTACTGAAATGAAGTGGCTTCCAGATTGATCGGACGAGTGGAGACATATGACTCCCAGGATGCTCAGATTATGTAGGATTTTTTTAATTAAAAAAACCTGGAACACGTTGCTTGGCTTAAGCCCCAGATTCAGGGCGTGCATTTCCTGTGGGAGGCTGCTGTGGCGCCTTTGCTATTGGAATTGCCAGGACAGAACGCTTCTCTTTGAATACTGCCTTTCCTGTGTTTGAGGGGACTTACTTGTTCTCCCGACAGCCTGCTCCTCAGCTCGCACTGCTGACCGGAGCCAGGGATTGTGGAGAGCTGTCATTGTCATCCACAGCCATACCAAGTTCTGGAAGGCAGTGACCACACACCCTGATTCACCCAGGACAACTGCTGTCCAGGTGCTCCAGGCTCTGCTGCAAAACGGTCCCTAAGTCAAAGAGAGACCCATGTGATTCTCCCAAGTAACGAGAGCTGGAATGGAGAAGCCAAGCCACAGTGATTGAGGATCACTTAATCATTGTCCTGAAGCTTACCGTTTTGATAGCTTGTTGCCACAAACTGTGCTAAGAACATGTCACATGCTGCAGGAGCCCTGGGCCCTGTGAAAGGCTTGAAAACCATCCAGCTTAGAGATACAGCCCTTAGGCCAGAGAGACTGCTGAGAGGCAAAGTGACGGACATTTGGGATCTGTTTCCAGTTTAAAATGTTACTCTTCCATATGTATTTTTAAGAAAGTAAACACCTTACATTTCCCTCTTTCTCCTGCTGTCTCTCAGTGAGACCTTTCGTGACAACCACATCTTAAAAGCCTTCCACCCGCCCCGGGGACCTTGAGCCCTTTTGTTCTTTCTCCTTGTTCTTAGTGTTCCCTGTAATTAATTGTTTTATTCATTGTCTAAGCTCCTCCCCCCAACAAGTCTCCAGCTACTTGTGGACAGATTTTTTGTCTTCACCTAAGTGAATTGGTGCATCATAGCCCTTGGTGCATAAATAACACAATTAATTTTAAGAGGTCATTTAAAAAAATTAAAATGATATAAACCAAAGTGAAATGTTTTCAAGAGAAAAACCAAAAAGTCTAAAAAACACTGTAAAATAATATTGCAGCTGAGCCTTGTTGCAAAATCTTTTCCTGGCTTGGTAAAAAAGCTATGTTGTCAAGAGCAAGGTGGGAAAAGTCTCCTACTACGTAGTCTTAAGACATCGTTGCCAGAAATACTGAGTACAACACTCATAAAGATCATATGTACTAGCAAAAGGTTCACTTTGATCTCAATAACCACTAGTGTCCTTTCTAGAAGAGCTAGGATTTTTAAAGCGCATAATCTAGGATGTGTATTACTAAGAAATTCTTAGCAAAATAGTGCCCTGAGCTGGGTTTCAGAGGACTTTGGAAATTACTCAGTTGTAGACAACAAGTCACAGGTAGGAGGGACCAGTTGCTCTTTGCTGATGCTCCTCCTTCTGAACTGGCCTTTCAAATGCCTTAAGGTCAAGTCCAACAGCAAGAGAGTTGTCCAGTGGTGCTGAGACCCTGCCATTCTCAGTCTCCTCCTCCTCGCTTCCTTTTCCAGTTGTTTCTCTGCGTCCCAGACATGCAGTGGTGATCGCCTCCAGCAGTATGAGGTTCAGACTTCTGAAGGTCAAGTCGGCCCTGGGCATGTTGCAGCTCTTGGATCAAATGCAGGCAAGCCATTGACATCAGCGTGGAGAGTAAAATCCAACACAGAAGATGGCAAGGGGAGGGACATTTTGATGTTTTGACTGACCTTGAGACAAATAGAGGGGTTTTAAATGTCATCAAAGTGGAGATATGAAGAGGACACACCAATTGGGTGGTCATTCATGCTGAGGCCCCACTGTAGGAGAAGCTGGCACCAGCAAGTGCTCTCTGTGCTCTGAGCACGTGACATGCCACGTGTCACCCTGTGAAGACACCAGGACTCCATTGCAACTTCTGTGTCTGGGCCAAGGGTACCGCCTAACTAAAGAATACATTGTTATACATTGTATTCTTTTATATGATGAAATTCTTCAAGTTTTTTGTTTTAGGCAAAATTTAATAGATTTACCTAGACCCTAAACTTTGTATAATTTTCTGATGTGATTTAAAAAATGAAAATTTTTTTTAACTCAGAAGTTCTCTTTTTGTTTCATCTGTGTTTTAAACTTTACACTTTTGATATTTAAAAGAAATTGGAACACCCGTGTGCCCTCTGTAAGTGCAGTGAGCCCCCGGCTCTTTGTCTCACGGAGTTGGCCCTGGAGGAAAGCATTCCTACCATAGTTTAGTGGTAAGAAAAGCAAAGCCCGCAGAGGTTGCATCTTTTACACAGTTGCAGAGCTTGAGAGTGGTGGAGTCGGGGTTCTCACTGGTGCCGTCTCCCCCGGTGCCTCCAGTCTTCACTGTCCTCAGTGAGACTCCAGAGTGTCCAGGGCCTCAGTGCTACACAGCTGAGTCCCCGAGGGGAATTCACCTGAGTGAGTCAGGAGGTCTGAGTGGACCTGAGACATGGCCTGTCTGTTGAATGAGCTCCCAGGTGATGCTGATGGACCACAGACCACACTGTGCTCATCCTCAGCACCAGATGCCTGCTGCTGAGTTTCCAAATATCTCCAGCCTCTCCGTCCTTTTAAGTCACTGGCCACTTTGTACCCTGAGTAACTATGATCATTAATATCTATATTTCCCTAAGTCCCCTTGATTTTTTTCAGCATGACTGTCACATTAATGTTTCATTAAGTTGTGGTTTTTGTTGCATTTTTCATTACCCCATGATAGATGGCGGCTCTTTTCAACCAGGAGAGGAGGAGGGGAAAAAAAAAAAAAAAGAACTCCATAAGTGATTTGAAAATGAGCTGAAGACTGTCTTTTGATCATTATCAAAGACAGTGTAAATAATCAATGAAGTGCAAAAGCCACAAGTCCTCGGTCCCTGATGGTGCTGACGACCTGATGCTGAGCTTCTGCGGCCAGATGAGCAGCAGGCGCTAATGAAATCCTCTCTCTGGTGCTGCAGCCTCTGGATGATGAAACGCCACTCACAACCTCGCCATTGGGGTCCGAGTTCAACCGTGGAGGAGGCTGCAGCCAGCACCACTGTCGGTGTGCAGGTGGTGGACACAGGTGACCTGCCTTTCATCCGTGGAGCTTCAGGAACAGGAAGGGTGGCCAGTCCAGTGAGCTACCCACACCCACAAGGAGTCCTTGGGCACACTAGCTCCTTCCACGTGTTCCTGGGGTGACTCGGCCTCTGTCATGAAAATCGAGAGGCCACCTGGCACTGCCATTGGCCAGCTCCGTCTTCCGCATTCCACAGCTTGCTCTGCCTCAACTGGAGAGTCTACCTGCTCCTTTCCCTTTACAGTGCTGTAGTTGTTTTTGTATGAAAATAAATTAGTTGCATATTTCTATGTCTTTCTTTACCCGAGGTTGTAAACAGGTATCCCTCTTTCTCCTGGAGAACAGAAGTAGTGTTTTCGTTGGTTGATTTTGATAAGATGTACCTAAGAGTCACCATTTTAACCATTTTAAATGTACACATCACAGTATTAAGGATGCTGGCACAGTTATGGCTGCACAACTGTTACCACCCTCTCCCTCCAGAGCCTCGTCCATCTTCCCAAAGTGAAACTCTACTCCCACTAAAAAAAGCTCTCTCCCCATTTCTCCCTTCCCTGGACACTTGGAAGCCACTGTTCTTTTATGTGTCTGTGAATTTGACTACTCTCCGGACCGCCTGTAAGTGGAGTCCTTAAGCATCTGACTGGCTCACTTCACTCACCTGGAGATCTTCCCAGTTCAGCTATGGTTTGCATGTGCAGGGATTTCTTTCCTTTGTGAGGCTGAATAAACACACACATTGTATGTATTTAACATACTTTTGTTGATCTGCCCTATTCATGGATGCTTGGGTTGTTTAGTGTTTTTTTTGCCAGACTTTAAAAATCAAAAATCATGTCCAAAAGTTTGGAATTTTCTGGACGCTCTTAGAAAAAGTGGGAAGGTTTGGCATCTGGCCTGTGTTCCACAGGACCATGGCCATCTGGGCAAAGCGGACATGTGCATCCTGCCCCTTCTCAAGGCCAGCCTCAGCTGTTGGTCCATGGCTCTGTCACCCAGTTCACTCCTTTCTGTCACTTGCTTGGTGCCTGCCCACACTGGGTTTTGAGATTCCTTCTTAAAACGGCGTTTCTTAAAGAACCTGTTGGGAAGGGCAGATTTTTAAAGAAGATTTTCAATTTATTTTGAAGCTATCCTTTTGGACAATAGGATGAAAATGAATTACTAGAAAAATTGCCATACACTAGAGGGGCACAGCGATGCCAAGACTGGCAGAATTTATCAATGCTTGGCCTCAGTCTTTGCCATGACCTCCTGGTGAGCAGCTCATGGAGAGTCACAGGCCGGAGCATCCATGGCAGTGCAGGCAGAGGCAGGACAGCTCTCAGCAGTGGGTGCCGAGCAGCATGTGTATCAGAGCTCCTGGAGGGCTTGTTGAATGCAGATTGCCAGGCCCCACTCCTAGAACTTTGGATTCAGAGTTTTGGGGTGAGGCCTGAAATTTGCACTCCCAATAAGTTCCCCGGTGATGCTGATGCTGCTGGGCCAGCTGCCTCCCTTCGGGAACCACTGTTGCAGAGCTGAGTCTTTCCACATCTGCTTTCCTGTTCCCTGAGGATGGCTGGCTCATCAGGTCTCAGCAGATGTGCAGTTGTGTTGAACTTGAGAATGAGACAGTCTGTTCACTTTGCCCTCAACAATGCTTTTCCAAGGAGCCGAGTGAGTGTCCTTGGTGGAGGAGACACTGATGAGGCTGTGTGGCCTTGTCCTGTCCCCTCTGCATTAGCTGTCATTGCCTTTCATGCCCAAGTTGCTGAAAGCACTGCTTTGGGCTGAGATGACCTGCAGATCAACTGAACTCCTACACCTGGTTCTTAAATCTCACAAAGCCCAGGCACTCCTGGAAATTTCTCTGAGAGGTGAGGTCATGCATAGAAAAGCTTCAAACCCTTTAAAAATTGTGACCTGTTGAATATCAGAGGGATACTTGTTGACCCTTCGGAAAGCATTTTCCTAGGGGAGAAAGAGAAAGCATAACAAGAAAGCTTAAGGAGAAACTGTCTTTCTCTGTTTCTCTTGTATGCGAGCACAGGAATTTCCTTCTGTGGGTCCCTCAGCAGACATCTGTGGTGGCCACAACCTGCCTTGGTTCTGCTGGATGACATCTGATGGCCAGCAGCTCTCAGAAATCCTGGAGGCAGGCATTCTCCCTCTTACAATGGCACCAGGTTCACACAGGTGTGAGGTGTGGAAGGCCATTTGAGGACTGGGTCACGTGAGAATCCTCTGGGCTCTGTGTACCTGAACATTTGCTGAGACCCTCTGATGAGCCAGCCACCCTCAGGGGACAGGAAAGCAGCTGTGGAAAGACTGGCTCTGCAACAGTGGTTCCCAAAGGGAGGTGGCTGGACCAGCAGCATCAGCATCACCCGGGAACTTACTAGAAGTGCGAATTTCAGTCTTCACCTCAGAAAAATTCTAGGAGTAGAAAGCATCTGCAAGTGACCGCTCCAGGGCAGAAGAGTCCTGTGGCTTTGTCGCCAGGGTGTTCAACGTTGAGATGCTGAAGATATGGACACCCACAGCAACGGAGGCCTGGTTCTGTTCCAGGAAGAAGCACTTTCCTGGACAGGTGGGGTTGTGCCCAGCCCAGGGAGGGGTGGCTTGGCACTGTGTCTTCACGCGTCCACGCCCGCCCTCAGTAAATTCATGTAGATTCTTCGCTCTTAGAATTCCCAACTGACTTGTGATAGGAATTGTGTTTCTAGGATAGATTTTGATTTGTCTTTTGATGCAACATTTTAATTTAAAAAATGTGTGTGTTTCCTTCCATAAGATATAAACTTGTTCGTGATCCAGCAAACTGGGTCACTGTGGGTAAAAACTCTGGAGTGGTTACCACCAGGGAGCAGGTTGGCCGAGAGTCCCCTCACGAAAATGACAGCTTTTATACAGTCGCTGTCCATGCCATTGACAAAGATGTGTGTTTACCCAAAACTGGGGAGAGAGCCTTGTTCTTCCTTCCTGAGGGAGAGGTTTTCAGTCCAACCGAGAAAATTATGAAATAAGCCTTGTTATCACTTTGCATCCAGGCCAGTGGTTATTTTTGATAATAATTCTCCATATGGCAAACCAGGGACCAATATCACTAAAAGAGGGACAATATTCATTCAGGAGAGACCGTTAACCAGCGAGGAAGCTGCAATCAAACCCACATTCTTCATCTTTTCGTGAGATAACACTGCAGCTCTTTGTCACAGCCAACGATGTGTGATAAATATTTAGCACAGCTTCCCGTACTTGGAATGGCAAATAGGCTCAGGCAAATGTGACTGTATGGAACGCACTTGTCATAAACCTGAATAGGTGGTTTTATGAACGTGTTTTAGCACATTTCTCTACGATCTCCCAAGGCTGAATTTTTAAATGCATCAAAACATAAAGTTAAATAAGAAACAATTTTCAAATGTCTTCAAGCATAGAATTTAAAAGAGTCTGTGGACTAAACTGAGGCTCCAGGTGACATGTGCCTGCCTGTCCCACTTGGGTAATTAACCTGAGGAATACTGGTATGAAGACAGGACACCCGCCCCTCCTCAGGGTTCAGAGAGGAGAAGGAAGCAGTTTGGTGTTCTGGGGTCCCATGACTCTGCTATGGATGGCTTCATGATGACATTTGTTTTTATAAATTTTTATGGATGGCATTTATTTTTAATTAGGAAAAATTATTTTTAGATAATTGTAGCTTCACATGCAGTGTTAGGAAACAATATAGTGGGTCCCTTGTACCCTCGGCCCCTGGTAGAGCACCTTGCAAAGCTCTAGCACATACCAGTGATATCCGTGGGCATACAGCCATGAGCAGGGCATTGCCCTCCCACAGCGACCCTCCTGCTCCCCTCTGCAGTCACCCCCTTGACACTGGGCACGATTGACAGTAGCTTTTTTAGTGATTTCACATTCCACTTTGCTGAAAAGGGATTCGAGAAGTTTTGTTAAAATTCATATAGCCCGAGTTCCCTAAGAGTAAAAAAGCAGACCAAGCATCGTCCTGTGCAGCCTGTGGTTGAGAGAAAAATTATTTTAATATTTTTGTGGACTGATTCTTTCTTGAGAGAATGAGTGTTCCTGCACCAGGGGTTGGTGAGCGTGAGGAACACTCCTTTAATCAGGAGCTCCTCCTGCGACTCCCTCCCCTTCCAAGGCCTCCTGCCAAAGACCTGTCCAGCCACTCTGACGGGACTGCTGTCCGACATCAATGACATTGTGCCAGTTCTCTAGCCCCGTTCTTGCTACAGGGAGGTCTGGGAGTCTGCAGTGACTGAGCCCCTCCTCCTGGAGGAGAGGATCAGCACCTGGAGCCCTACTGGGACCACTTACCTTGGAATGGGACACTGTCTGGGGAAGTGCAGAGGACAGAGGAAGTGGGGGGGGGGATCGGGGTGTTTGGATGGGTGGTGTAAGGGCTCAGAGTGACAGGCACGGTGCACACAGACCAAGGCCAGGCCCGCATGCTGTCTGCCGCCCCGGCTGAGCCTCCTGCCCACCCCGGGTCTGCTTCCGTCTCTGCCCCCTGGCTCTGGCTAGGCTGTCTTCAGGGTGGCAGTGGGTGTCTGTGCTGGCACCTGGCAAGGAGCTCCAGGGTGTGTGTGGCTGCTTGTCTTGGCCATGGGTGCTGTGGTCACCGGGGGCAGTGAGGAGGGCAGACGGGCGCTGACTGGGCTGAGCCACTCCTGGGCCTCCTGGGATCTGAGCTTAGCCTGCCCTGGTCCACACAGGCTCAGAGGTCAGGAAATTTGGGCTCCCACAAAGGAAAATCAGGGTGCTGCGACCAGAGGAGGAGCAGATGCGGCTCAGGTGAAGGCCACAGGCAGCCACGTCAGCTTTCTCCTTTCTGCTTCTGCCAGAGGGTCCGTAGAAGGCAGCATACTTTTGGTCGGATTACTGGTCATAGTTCCTGGACCTGTGACCTTTGCTTCCCCTGGGGTTTCGCCTTGAGTGAAGCACTCACCTTGCCCCCAGAGCTCTGGCCTTTGCCCCCGGTTTCTGGGAGGGAACTTCTAAGCCCCTGGAAGGGCATGGCTGATGGAAGGACTTTGCCATGCTCTCCCCTCTCCTCATTCTACCTGCAACCTTTCCCTTAGCCAACGCTGACCGGCACACACTGACCCCTGAGTGCTGGGGTCCTTCTGGAGAAGTCAACCAAGGGTGATCTTGGGGATACTTGAACTTGCAGTTGGTGTCAGAAGTGGGGGTGGGGCTGGCGACCCTTCCCTCTCACTTTGCAGCTGGCCACTTCCACAGAGGCGCAGCCGTGAGGCACTGAGGAAGTCCCCGTCAGGCGGGTGAATGCTGAGCGAGGCAGCACCTGCAGAGTCCCAGCTGACGCCTCCTGCCTGTGGGGATGTGTCCCCGTCCTGTGGATTCCCATGCCTGGAACTCTAGGAGGCAGGACACAGGCTCTTGGTGGGGCCCTGTCCTCTGTGCAGCATTTGTGGCTCTGGCAGGTCAGCAGTCTGGGGGTGTCATGGGTGCAGGGCTTCTCTCCCCGGGCTGTAGGCCAGGCGGAGTCTGCAGGGGTGGGAGGCAGTGACAGTGGGATTGGAGGGATGTCCTTGAGTGGACCTCTGAGTCTGCTCAGGTCAAAGGTGGTGCACTGTTGGTTGGCTGGCAAAAGCAGCTTCTTTCTCAAAAGCAGGCTGCAGGGCCAGCACTGGAACCAGAGAGGCACGGAGTCCATGGTGGTCCATTTGTGATGGCCACAGGGGCAGGTTATCCCTGCCCAACAGCGAGAGCAAAGCCACAGCCCAGGGTGACACGGCTTGTTTTGTGGCAGTGATGTCAGTACACGTGGACGTGTGGCACATGCTCTCACCATTTGTGTCCCCTCTTCTGTCTTTGCTCTGATTTGTGTTTGAATGGCTAATCCAGGGAAAACTCCTGGAAAAGTTGTCCCACCCAACCAAAGGGGTTGATGTTTTCTTTAGTGGTTCTCAATTTTCCCCCCAGGGGGTACCAGTCCACGCCTGGGGACAGTTTTGATTGTTACAGTGAGGGTGATGCAGGTCCAGTGCACTGAGTGAGGTTGCTGCTGGATGGAGGTAGAGAGCTGCCCGTGGGCTGTGTGTGGACTGTCACGCACCACAGCCTATTGAATAGGAGAATCTGGTGTCTGGGAATGACCAGTGGACATCTCCTCTGCCTGACTGCCCTGACTCATTGTGAGCCCTATTCAAGCTCTTAGGGGGACACTACTGTGGCTGGTGGTGGTTCTCCGAGTAGAAAGCACCATGCTTGTGTGAACAGGTCTCTTGGCCATGGCCAGGGTAGACGGGCAGAACCCACTGATTCTTCCTCCTCCACGGAGAGGCTGGGAAGGGAGCCCCGGGTCCTGCAGGGAGCAGCTGGCTCTACACCTGCCTTTGCCTCTCACTCATTTCACCCAGCTGAGGAAGCCACCTGGTCCCACACCCTCGTCCTCTCTGCCCTGGGATGATGGAGTCCACAGGTAGGTCGTGGATCAAAGAGGACAGTGTCTATGAAAGTGCCCAACAGCCTGACCCAGGCAGAGCCGCAGGCCAGCGACTGCTGTTTCTGAAATGGGTCCACCTTGACTTGGTCATCCCTGCAGCAGCCCTGGGTTGGGTGAGACGGGCAAAAAGGGGATGGCACCGTCTTCACCCGGAACTGGGGGGCTGAACCAACAGATGAAAGCAGGGGACACACCAAAGGGGGCACCACCTGTGGCTGTCACTCGTTATTTTTCCTGGATCAAGTGAGGTGTTCGAGGGGGAACATAATCTAACTTTGTTAGAAGACAGATATTCTAAGAAATGGTTGCTGGAGGAAGACGCTGGTGGCTGAGCAAGAACCCCAGGATTCCAGGAGCAGCCACAGCCATGCTGTGGTGTCTGTGCCTATGTGCCCAAACAGGCTTCTGTGACCCTCCTCCTGGGGTGGGGCTGGGGAAGCAGGCGGTGCAGTCCCCCTCTCTAGAAGGCTGAATCCCTGGAAGGGATCTCATACTCCAAACATGAAAGCAGCGCTAACTACTGACTTGTCTGCATGGCCTCAAGAGGGAGATGCTCTTGGTGGACATGTCCTTGAGTAAGAGAAGCCCTCGCCTTAAGCGAGTCCTCTGGCTCCAAGGCTCACGTGGAGGACAGCAGCCTCCTCCTTGGGATAGAACTAAAGCTGCTGAGCTTGGAGGAGGCCAGCAGGAAAGCTGAGCCCCTCAAGCACGGGCTCCTGCTGCAGCCGAGATGGAAACGCTGTGGGGTGTCCTGGGGACCTTTCTTGTTGGTGGCTTTGTGGTTTTCACTCCTGGAGCAGAGTAGGTAACAGGGGCCTTGGTCATTGTGGAGCTGAGCCCAGGAGTGGGAGGAGGCCTGGTGACAGGATGGCACTAGCCAAGGACCAGCTGTGCCAGAGGGACGAGAGAGCCTGACGCAGGACTAGGGGCTTCTATTCTCTGCTGGGCCAGAACATCCTCCCCTGGTTTCCCACCCACAGCTTGACCCCTTCTCCACTCTTTCGGGCCCTGCATCTTTAGAGGCCCGAGAACTGGGGTGCAGCAAACCCGAGGTCAGGCTCAAGTCTGTGACACATGGATGACATCATCCAGCTGATCCTGGGTTTCATATAAAAAGTGAGGCGAACAATGCTCTCTTGCTTCTTTCTCTCTCTCTCTAGTATTTTGGACAATTTGATGAGCTTACACACGCAAGGTCCTTAGCGTAGGAGGGCACGGATCGCCAGGCCGCAAGTGGCGGCATTGCTAGCAGTAACTGCCAGTCACATCCTGGCAGCCATCTCCAGGTGTGCACAGTGGCCACACCGGGCTACACACTCCCCGCACCAGGGGCATGGTGCGCTCTGGGGGGGATGTCACCCAAGGTGCCATCAGGGGCTCCACGCTTGCTGTCCTGTTCTGCTGCTGAGCTTCAGGGACGGCTTCTGACACAGCTGCCCGGGGGATTGCACAGGTACCTTCTCCAGATAGGGGGACACTGGGGACCCCTGAGTGGGTGGGAACCCCACACCATCCATGGGCATAATCAGCCACCGTACTTGTCAAAAGGGGCAAAAGTGAGACTAATGCAGAGTCCTGTGCGGCAGTGGGGACCCCGGGTGGCCGTGGCCATGGGCCTCGGGGGACGATGAGCCTGGGGCTCTGGGGTTCTGAAGCGAGAGTCTTCTACTGTCACTCTACACTAGACTCTGGGCCAAGGGTGACTCACCCCCCAGCCAGCAATTACTAAAGGCAGACAAATAGGTTCCTCCCCAGAGAGTCGCCGGGTCTACGGGGTGAACGCCTTTGTCACAGCCTATGCTCTTCTCTGGGATGGCAGCAGTGTGTCGTGTTTGGGGGAAATGGGTTTTACTGCTGCCATCTGTAATTCCAGCCTCTGTTGTATTTTCCCCGTGTTTCATGGACAGGCTCAGCCATGGAGGATCAGATGCCAGCTCTGCCCATCAGCCCAGCTGTGGGCAGTACCAGGCTGGGTGTTAAGGCGTGGATCCTGCCGCTGATTTACTTCTTGGTTTTAAAAAGAGAAGAGGTTTCACATCAGGGACACCCCGGACGCCCCTCCTACTGCCCACCTGGTGGGGTCCTTCTGCCAGTCCCCCCACCTGCAGCCTCTGGGCTCCCTCAGCTCTCACGCCTTCACCTGGCTGTGAGGGGCTCTTCCTGCGCCTGGCGACTCAGGGCTTCCAACTTGCGCTCGGTCATGCTGCGCCTGGTGACTCGCCGTATGTGCTCGCCACTTGTGCTTTGGCTGAATGGACTTACGCCCAAGTTAAGTACCTTTATTTTAAACAGGAAATTTTATATTTTGATTGTAAGTGAAAAACCGGTTTTGCTGGTGTAAAGAGCAGGCAAGTGTGAAAAGAGACTGGGGAGAAAGAGCCCATGGTAGCTGTGGCTAGATGATGCTGCCTGCCCAGGGCCCAGGACGTCCCTGTGGGAAGGGGAAGGCGCACAGGTGCACTGGCACCCGCGGGGCCTTTCCTCCTGGACGTCAGGATACGGAAGACGCTTTAGAAAGGGAATCTCTCTCTCTCCACGCAGCTCTATGTTGTTTAAAACTATTTCCTGTGCAACTAAAAGCAAATGGATTTATAAACAGGAAGCTGAGAGGGAGGGAAACTGGAAATTCACTGTTGGAGCTAATGGGGGCCTTTCTCCTTGCAAGGTAAAAGAGAGGAGATGGAGACTAAAATGGAACGCTTTCCATATATGGAGATTCTAACAGTTGTCATTTGTCATTTTAAAAATTTTTTTTTTATCTTGGTTAGGCCATAGAGTGACCGGATACGTGGTCATACATTATTCTGGATATGCATGTGAGGTTTCTCAAAAGGCCAGTTACACTTAACACTCACACACCAACTGTGGTTTCCAACTGGCTTTTCTTTCTCTGACCTGTCCTCACTGTGGAACAGAAAGTGGACCCAGGCTGCCTTAGGTTAAGGGCAGGGGCCAGGCCCTATGTTCATCGGCTCACTCACACCTCTTCTGTCTTCCCATATGTACCCAGGTGTCCTGCAGGCAGGGCCAGGCCTTCCCTCTCCTTCCTCCTTCCTTCCTGATCTGGAAGGTTCTAGAGCCCTGAGGCACTGCTCTGGTGAGCACTGGGTGTACACCATGCATGCACAGGCCTGCTGGAATTTCACCTGAACCTCCGGAGGAAGGAGGACCCATCTTACTTTCCTGTTCTGCAAGGGAGAGAGCAGGCCTCTAGTGTGTCTCGGGGTTCCCTTTCTGTCTGTGGCCCACACAGCCCCGTTGCACGTCGGCCTGTGCTCCTGCTGCTCTCAGGCTCTCGGTCTTTCCTTTCCCACTGGCTCCTCCCTCCCTACCCCCTGGCCTGAGAGGATATGATCAGGGAGAGGTGTGTGGGTCACCAGGCCAACTGGTTTTCTCATGGGGGAATTGGCACGTCCCCCTAGGAGCTCAAAGGAGTGCTGCCGCTGACCACAAGGTGTCAGCCAAGTGCCCTCTGCTCCAGGGACTCCGCTGACTTAGAGTAGGCTGCTCCCTGACCAGTAACAGACTCTGTGATACTGTAGCAGGAACACGTACTCAATGAAAATATGAGAAATGAGACTTTCTCTATAGGCTCGGGATCTGTTCCACCATCTTTCCATCAGTCTAACTAGCTGTTATTATTCTTCGTGGTGGCTGTTGTTGAAGAGTTGATATTTGATAGTCTTGATCAAAAATGACACCTTTTGGAATACCCCCAAACAGGCATTTTCTTGTGTCCATCTAAAAGGACCGGAGTCACCTATAAGGTTAAGAGCACATGACTTTGGCCCTGACCAATTCCCGCCCCGCGATCACACACTTTCTACCAAATGGAGCTGGGCTTCTCTCTGTCTCTATATAATCCACATACACACTCTAGAACTCCTGCTTTGCTTTGCAAATAATTTTAGACTCACAAGAAGTTTCAGAAACAGCAAGGAGAACTCCTGTGGAACCTGCCCAATTCCTGAGATAACACCCTGTGTCACTAATCCATCAGATCAAAGCCAGAAATGGGTTTGGCATAGTACTGTCAATGTGGATCTCAAGTGCAGGTCTCATTTGGACCTCACCAATTGTGCTACCAATATTTGACCCAAACTGTTCAGAACTGAGGGACCAATAATCAAACCAAGAGCTAATTGTGCTGTAAAGAAAGTCTAGAGAGTAAGGAGAAGCTGGGAGGAACAACTCTCAGCTCGGCTTCTCTCAGCACACAGGCAATGAGGGAATCCTTACTCCTTTTATGAGAAAGAGGGACTTTAGTTAAGGAGAAGGACTAGCCATGACTGCATGGAGAGGAGGCTGTGTCTGTCATGGAGATGAGGGGTCACTGTCTTTTGATCCTCTGAGGACTGTTCCAATGGAGGTCAGAAGTGACCAGACAGAGAGCTCACAGGCGGGTGGGAATTCTGTCAGGGCCATATATCACAACCGGGGCTGTGAGTCTGGGGCATCCACAGTTTCACTGGCATCTTCTGTGGCTGAGACAGGTTTTGCCTATCCGGCTTCACAGAAGCCACGGAGGTCCTGGAGGTCTGCACAGATGTCCAGGTGGCTGTCTAGCCAGGACAGAGCCCTGGTGAGCAAGGGTTATTTTCCTGGGTTTGAGAGAGCATTTGCCCAGTGAGAGTTTAACCAGCTAGTATTTTGATGAAGGCTTACTTTTCTGACATACAGCTAAAAGATTTTCAGGGTCTAAAGAGCCATGGTAGAAAAGCTTCTAAATCAGAATGTGTGATTTCCGTAATTATATCTTTGTTCAAGCCAATCCAAAGGAGCTTGCTGTCCTTTGCACAAAGATGGTGCCACGAATCCACCAGTGAGGGGTTCTTGAGTGGACAGCTGTACCCCTACAGTCCTGGCAGGGCCAACTTCCCTGCACAGACCTGTGCCGTGGCTCGGGGCCCTATGCTCAGAAGGGCCCGTGCTTGGTTCAATTCTCTGCTGTCACCATCTTGACATCCTAATTTTTGAACAAGGGCCCCACGTTTCCTTTTGCACTAGGCTCTGCATGTTTTGTAGCCCGCGCTGCATCCTGGGCGGCCATGAACAAAGGAGCCCTTCTGGGTGTGTGTGGATCCAAGACAGAGTCTACTGTTCTGCATCTTCCCAGAGCAGCTCCGGAACCTGTCCGCGGACTTCCCCGGTGATTCTGCTCTCAGAATCATCACAGGCACTGTGGCTGCAGGAGCTTCCAGTTATGTGTTTGCCTCCTTTGGTGATTTGAATGGACTAACAAACCTCATCCTTCCTAACTAAAGGGCCGTGCTGCGGTCTTGGAGCCTGGAGGACCAGTGAAGAACAAGCACCCTGCTCCTGAACACGCCGCGTGCCTGACCTGCTCACACCGTGCCTTAGTGCTGAGGCTGGTAGCTGCAGAAAGCCCTGAGCACTGGAACCGGAGGGAAGAGTGGAAGAGAGCGTGCCACAGTAGAGCCCGAGTCCACACCATGCCTCTGCACGCTGGTTCCCGGGACAGTGCCCAGCTGCCAGATCCACAAACACGAGCGACCGGCAGTGCGCCCACCCCAGACGTCACCTGGGGTTGACCTGAGCCAGGTTAAGAGGGAGAGGAGTTAAAGGAGCAGGGGAAGAGCATGGCCATTGGGGGAGCACGGCACAGATGAGGATCTCCAAGGAATCAAACTTTTTAAAAAATGTACAATTTATTTATTTAAAACTTTTTTTATTTGTTCTAATTAGTTACAAATGATGGTAGAATGCATTTTGACACATCTCACATAGATGGAATCAAACTTTTCCAAGTCAAATGTGTAGGAAGGCCCTTCATGAGGCTCCTGGATGTGCTCCAGTTCCTTCTTTCCCTGGAAGGTCTTTCAGCCCAGGCATCGGGAGGACTAGTGGTGGAACTTTCAGGGCCTCCCACCTCCCACCCCTCCTGTCGCCCTCGACCTGACTCTTCTCCTCAGAGAAGCTGCTGTGTTGAGTTGGCCTCTCCACTGGTCCTGCTGAGGCCACGACAAGGTCCTCAGTGTTGTTAAGACCACTGATTCTGGGGGGCATGACAATGGTCCTCGGTGGTGTTAGAATTCTCTTTTTCCTCACAGGCTTTCCTGTGCCCATATGCCCCCTGGTACTATGAGGAGGAAGGACAGTGGAGACAGGTCATCAGGTAGATGGTCCCCTGGTCCTGAGCACTCACCGGCCATTCCACTGTCCAGCTCTGCCGCTCCTAAGTCCCCACATTAGCTGGCTCAGGCTGCCACAACAAAACCTTCAGGTGTTATGGCTTCTACAGCAGGTGTTTACTGCCTCACACTCTGGAGACTGGAGGTCTGAGATCGGGTGCCAGCATGGTTGGTCTGGTGAGCACTCTCTTCCTGGCCTGCAGATGGCCACCTTCCTGCCTCGTGCTTGTGTGACAGGGAGGGAGAGCTCAAGCTCCATGCTGTCTTATTAGGGCCCCATCACGAGGGCCACCTCCTACCCTCATCCAGACCTAGTCACCCCATTGCCAAATACCATCACCGTGATGTTGGGCTTTGACATCTGAATTTAGGGGGAACACAATCCTGTCCTTGGCAGTCGGTTTCATGGGAACCCTCCTTTCAGGGGTGCTTTGTAAAACCCAACTTAAGGAGAACGATGGGTCTTTTTCTGTGAAATTGTGAAAGATGTGGCTTGGCCCTGCTGGGGAGCCGCTGGGCGAGGCCCTGAGGTCAGATGTGTGCTGGAAGGCTTTTCCACAGGGCTGCCATGTGTCCTGGGGTCAGGAAGCGCCTTTGGAATTGGGAAACCGTGACTGGATTGACATTCAAGGGGTGGAGGGGGTTCACCTGCTTGTGCCACGGAGGCCCTGCGCGCCCTGCGTGGGCGGGGGCGCTCTAAGAAGCTGCTGTGTCTGGAGAAATTGGAACTCGGACTGTGGCTCGGGAAGCAAAAAGGGGATACAGCAGTGGGGACGGTCTGCAGCCAGACTTAGATCACTTGTAAATATGCATAATACTTCATTCCAGATATTTTGAGTGCTTGGAAGATATGAGCTCCCAGAGCTCACAGGGACCCCAGGGTAAAGAGATTTGGTGATGTGTCCCAGGTCACAGCCACAAAAAGTGGGAGATTCGGCATTCAAACACAAGCAGTCAAATGCCTCGGTCTGGGCAACTGGGAGCTCCTTAAAATGCATAAACCATGCAGACCCTGCTCTAGTGGGCCCAGGGCTCACTGGAGCCTCTGACTTGAGGTCCTGGAACGCTTTTTGTGAAACCTGGTGATGAGGAGGGATCCCTTGCTCTGGCTGACAGAGTGGACAAGAGATGAGACTGCAGGCACCACGGCCCCAGGGAGGGAGTCCAGAGCTCGCCACTGCCAGGGCCCCCCATCAGGTTCCTGTCACAGGCCCCAGGGTGAGAGCTACAGCTCTGTGCCTCAGGGCAGCTCCAAGGCTGCTGTAGACTGGGCCTCCCCAGGCTCCTGCCTCTGAGTCCTGCAGAGTGAAAGATGCCTGGTGGTTGCTGGACAGAAAACAAACCAAATGAGGCAGGCTCCTCTGGGAGGAGACCATGCACTCCGAGCCAGGCCCCTGGACATTTCCTCAGGCCCTGATTCCTGGGAGGTGCCGCTCTCTGAGCAGACTAACTTCCCAGAGGGCAGGGCGGTGTCTTTCCTGGTGCCCGACATGGTTACTCAAGAATGAAAAAATTAAAGAACTCCACTTCAGCCTGCAGGGACAGATGGATCCCAGAACCAAGGACCAGAGTAATTGCTCCCCAGTGGAGCGATGAGGGGCGGAGCCAGGGCTGGGGCACTGGAGGGGACTCCAGCCCCACCCTCCTGACCATGAGCAATGTCAGGGAAGCCTCTCTACCTGCCTGAGCCCCAGCTTCCCACCTACAGGGGAGGTGGCAACAGGTCTACAGACAAGATCATGTCACGGCATAAATGTTGTACATGCGATCATGACCTCTGGCCTTCACATCTTCACAAATGGGCACAAACGAGTGGCCCATGCTAAGCAGGCCTCAGGCTGGGGAAGGCTGTGCTCCAGAGAGGAGCACTCCTCCCTCTGCCAGGAGGCGGGCAGAGTTATTCCAGAGCAAGCTCGAGCTCTGAGCTTGGTGGTATGAGAAGATGAAAAAAAAACGAGAAGGCCCAGCTCTTTCCCTGGTGAGCCTTCTAACTTAGTTGGTGGTTTATGATGAATTATTGATCTTATGGAGCTCCAAAATTGCTGAATCAGGGTGCAGAAACCTGCTGCTCTGCCGCCAGCCTTGGGGGTTTTGAAGTTGAATCCTCAAGGCGCAAACCCCACTGCAGACCCTGTTTTGCTCTGCACTCCCCGGGTCTGCCATTAATTATCTATCTGGCTTCACAGAAAGGACGTGACAGGACTCCCAACACCTAGGCCAGCCTTGTAGGCCTGCTTGTTAACTGGCAAGAGCTTTTTTCCCTGCCTGCCACTGTGTCCTGTGCTAGAGAGCCTTGTAGTCACAGACTGTAGGGGACAGCCTTCCCAGCTTCCCTGTGGCTCCAAACCCCATGCACCGGGGGGCACAGGGCCAGGAGGGCTGTTCTGCTCAGTGGAGGGCCTGGGAAGGGCTCCTTCTGTGGGCCAGAAGAAGCTAGAGACAACCGGGGGGCTGGGGAAGACGTGGCTGAGCGCTCAGGAGCTGAAAGGTACCCTCAGCAGGGGACTCTCATGGAGTCCTTGGGGCCCCTCAGCTCCTGCCATCAAGGCCTCCCCACTTCCCACCTTGGGCTCTGAGCCCTTGGGTCCTGTCTGTCCTCATGTTATACATGAAATAAACTTCTCGGGGATCCCTGAGAGCTAGTGACAGGTTAGAAAGCCGCGCTAAGCCCTTTCCCACCAAGGCTCAGATGCCAGAGAGCACTCTGCTGGAGGCGTCAGAAGGCGGGCGGGCTGAAGCTCCCCTTCCTCCCCTCCATCTGCCCCTCCATCTCTCTGTCCGTCCACCTCCCACCCATCGCTTTATCCGTCCATGCAACCACCTTTCCTCTGTCCCTCCTCCTTTCCTCCCTCTGTCATTCATTCATTCTCCATCTGTCTAGTGATCCACCTATTCTACAGACACCCACAGAGTCATTCAGGTAAGAAGAAGCTGGAAAGCCTTTACAGGGAGACGGCGGGGCTCTGAGCAATGATTCAGAGCTGGCAGACGAGGGTGGTGGCAGGGGCAGTCATTCACAGACAAGGGAAGAGCAGGTGCAGAGGCCAGGAGGAGAGGAAGCTGGTGACTCAGTCCTGCTGGAGGCCCCAGACCCGAGCGGCAGGCCTGTGAGGGGACCCACAGAGATACCTGGCAGGTGGGCAGCTGCTGTACTTGGGTTTGAATGTCTTTGGGGTTTGGAGGACAAGAACTGCTACTGGAGGTTTTAGGCTGAGATGTAAGCTCAGATCCAAGGCCTAGAAAATGTCTAGGTGCTTGCACAGCGTGAACCAGAAGCAGGGGCATGGGAGGAGGCTGGGAGGTGGGGAGGAGGCCAGGAGGTGTGGAGGAGTGGGATGCAGGGAGGAGTCAGCCACCCGCTTCAGAGCGGCCTGCAGGGAGCCCTATGCTTCCCGCTCAGCGCAGTTGGGTGAGGGTATTCACCAGGGGCCTTCCAACGGGGTGCAGCACCCAGGCTCTCTGAAGGAGGACAGGAAAGAGAGAACAGAGAGGAAGACCCTACAGACCACGTAAACGTCCCTGAATGTGCCCGTCATTGCCCAGGTCTGAGAGGCAGGAAGTGAGTTCTCCCAGGGGACCAGCTGCACTTCTGCAAACTTCAGGTGCCTGGTTTTGCCTCCTCAGTCCTGTGGGCTGTGTGGGAGCCCAGTGAAGAAGAGCTGAGGTCAAGGTGCAGGCGAGAGGGCTAGGGGCCCAAGCAGGGGACGTGGCAATAAGGCAGAGAGGAGAGGCTTTGCCCAGATGAGGGGCCGGGCTGGGGTGGTGGTGAGCCCTGACGAATGCACCAGTCTGGGAGTGGTGAAGACCCCTGAAGGCTCCTGTCACTCTACCTAGGGCGGCCAGCACCATCACTGTCACGTTCCCTCCCAGCAGTCAGCGAAGGTGGTGTCTTTCCCCTAGCTGGCTAGAAACCCCTGATGGCCTGGACCGGGGCCTGCTTGCCGTGGACACTGCATGAGGTGTCCTCAGCTCCAACCTAGGGAAACCAACTCTGCCGGCTGGTGGCACTCACCTCCTCTTTCCGTGGCTTTCCCCAGAAGCTCTGTGGTGTGGATGTGCTGGATGGGGACACTGGCCACCTACCGCACATCTGCAGCAAGGAGAGCGACCTGAGTGGCAGGAACCCTCAGCCTCTTACCTCTCACCTCAGGGCTGCAGCTGCCCCCGGACACACTGGACGTTGGGGTCTCAGGCTTGTCTATTTGAAGCAATGACCCTGGGTCAGGGGCTCCTTCCTACTAGGAGGCGCGATGGGGAGACCTGCAGAGATTCATGGAGGAGCTGCCTCTCTAGGCTTCCCGCCTCTGCTCCTCGTCTCCAGTCACCTCCTAGACCAGGATGAGAGAGAACTATGGATCCAGGTTAAATGCCTTGATGTTCTCAGACCAGCCATCTTGAACCAGAGCAGAACAGAGTGTTATGCTTTTTATAAGTTTGATTTGTCACATTTTCTAGAGAAACTTGACTTTAATCACATTATCCTTTACTTCCCCTGACAACTCGGCTCCCGGGGTAAATGGAAAATACTGCCCATAGATTCCAGAGCTGTTTGGCAACAGCAGGTAATACTGGCGAGAGATGAAAATAGGGTTTTAAGAGATTATTTATATTTCTGTAATTATGCTTCTGTTCCAATTTAAGTGGAAAAAAAGGTAAATTGGCAAATGTTTTCCAGAACATTTGTAATCAGTATTTTTTGTAATTTTGAGAAGATAAACATCATTCCCTTTTCACTTTGATTAACTAGATAAAATGTTATCCTGAAAGAATTAATTATGCTTAAAACTTTATAAGTAGTACATGCTTTGAAAAACGGAAGGACTGATATAATTTACCTTGCATGTATCATGTGAACAAAATAATTAGGAAGTTTTGAAAGAGGAATTTCTGATTTAATGATTTAAGCAAAAGCACAGTCTGCCATTGGTCCTTACCTGTCCCCTTACTGTTGGTGCCAGCAGTGGGGGAGGGGAAGGTTTCCTTTAAACATCTTTTAAACATTGATATGGGAGGACCTGTGCCCTCTCAGCTTTCTTATCTGAGTGACACAGAAGAGACTGTCTAAGCAAAGTTCAAAATGCTAGCAGGACATTTTATTATATTAGATTTCTAAAAGTCTGTAGCCAATTTCTAAAAAAATTCTATACCCATTGAGCAAATTTTGCGAACTCCTCTCAGATATCTTAGAAAAAATTAAAAGAAATGCATTTGCTGTTGAATTAGTGAAATATTGTGTTAAACACTAATAGTACATACGCTATCAACCATGTTCTATTAGATCAGAGTAGAGCTTTCCCCTTCTTTGTGAAGAAACTCTGCAAATATTTACTTGGAAGAGATCTTAGCAGTTGTACACGGCGCTCGGTTCGTTCTCTGGTGCTCTGGATGATTATAAAGGAAGGGAAACCGTCTCCAAGGCCTCAGTGCACCTGAGCCTGATGCAAGAGTGTGTCCAACAGTGGCGCCCATTAGGGGTGACTCAGAGGAGAGTCGAGGATATTTTCTGGGTAATTTGGGATAACAGCATGTTTTTAGAAAAATATACTTTGAGCCTTAATTGTTGGCAGGGGTTAGTAAGTAGTTATTAGACCTTCCTGACTCTAAGCCAAGGGTCAGAAACTACCACTGGGCAAGACTAGCCCACCATCTGTTCTTGTAAATAAAGTTTTATTGGCACCCAGCCACTCGTTTCCTTCAGTTTCCTCTACGGCTGCCTTGGGCTCCAGCAGCAGAGTTCAGCAGTCACAGTGGAGACTACATGACCCCCGAGGCCCAATATACAGTGTTTACTTCCTGGCCTTTTGTGGTGAAGTGTGCCGGCCTTCCCTAAGTCAGTCTTCCTGGAAACCCCACACCGTGGCAAACATATTGAGTGGTATCCTCACCCTGTGTGAAAAACAACCACACTCCCATGCGGAGTTTGAAAGGTTTCAAATACGTTTGCTTTTGGCTGTGGGCAGCTCGTTTAATTTCCTGCTGGCTGTGGAACCCTGGCAGTGGTCACACGGATCCGAGCATTCCTGCAGTGTAAGAAGGTCTCCAGCAAGTCGTTTTCAAAAGTAATAAAATACTCATGCAATATTCATAAATGCCAAATCCAACAACTAACAAAGAGACCGGAATGGTACATTTTGTAGTATTTAATTAGGCATTTATTAATTTTGATTTTGCTGGGTTGTTTATATATTTTGAAGCCAATAGCTCCCCCGCCCCCAGATTTTGATCATTTTCCTAGGCCTCAGGCCTTGAGCTTCTAACATCCAGTGGAGAAAACAGCCATCTTGGCAACTTTGCAAAGCCCCCGGCAGAGACCAGAGCCTTCCCCCTTGGGTGTGAATTGAAATTACGTATTCTCATCTTCCCGGCTGACATCTGCAGCTGACATTCCTGGATGTCCTGGCTGGTTATCTCCACAAGTTCCTTCTCAAATCCATTGACATACTTAAAAGGATCTGTCAGCAGTGTCCCCAGTGGGAGGGTCTGGTGGCAGTGTGAGCCTCCAGAGAATTCACATAGACTGGTGAATTAAACCAACTCTTGCTAATGGCAGTGGAGAAGGTAATAACACAGACATAGTAAATATTTTCAGGGAAAAGGTGCTTTTATTAAGAACATTAGCTGCTTCCCAATTACTCAGCAATCCAGAGACAGCTGCCATCTCCAGTCACTCATCCTGCGTTTCGTGGGTTTGGTTCTCTGCGTGCCATGATGGCCACGTGGTTGATGGCGCCTCCCGCCCGAGGTGCTTGCTTTGCTCACTTTGCGGTGTGTGAACACAGAGGCTAGCTCGGTTGTTAGACTGCTTTCCCCACACGGCATGCTGACTGGGAGGCTCCTTGCATGTCCTGCGCGGGCGAGGCAGCCAATCTCCGTGCCTACTCACCTAGATGTCAGGGGACAGGGACGGCCCCGAGAGAGGCAGGTTCTGGGATGGCAGGTTCCCTCATCAGAAAACTTCTGTGTGACAGAGTGTGACCTCGCTCAGCCGCTGCCTCCTCTGTGATGTGTGTGCCAGAGGACAAACTAATCTTGAAGAAGGTGGAGGATCAGGAAAGTGGAGCTATCACACAGCGTCCTTGACTTCTCCCAAGACAAGGGCCCTAGGCACAGCCCAGTGTCCTCTCTTCCTCAAGAAAAATGCCTGAATTGTCTGTGCATGTGCCACTCAGAGTGGTAATAATATTTCCCATCCCCACTGCAGCGAGACGCAGCCGAGTGAGCACTTTCTAGCCAATGGACAGCAACCTCCAGGAAGAGTCTGAAGGGTAGAGATGAGCCTGTCTGTTCCCTCTCCTTCTACTACAGGGAATGAGAGTGTGATGGCTGGAGCTGGGGCAGCCATCCTGGACATTGCCCTTGAAGCCACGCATCAGCTCAAGGGGCAACAGGACAGAAAGGGTTGTGATCCTGGACACCCGGAGGCCTACACCATCCCCGTGCCACTCTACTCTAGACCCCAGGCAGAGGAGATTTAATGCATCCTGTTTAAGCTATTGCTATTTTGGATTTTCTTGTCTAAAAGAAGTGAGCTTTAAGTTGCAGCAATTAAGTATGTGGCATTGGCTTAATGGATGTGTCCAGGTGGTGGGACTCAAATATCGTGGAAAAAAGAGCTGGCAACACTCACTGTACAGAAACAAAGCATTTGATAAAAAGGTCCCCCACTGGTTTTTGAAAAGCAGCCCAGGTTCTGAACAAGGATAGCAGTAGGAAGTGGCGGGAGAAATTTGTGGTGTGGTAGTGCATTAGCCTCTGCCTCTGGCTGCGTTCAGCACCGTGTTGAAACGGGGGTACGGACTTTGGCTACTACTGGCCTGTGGATGTGCTGGAATGACAGGTACACAGCTGTGCTAATGGAGATGCTCCCAGCTTGCACTCTGCAGTCTAGGTTGACTGACAGCTTGGTAATTTGGAGCTTGAAAGGGTTGAAAACTGTGACTTCTGCATCTCTCAAACCATGTTAGTCCTAGAAGTGTTTTTGCAAAGCAGTGCACTTGCAGGAGACAAGAGCAGTGCCCAGTCCTGCCGATTGGAACCTTGTCTCAAAAGTCACTTTCAGGACGCTGCCTCCCCAGCACCCCTGTGGCTTCTGATGGCTCGATTTAGGTGCCGATAGGCTGGGAGAGTATGGAGAGTATGGAGTGGGCAGAGCATGGAGGCTGTAAGTCGAGGCCAGAATCTTTGGCATAACGCATGCTCTTAGCAGAGCAGCCTGCAAACAAGCAGGGCAGAAGTCACCAGTGGCTTTGAAGAGTCTGTTTTGCCAAAGAAGTCCCAAGCCTGGTCTGCAGAATCCTGTGACTGTTCAACCTCAAAACAGCCCCATGAGCCCTGAAAGGCAGAGCAAGTTCCCCAGCTGGAGTCAGAGAGAGATGGCGGAGGAGGAAACAGAGGGGAGGGGAGGAGAAGGGCTTCACTCCACCCGCTGGGGTGGGAGGCTCTGAATCTGAGAGCAGTCTCCTGCTAACAACCAGCAAGGAAACCAGAATCCGAGTCTTGAAAATGGGAAGAACTGAATTCAAGCCCAGCCTGACTGAGTGTGGCAGGGGATCTTCCTAGAGCCTCTGGAGAGGGGCACAGCTTGGTGACACCGTGACTTGGGCCCTGGAGAGCGTCAGAGCAGAGGACCCGAGGGCAGCGTGCCTGTGTGTCCTGCGCCTGAACGTTGCCAGCGTGGCGTCTGGAGTGGCACAGCCTCTGTTTACCACTCACGGCACCAGGTGACAGCGGGTCCCCACAGGCAGGCTGGAGGAAGCCTGAGGACCTGAGTGTGTGCCTGGCAATGTGTGTGGGTTGGTGGTGACTCAGCCCTCGGGACAGGCTGTGCTCTGGGGCATGGGAGCAAAGTGAACTTGACAGGAACATCCTGGTTCTGCTCCCGTGGCGGGAGGAGGCCTCCAGGAGAGAGCGAGAGCACGGCCCAGGTGAAACAGGAGCCGCGGCAGGTGCAGGGGCCGCGGGGTCCTGTGTGGTCAGCCGCCGCTCTTCTACTCCATCGTTGTATGTGAAAATTTTCAAACAATACAAATGTTACAGAATTATACAGTGAAGAGCGTGTGACACCACCGAGGCCCTGTGTGTTCCTGGTGGTGCCACTGCTTCGACACACACCAGTGCATCTTCCACACTTGCCCCACTTTCCTGTTCTGACGTCGTATTCTGTGATGCATTTCAAAGTCGGTTGCAGACATCAGTATATTTCACTTTAGTACAGGTGGCATTGAGTTTGATGTTTTTCAAAGTAAAATTTACAAATGAAATGCAGAATTCTTCACTTCACCATCCTGTGAGTTTTGACAAATGCACTCGACAGTGTAACCCACAGCCCTAGGGATATGGACAAGGCGAGCCAATAGCCTGCTCAGTGACGGAGATCACCAGCATGGCCACCACAGCAGCACCAGGCCATGCATGGCCCCTGAGCACTCCAGATGTGGCTACTGAGACTACAGAACCCAATCTTAAATCATGTAACATTCTAACATCCCTCAAGTGTGTTGAGAATCACAAGCAGCGGGGACAGAGAGCAGGGGAGTCCTCATGCCCTCACCTGTTTCCTGTAGTCATGCAACTGACCAGACGCTGCTCACCTCTCTGCAGGGTGTTGCTGTTGACACACTCCACCCGCCTTCATATTTCTCGGTTACCCCTCCCCACGCG
>CM053401.1:177212716-177242153 GCA_028644305.1 Xerus rutilus
TACTTTGTCTTTAATTCTCAATGGAGTGGGAGCCCAAAAAAATGTTTATGAGCCATTTATCTTCCTGTGAAGTGCGTGTTTTTGTTCTTGATCCATTTCTCATGTGTTGGTGATTCCCTGGGTTGATTCACAAGGGCTCTTTACATGCGAGGACGCGAGCTGTGTAGTTTACACGTGTTTCAAAGTCTTTCCAGGTTGTTGTTTGTTTTCTGATATCTTCTCCCATGAAGATCTTTAAAAGGAATGATGCAGTCAAATGTGCCAGTCTTCTCCTTCATGGTTTCAAGAGGACACTGATACAGGGACCAGGACAGAGGAGCTGGAGAAGACTCGTGTCTACACTGCAAGTGTGTAGAGCACAGCGGACTGGCAGCCCAGGCCGCACACCCCATCGGCCTCGTCTTCGAGGCCATGACTGGACTGGTGCTCTCTGCCTGCCTCCCTCTTGCTGTCGCAGGCGGTTCTGACCCGAGTGGTACTTAGTGACTCACTACGATCCCCTGGGTACCAGGGACACCCAGGGGATGAAAACCAGTAAGGCTCCTGAGACGGGGAGAGCAATGAGCCAACGGGCACAGAAGTGACCCTGACCAGGCCCAGTGCTGCAGAGGAGGCTTGGTGTGATAGGAAAGCGGGTGCCTGGCAGTTGGAGGTGTCTGGGATGCCCGCTGAGGAAGGGTGTGCACAGTGGCCTGGAGGGACAATGTTCCCAGCAGAAGGACTGACAGGCAGGAGGGCCCCAAGGCCGAGGAAGACGCAGAGTTCCTGCTTGTCTTGACCTTGGCCCTGTGGAGGGAAGAGGGGAGGATGTGTTTCCTGTGGGACAAGTGACAAAAGGAACACATTCCTCTCCCTTGCAGCCAATGTCATTTGCTCTCAAGTGAAGGAACAAAGGTGGTGGCAGCACAGGGACCTGGGCAGCAGGGGGTGTGGGAACTGAGGACAGGTGATGGAGCATCAACCATTGAAAGGCAGGCTCCCATCTGGAGGTGACCTCGGGGAGGCTGCTCCAAGGTGGAGCTACTTGTGAGGGAGCCGGCCATGCAGGTGAACTTGGAAGCCAGTATATTTGATGTCTTGGGCTCCTGTCTTAACATTTTGACTGTCCAGGGAGATTTGATATCAAGGCCAAATATTAGCCTCTGCTTTGGATTTTGTTTCTGTTGTAAGACAGTCAAGATAATGCACATTTCAGCTATGGAGGAGATAGCCAGCAATTTCAGATCTATGTTCATTTTCAAAGTTTACTTGCTCAATAAATCATGCCTTTGCAGAAATGCCATTAACTAATAATTCAAGGTTGGTAACCTTCAATCAACCGTGATTGAAGAACTTTTGCTGAGTGGCAGGGGATAATGCATTTTTCTGAATACCAACGGCAAAATCTGCTTACACCATCCATCTTTTCTTTGATAAACTGCCCTTAACTAATAATTCCAGATGGAAGGATTCTAATTCAAGCATGGGGGTTGGCAGGGTCAGGGCAAACTCTCAATAACTATAAAGACTATTTTATTGCAAACTATCTTCAGATGAGTGACATTCATTTGAGTTCTGAAAACCAGATACTATTCCACTTCCGAAGGCACCTCACCTCTCACGCTGGGTATGTGGGCCATTCACACCCCTTGCATGAGAGGCTGGTGTGTGTGGGCTTCCCCACTGCCCTGGGGCGGAGGAGGGCAGATTCTGAACCTCCCCCCACTGTCCTCCACACTCACCATGCTGAGATGTCTCTGGCTCCCTCCCCTTTAGCCCGCAGGTGCCAGCGGGAACCCAGCCAGGTCTCTCCTCTGATTGCCACCATGCCTCACGAACCCCATCATGCGGGCCTTGTGCAGTACACAAGAGACAAGCCCTTCCCCTGTACTGAAAGTCCTTTGGGGGTCCCCGCAGCACCTGGTGCGGGGTAGAACCTCTTCCAGTGAGTGTTGAACTCCACTCTGAATGAACAAGTCCCCTTAGGACTCGTGCTGAGGAGGATTGTGGCAGGATGGTCTGCAGGATGCCAGGACCCATGTTCCCCTGTGCCCAAATCTCCCAGGCACCCTGGAAAAGTGCAAATGCCAGGGTCCTGCTTCTGGAAGCTCCTTCCCAGGGTCTGGGCTGGGGCCCCAGGACCCTACAGTTTGACACTCTTTCCAGGTGACTCTGCTCCCCCCAAGTTGAGTGGAGGATGGAGGTGATGTGGGTCTCCGGAGCTCACCAGACAGTGGGAGGACTAATGGGGACCCTGGAAGATCTCACCACCACGAGATGCCAACTAAGTAAACTCTTGTGAGAATCGCCGGTTGATTTGTTCGGTCAGCATGTTTCCATTGGCGTCTACACAATGTGCACATTAGGTGGCTGCAGATGCTGGTGAAGAAAGGTAAACAATGACATCATCCAGAACCTCCCAGTCTGGTGGGCTCGGATAGTGGGATTTGAAGGGAGGGTGGAGGCCAAGTGCAGCGGTGGTGGTAGAGTACACGGTCATCAGGGTGTCATCTGAAGCTTCCTGTCCAGGATGGTTAAGAGCCTCCCTCTGCAGCTGGGCCACTGGGGGCCACTGGCAAGGTTGTGCTGACCAAACTCGGGTGAGTTGTCCTGAAGGTGTTGCTGAGCCCACGATGTGTTTTGCCTCTACTCCATGGAGATCAATGTCAGCCGAACAAGAACCTGCGTCTGTCTCACGCTGCCTATACACTCAGCAAACCAGGTGGCCTGCAGAAGGAGCTTGTGACCTCCATTCTCTGGATGGTTTGTAAGAAACTTCTGTGAGGCTCGCAGCAAGACACACCTGCTTTTGAAGACCCTGCGGAGAGACAAGAAGGGAAAGGTTGCCCACTGCCTGTGTATTGTTGGCAGGTTGAAATGACAAAAGTTTGCACATATTTGGATAAAGTCTGTTTTTAAAAATTGATTTCACTTTACTTTTACTTTTTTTAAAAAAACTTGGCTATTAGATAACTTACAATGACACACGTGGCGCTCATTCTATTTCTCTTGATTGCCATGATCTGGAAGCTTCACCATTAAGAATGTCCTGGTGATTATGTATTCAAATGTATTCAAAAGTCTAAAAGTGACCCAGCTGGCTTAGGACTGCTGATGTCACTTCTTGTCTAGGACACCTGGATCCACAGGCAGCAAGCACTACTGGGAAGTTCTTAGAACTGTTAGTTTTTAGGCCTTGCCCTGAACCCACTGAATCAGGAATTCAGCAATCAGGGCTTTAAGGAGCTGTCCTTGCTGCGTGGTAGGGTGTCGCTGAAGGAAGGGGAAGCCCGGCTCACCTCTATGGAGGGGGCTGAGACCCTGCCCCAGGCAGACGGTTTTCCTCCAGTTTTTCCAGTGGGCAGAGCAAGCGGCTCCAGGCACAGCAGCTTGGAGAGCAGAGGCCCTGGCACCCACCGCCTTCCTGGAAAGGGGCTGAGCTTTGATTGGCAGAAGAAAGGGAAATCTGAGAAGCAGTAGGACTGAGTCTTCAGAACGAAAGTAAACCTGGAGTTTCTGCAAGTAACTGAAAAGCTCAGAACCTGATCCATCCGTAACTGGCAAAGAGGGGTTAAGGTGCCACCCTTAGCAGCAGATGTAGGAAGCAAGCAGAGCCATCTTGTTTTGTAACCAAATGTGTATAACTCCGCAGAGAACTGCTCATTCCACACAGTGGCAGAGCCCGGACGGAAGCAGAGTCTCTCGACTTCATTCTGCTGAGCACAATGCCTTTGGCCACCCAGCACCTGGATTCTGTTGGGGTAGAAGTGTGATGTCCACTCGGGAAATTGGTGCACCCTGTATCAAGAGCAGGGACAGACTGTCCAACCCAAAGCACAACATTCTGTGAGCTTCCTTCTCCTGCAGTGATGACCTGGATTATTTTGTGGCTATAACATCCTGCTTAGGACGAAGATCCATAACACACCCAGCCTGGTTGCCCTGGATCAGAGCATGATCCATATGAGAACTTTAGGTCTGTTTTGGGGACAGACTTCAAATCATATCTGGACAGCAGAAGGGAAAGAAAACAAATCGTCCCCTTGGTTTTGAAAGTGCTCTATCAAACCCACAAACTATTAGACACCAAAGAGAAAGTGATTTTAAAACTCAGCACAGTTTGAACATCAGCCAAGAAGGAAGCTCCAGTAGATGACGGATTTGTGACCAACACCAGACGGATTAGCAGCTTCTTAGGCAGCCTCCCAGAAAACAAGCTGCTTGTGTCACTGAGCTGCCCACATGGTGGAAGTGGACAGCCTCGGGGACCCAGCTCAGAGTAAGTGGACTGGGACCAGAGAATTTCCTGCCTTAGAAACCAGACACAGCCCATGCAGTCTGCATTAGGAAGTGAGGAGCACACTTACTGCCTGAAAAAATGGCTATTCAGCCAAGAAAACACAATCAGGCCCACTTATCACAAGAGGCGAAGTGCAGGGTGCTTGGCAAAGAAGCCATCACGCTCTACATGCCAGGTAAACATGTCTGCCAGGCTCAGGTGTGGAATGATTTTTCTTCTCTGGCAGAGAGGTGTCCCCGGGAGCAGTTTCCACTTGCCAGTCCTCTGAGTAGGCCCCAAAGACAAGCAGGGGGCACAGAGCAGGAGGGGGAGCTATGAGGGCAGAGCCCTGGGGAGTGTGGGCTCTGGGACAACTGTCCCTGAGGGGCTGTCATCTGGTGGCCAATGGCCTCCACTCCACTGTCACCTTCATGTGCTCTTCCTGCCCTCCTGCTCTAGCCCGCCATGTGACCCTGTGGCCACTAACCTAGTGTGACCCTTGCCAGGGGGTGCAGTGGGGAAGGTCGGCAGGCCATGTTCATGCTTGGACCAAGGTGAAGCCATGTATGGATGGCAGACAAACCGGGGCAAGACCTAGACAGCACGGAGAAAGCAGGAGACAGGTGTGCGACCACTGGAAAGGACAAGCCCTCCTCCTCCACCTAGGAGCATTGAGATGTCCTGGGGAGGACCAGCCAAATGCCCAGGGGCATGTGTGGGGTGGGGGCTGCGGTTGTTTTGCCTGGATGCTGCAGGCAGGTGGCTCCCAGGGTCACCACTGTGGTGTGCCCAGTATGGAGGAATATGAGAATCTGCTTTCTTGAATGTACAAACTGGGTTTTCACCATGAAGTTAAAAGCGATTCCCAGCAGAAAGCCTGGTGTACACTCAGCCATGTCCTCACCACCTCAGGTAGCACAGGAGCTGGAATGTCCATTGCAGGTGGACATCCTGAGCTCTGAGGACGTCAGGGACACACTGAAGACCATCTTAGGGGTCAGGGACAGAGTCAGGCCATCCTAGGAGACAGGTCTAACCCAGCACTTGTCCCCATGGGCTGAGCAGGGCTCCCTGATGTGTCAGAGCTCTGGGATGGCACAGCTAGGATGCAGGCACTGGAGGGCAGGTTGGAAGGTCGGAAGAGTCATTGCAAACAGATTTTTTTTAAATGATGCAAATAATGTTGATGATGGCAATTATGTTGGTGACAATAGCAATAAACAGCTTAAATTCATTTTCGACAAGTCCTGTACACGCACCAGCTAGATGGTGTATGAGGACTCTTTCTGTAGGCTTGGAAGCTGCTCTGCCTAGCTCGGGGTGTCTCACGCATTCCAGTGTTGGCATTTGTTGCTGGATAATTCTTTGTTTTAGGGGCTACTGTGTGGTTTTAGGCTTGTCAGCAGTAGCTTGAACCTCTACCTACTAGGGGCCATTAGCAACCCCTGAAGCCCAAGTTGTGACAAGCACATGTGTCTCCAGACATTGCCAATGTCCCCTGCAGGCAGAATTAGTCCCTGTTGAGAGTCACTGCAGAATCCCCCTCTTCATCCACCTGGAGGACCTCGTCCACACAGCAGCACATGCAGCGTCCCCTCCAGCACTTCCAGGACATGCTCCTGGGCAGCCAGGTCCACCGCGAGGCCGCTTGCTCATAGCATCCCCCGCCGTCGAGCACGATGACGTTGAGCCGTCAAGGAGGGCTCCATCCCGTGTGGCAGATGCTGCTCAGTCGCCAGGAGACAGGCGTGCTGCAGCGAAGGCAGCGCGCTACTCTGGAAGGTTAGAGCCGCGCATGTCAAAGGACCACCCCTCCCATTGATCCTTAAAGAGGTAGGGCCTTTCTATCCAGAAAGTTTGGCTCCTGGATTAGCTAAGTTTCTGGAAGTTTCCTCACATTCAAGGCCTTTCTGCATATTTTTACAAAGATGGGCTTCTGATTTCAAAATTGCGTGGCTGCCTTTCCCTGTGTGCCGGAACTCTCTTACTGTGGTGTGTCCCCAGCCCTGACATGGTGTCTGGCCTATGGTAAGGGTTCACACAGTATTTTTGTTTGGGGAGTAAAAGAGGGGGCCCATCATTACTTAGGAACAAAGGTCCCATGGGCTGCCCTCAAGCTGAGGATGCTGCCTGGCTCACCAGCCCAGGTGGAGTGGTGGTCTCACTGGCCAGCTGCCTGAGTGGGCTCCTGAGCAGGACACTTCTGGGGGCTGTGGTGGGGTGCGGGCCACATGAATCCATCCACACGTGTCCCATCCAATATGTCTACGAAACTGAAGATGGTAGAGTTTGACAGTGCTTCAATTTTCTTATCAGCAAAATGGGGATAAAAATATATCTGGCAGGGTTATGATGAGGATTAAATTGGAAAAAGATTTCCAAAGCACTTATCATGCTTGACAGAGAGTAGGTGTCCAGGAAAGTTTAGTTTCCTCCTCTTCCCTGTCTTTTCTGCCTGCCTAAAACCATCCATTTTGGGAACTCCCTCCTCTTCCCTCCAGTCACAGAAGGGACAGTTAATCACAGGCCCACGCTGGCTAAGTGGAGTACTGGTTGACCCAGGACCAGTGGTTGGCCCATGGGTGAGCATGTGGACTGAGAGAGCCCATGTCTTCCGAGGGTGTTGGTGTGGACGCAGGTTCTCCCGCCTGGGGCACGGTGCTGCCAGGAGCGGTACCTGGGGTTGTTGGCTGGCCTGGTCCCACAGCCTGCCTCCGATGCCGGGGACTGCAGCGGGGAGAGATGGAGGGGCCGGGGGCCGGTAATCCTGTTTCGATTCCTACCTTCAGCTTTGCCCGAAGTCCACACGTGGTTTTGGGTTTCTCAGTTGCATAAGTTGACGTCCCTCTGCTTCTTATTAATTCAGTTTCCTTTAGATTTTTGTCACTTCCAAGGAAAAAGTCCCAATGCATTATTTGCCTCCTGCCTTCTTGCCTCCTCTTGACCGTCTCCCCTGCACTCCCTTCTTTCACCATTCTTTGCTTTCTTCTCTGTCCCCGGTTGTCCCCATCCCTTCCCGTCCCCATCCTGGATCCCTATTGTGTCCTTGTCTTTCCGTCCATCTGTCACTTCAATGCTGTCCTCAGATGATTGAGATTTGAATCCTGGGTATTTAAATGTACTGACAAGTAGCTCCTTTCCAGAGCTGCAGGCCCTCAGCTGTTAGGAGAAAGATGGCCAGTGACAAACACATTTTAGATTAGAAGGTCAAATATCCTCCAGTCCCACAAGTCCTATCACCGGCTTCTGTCTCATTCATTTCCATGCAAACAAGCTGTCATGAGGTCCAGGCTGTCTTTACCCGGTCCAGGTGAGCTTTGATGTCATCTCTAGTTCCTTCCTGTGGCTGATGTGGCTAAAGGTCAGGGCTTCCCTGGCCAGAGCTGAGCTTCTCAGATGAGAGATGCCACCTGGAGACAGGAGAGAAATGCACTTGGCCTGCTGGCCACTTCTGGGTCTGGCACCCCAGAAGTCCCCTGAGCAGTCACAGGCAAAGGATGTCATTTGTCTCCTGGGGTGTCCAGAGCAGTGGCTGTCTTCCCTCTGGTGGGGCTCTGTGGCTCTTGGCGGGGCCTGATGTGTTCTTTGGTGAGCAGGATGAATCAGCCAACTTGCTTCCTGTGCTCTCACACCCAAGGAGCTTCTGTGGGAGTCCTGAGGGGCCCTTTGTGTGGCCAGAGGGCAGGCCCATGTGGAGGGTCTGATGTTGCCCCTCTGTGGGGGTTGTGGGGAACTTTGGGAGGCTGGCAATTAATGCCCAGGCCAGTGGCAGGAGCCCTGTGTAACTGTCCCCATCACCTCTGTGCCACTTACCCTTCTGCAGGGTGGCAGCTGGAAGTGGGTCCTGCAGGCCAGCCCCTCCACTCACCCCAGCCCGCTAACTGGGGCTAATGGAGACCGCTGATTCACGGCACACTGGCCTCTTCCTGGGGCACCACGTCCATCATCTCCAGCACCCCAGCTTCATCTTCATGTACCACCTTCAAGACATCAGCCGTGTTTGTGCAATGCCAATACTATCACTTTAATAATTCAATTTTTCCTTAAAATAAATGTATTGAAAAAGAAAGCCTCCCAATCCGCTTCTCAGTGGAAAACCAGCCCGCTCTCTAAGGGTGGGGGTGGGGGAAGCACCCACCATAGATGAGAATCAGTCAAGCACTGGTTGACAGCCTGAGAGGACCCCTAGCTGAGACCTGCCTCCTTGTTGCTACGACCAGGCCTTGCATGCTGGGGACACACCCTGACTCCAGACTTTCCTGTCACCTGAGGCAGAGATCAGCAGTTAGAAGGAAGAACCCACTGTGTTCCTGGGGGTGCCCTTAAGTCGCTGCCGTGCTCTGGGGGTGTGCTCCTCACACCTCAGGGAGCTGGATGGCCTCAGTTCCTCAGGTCCAGCCTTTCCAGTTGGCACTGTTGTGTGCATTTCAGAGCTGAGGAGATGGCGCCTCAAAGAGCTTGGCCTGTGGGGACCTGCAAGTGCGAGACTGGACTCAGGAGCAGGGTGGCTAGGAAGAACATCTCTGTTTTGTGCCAGATGCCAGGTGTCAGGGTCCTACCTCAGCCCTTCACATCGGTCACTGTGTGATACCCATGCTCCAGCACTGAGGGTTTCCCCAGGGACACCTGGGCACAGCGAGCCTCCTTGGCTCCCCCAAGCCCATCTGGTGGAGGCAGAGGCCGGGCTCCAGCATGTGCCTCTCGGCTCTCGCCCTCACTGCTCTCCCTTGTCCACATCCACCAGGACCATCTGCACAGCAGGGCCTCACAGGGGTGCAGCAGCCACCTCTGCCTGGCTGAGGTCCTGCAAGGGCTTAGCAGAATGGACAGGTTCCAAGTGGAGGCTGGGAGGTGGGCCTGGCAGAACTAGAGTCCAGCTGCTCCTGGGTGGGGGAGGTGCTATGGCTGAACAAAAAGGCTCCAGCCTTTTCCCCCGTTGGCATATTCTCCAGGTGGGAACTCCAAGTAAAGATCCTGTGGCCCCTCTTGGGCAGGATGGGCTCTTTGGGCTCCAGCGGGAAATCAGGGGCTATCACCAGACAGGGAAGCTAAAATTAGCCCCAATGCTACAGAAGTGTCTGCTACACGCCAGCTTGATGCCAGGTGGGCCTTCTGCCACCCTATATAGGTAGTGAGAAGTCTTGTCTCAAGAGGGAATGGTTGGCCAGCTCCTAGTCTTCTCTCCATCACAGGCCCATAGGCATATCTCCTGGGTTGGTGGCAAAGCCAGGCTCTGCCACCTCTGGCTGTGTGACCCTGAGCAGCTGAATGACCTCTCTGTGTCTCAGCATCCCCCTTTTGTACCAGGACAGTTTCTCTCCCCAGCTTGTAGCGATCAGCAAGGTTGACTCCAAGCGTGGTGCTGCCTGTGCTCACACACTCATGTGGGCTGTCTGGTAGCAACAGGCTCGTGGCCTGTAAACTCACTACCGCTTGATGTTCCTGACCCTGAGGGATCAGCTCACATGACATGCGCACAGAAGATCACAGACAGGGGAAGCTGGCTCAGGGCTGCTCCTTCTTTCTTTAGGACGGAGAGCAGGCCAGGCTGCCGGACAGGCGCTGCCTCCTTCCACTCCGCTTCTTAACGGAGTGAGCGCCAGGGTCCTAAATGCCGACAAAAGCAGAGCCAACATGAGCACGCCCTTGTTTTCTGCACAGGCTGCTTCTGAAGAACCGGGCGGGTGACAGGTGGACTGGCCTGGGGTGGAGGCTGCCGGGAAGGCGTCCCGGGGCTGCTCAGCCTCCCTTCCTTGCCCGGTGCTGTCGCTCACTAGTTCATTCACCCATTTCATTTGCTCATTCCTTTGTTCAAGTGAGAACTTGCTGCCTAGAGCCTGGAGCCTGGAGGCGGGAGTGGGTGAAGAACCTGCAGGAGGTCACGTGGGCACGTGGCAGCCCCCAGGAGCTAGGGCAGGGCAAGGAAGGCCTGCACTCAGGGAAGCCGGAGAGCGAGAAGCCACTCCGGCCAAAGGCCAATCGGTGTGCAGACAAGGTGCAGGCCTGCCAGAGCCAGGGGAGCCGCAGCTACTGCGGACACGGTGGAAAGCAAACGGCTACACTGGGGCGCCCACGTGGGCACCTGCTGTCCCGGCAAAACGTCTGCTCTACCCCTGGAAAGAGCACCAGCCTCAAATCATTTACTGTAGACTCTGGAAGCAGCTGGGATCCAACAATAGGGGAATCATCACAGTACCTGTAGGAAATGGAATGCTATACTGTTGTTCAGTGTTAAAATCCTGGATTATTATGATAAGTACCACCAATAAAATCTCTAAGAAATACGAGAATTTGTTTTATGTGTTTCTTTTTTGTGTACAGCAGTGTCTGTGTGAGCACAGAGAGACGACCCGGGAAGAAACACGGTCAGACATTCAGTGCTTATAGCTCAGTGCTGGGCTCTCTCCTCGCTCTTCCTGCCCTCTGCATCCTCCACATCTTATGGGCTGAGGATCTGTTACTTCCATGGCCAGAGGTATCAGGAAAGGCGTTTAGAATCCAGCCTTGCTACGGGAGTGCTCGGCTACCTCCTCCGTGCCACCCCAGCTGCCCATCCGCACATGCACCGCAGTCTGATATTCCTCTGCACATCTTTCATCTGCCCCTGATTTCTCTCTGGGCTCCCGGTGGCAGTGTGTACCGTCTCCTGGGTGTTTGGTTTGCTGTCAAAATGTCCGTTCCTCTCTTTCTGTCCCCAGCACACCTGCACGAGCGTCCCCAATGAGTCTTCATGTGCTGATCACTGCGCTAAGTGAAACAAGTTATGCGATATTTGTCCTGAGAGTTTACAGACACGTTAACTCAATGAAGTATGAGGCATAAGACACACACGTGCACACACATACACATGCACACCACGTGCACCATACACATGCAGACACGCACACACATGCACACATGAGCACACACCCACACACACGTGCACACACACACACTGCTGGGCTGCTCTGAATGGTCTGCCTGTGGGTTTGGGGACCTTCCACGGCTGCGAGCAGCTCCTGAGGCAGGTGCAGCCCCCGAGTGGGCTTCAGCGTCATCGTGTGAGAAGGGCGGGCTCAGGCCCATGCGGCTCCTCCTGGGCATGGAGGCCCATGTTTGACCCACACAGCCTCGCTGTTCGAGTGGCTGCTGAGAGGCACAAGGGTTCCTGGCCCTCTCTAAGCAGTGCCCTCTGTTCCCAGGCACTGCCAGGGGCAGCTAGGATTTGCCGTTCAGTTTCTGTGTTCACAGAGGACTGTCCCCTGGACACTGCCAGGGCTGGGACCCTGTCTGCCTTGCTGTTGACTGTATCCTCACGCTGCTCCCTCTCTGTGCCCTGGTTGACAGTGGGGTGTGTAAGGTAAAAAACAGCCCTTTTGTAATTAATTTTCACATCCCCTCTCTAAAAGCCCAAGGCAGTTCCTGCCCCAGGGGGTTCCTCTCCCGAATCTTCCACCTGGGAAACAAAGCCTAACCGCTCAGGTTAGCACATCAAAAAGAAGACTGCTACTGCTTATCTGCCCCCAATTTTGAAGTGACCAATCCCTAGCTCGCCACGCGGTTTTGTAGTGGGCTCTATAAAATCCCTCCCAAGTGTCTCCTCTTTCTCTTTCCTCTTTCCTTCGCCCGGGCGCCCACTCCCCTGAATAAAGGATCTCCTGGCTGCACAGAGGTGTCGGTGTCTGGCTGGCCACTACCCTAACAGGGTGTACTTCATAGGGATGTGACTCTGTCAAGTGCTGGAATGAGGGAGAGCATGCAGTAAGTGCTACATAGACGCTGCCTGGTATTGCTGTTCTTGTGATTGCCACCAAGGGCCAGGGGTTCCTGCCCCTACACCACCCTCGACCCCTCTCCTAAAAGCCTTGGTTTCTAGTTCCAGGGGCCTTCCTGCCCTGAGTGTGACTGGCCCCTCCCGCCCTGGCCTGGTCTCCCTCGGCTGGGCTCTGCCAGCCATGCCACCCCCACACCCCCTGCTTCCCTCTCCTCGCCTCCTCCTGTTGCCAGAGGGGCTGCTCGCAGGCTTTCCTCACCTTCTGCACTGTGTCGACCCAGGAAACAGTGGCTTCCGGTTCACGTCCTGCCTGATCATCAGCAGGGCTGGGTTGCCGTCCTGTCTTGTGAAATCCAGACGGACTGCCTCGCCCGGCAGGGACATGAAGTGCAGTGACCCTGTGCCTGTCCTGCGATGTCCAGGCTTGAGGAGAGGCTCACCTGGAGGAGCAGCCAAGCAGGTAGCCCAAGCCCAGGCCAAGACTGAGAGCCATTGCACAGCAGCATGGCTGGTGGTAAACGCAGCGCGATGTAAAAGCCACTCTTCACCTTAAAGGAATTGGAAATGGGTTTTTTTGTGTGTGGTGCTGAAAATTGAGAATAATGATGGCATTATTAAAACAGCCTTCTAGGCCTCACACCCCTAATTGCCTCTGGGCTTGGAGCTGACAAGTGAGCCCTGAGGCAATCAATGGGAACTGTGGGCAGGGAACATGGCCCATCCAGCTGGTGGGTGAGCAGCAGGTGCTGGAGCCCCAGGCTGGAGGCTGGTCCGGGAGAGCCTGATTGGTAAGGGTGGTGGTCCTGAGGAGTGAGAAGGCTGCAGGGCCCTGGGGCGGCCAGGTTGGGAAGGGCTGAGAAGAGAAGCAAGTTTCCTTCCTGCAGGACTTCTCAGAGCCGTAATGTGGCTGCAGCAACAGGCAACTTTTATTAAGCACTTATTCAGAGCCAGAAATAGTGCTAAAGGCTTTGCACTTATCTTCAACATGTGTGCGAAGAGAGGCCAAGGCCTGGAGGCTGTGCTCACACAGTGGGCAGACTGCCTGATATTTGCCTCAGATCTGTCTGCCCCAAGTCTCGTGCTCTAACCACTGTCCCTCACTCCCTATCTTCCCAAGGAACCCTGGGTGAAACCTTGAGGCCATGCGATCTGATGCTCGCACTGCCCAGACCGGAAGATGGAGGCTCCAAAGAGCAGGGTGGCTTCTCCAGACCTCCAAGTGATTAGCTGCAGGTGTCTCCTCCTCCCTCCCCAGTGGGGCCCCGGGTGAGGATGGAGGGGCACCTGGGCCATCTGCATGGCTGTGGGTCATGTGTGACCTCAACAGCCCTGTTGCTTGGGTTCATATCCACAACTCCACAGCTGTGTGACTTGGGACAGTTGACTCAACCTCTCTGCATGAACTTTCTCATCTGTGAAGAGAGATCACAATCCCCTCGACTCAGGTTTAATACTGTTATTTGAGTTAATATATGCAAACTGTAGGAAAAATCTTGAGACTCAGGGCCAGATGATGGATGACTCTCGCCACCCACCCGCGTCTAGGGTCTGCTCCAGTTGCCTGAGTTTGGGGCTGGGTTGGCCAGACAGACCCTGAAACAGAGAAGCTGTGTTCTTGAAGATTCTCCTGCAAGGAACAAGAACTTCCAGACAGGAGGTAACCGGCTTTCTTTGGTACTTTTTAACCAGTGGCCAGCAGATGGCAGAAGCAAGCCAGGAACAGGGCCTGGTTCTTGCCCAGCCCAGCCTGAAGGCTGCCTTTGAGATCCTGGGCATCCACCTGTTCTATGGTGACCATTGTGGAAGAAAGTCCTGTGCAAGCAGGATTCTCAGCAAGCTCAGAGCTGGCATAGCTGTCATGGGGCCCAGCCCAGGTCTGCTCCCTGCAGATGTAGGATGGGGCCCAGCCCATGTCTACACCCTGTGAGTGTAGGACCCACATTTGCCCAATGGTTCTGGCGGAGGGCTAGTGGCTGGTCCCTGAGTTCCTGACTGCAGAGAAACTTTCTTGCTGGCGTGCAGAAGAAAATGTGACCATATGTCCCTGTCATTAAATAGAAGGTTCTTGGCAATGATCCCACAGGGCAACCAGAGGGCGTGGCTCGCCCTGCTCCCACTCAGTGAGCATCTGTGCCCGGGCCTCTCCCAGGCCTGAGGACACACCATGAGCAGCACACACAGGTCCAGATCATTGCCTGGAAGCCCAAGTTCTGGCAGGAAAGAGAACAGTGGGTAGAGGTAAGCGAGATAGAGTGGAGCAGTGCCAGGGGCAGGAAAGCAAGCCACATAGGAGCTCTGACCACTGCACAGAGCGGTCAGGGAAGGCCAAGGCCTGGGTGCCAGGGGAGCTGGGCAGAGGGACAGCCAGGCACACATGGGAGGAGGGACGAGCTGCTCACGCTCGAGACCTAGACAGAAGGCCTGTCTGGCCAAGCAGGATGCCCAAGAGGGGGTGAGGGGGTGCAGATGCCTGGGCCCTGGTCACTTTTCTGCAGGGTCAGGGATAGGCATTCTTCTTGGGAAAGAAAGCAAAATTTCTGTGACGGCCAGATGAGCCATTTCCCACTGAAGACTTGGCTTCTGAATCTTGCAGACCTTCTACTCCCAGCGGCCCCTCTCAGGCAGATCTGGTAGCCCAGGACAGCTGGAAACTTCTTCAGGGCAGGATCCCGACATTGATTCCCCTGCAAGTGTGGGCTCCTATGCACATCTGGCTCCTGGGCCTTTGCGGGGGCACTGGGGTAGATGGAGCCTGAGCAGAAGCTCCACCCGCCCTGGCCCTAGGCCCTGGGTCTTCCCGAGGGCCTGCTTGAAAGCCGGGACATGTTCCTCACATCTGAGGAAACAGTTAAACTGACAATTCCTCGCAGACTCAGGTTCAAATCCTTATCAGGCTGTTAAGTGAGAGGGGATTTCATTTCCTTCCGAGATCCTGTCCCTGCCTCTGAGCAGCTGCTGCAGGACTCTGATCCGAGGTCTCTTCTTGTGGCATTGCCGTCCTCCTGAAGGCGGGGGGGGGGGGGAGCCCTAGGGGAGGGCAGCCGGGTACCTGGACGTGAGGCAGTGCACAGTAACTGACTGGTCCTCAACGACCTAGTCACAGAACACCTGTTTCCTGCTTGGGTGGATCTCAGCCCCGCTGCAGACACACACATGTAAATATACACTCACAGAAAAACAAACACATGTGTACACATACACACTCAGATATACACAGACACATGCACGTACGTGTAGATAAGCATGCATATTAATATATAGGCATGCACACATATATGCATGCCTCTACACACATACAGACATACATGTATACATACATAGGCCCACACCCACATATGTGCATAATAGCTATACACACAGATATATACACTGATGCACACACATCTGCACACACACATATCTACATACATAGATATGCACAATGCAGACATATGCTCATGTAGATGTATGTGTAGATACATATGCATATGCATGTATACACATGTAGCTATGTGTGCACACAAATATACACATCTGTGCAAACATGTACCCATATGAACACATCACACAGAGACACATACATCTGTACAGTACACACATATACGTATATGCACGACACATATATACTTGAGATGTGTGTTACAGAGACACGGGAATATGTACATGCATTTGGGTGTATAGGCACACGCCAGTAGACATGATACATATAAAGCATATGCACATAACTGTGGTCTGAATGTGTCCTTCGCAAATCCATACATGGCAACTTAACCCCAGTGTGACGTCCTTGAAGCGAGGCCTGGGGAGTTGATGAGTCATGATCATGGACAGCACTGGCCCTTATGCGAAAGCTGGAGGAGACGTGCAGACCCTTTGCTCCCTTATCTCCTGCCATGTGAGGACAAGTGTCCTCCCCTCAGGAGGACACAGGGACAGGTGCCACACACGGAAGCTGCCGTGACCTGACTGTGGACTCCACCCCTAGAACTGTGAGAAGTGACTTTCCACATCTATAAAGCAATCTGTGGAGCGTATTGTACAGCAGGAAGAAGCAACACACACGCACACACATGCACGCACACGTGCACACACACACATGCACACGCACACACACACGCATGCACATGCACACACATGCACACGCACATGCACACGCTCCCCTCTAGATCCACATGCATGCACACTCACACATGTATCTTCTGAGTTAGATTTTGCTGAGGGCTTGGCGTTACCAGGTGGGTTCTGATCTCTCCACGAGGTGTCCTCAAAGCAGACACCGAGAAGCAGATTCAGAACAAGTGGTGCCCAGGGTGGTGCCCAGGACGTGCTGTAGGGAGTGAAGCCAAGCGCCTGGGTGCAAGGCGAGGTGAGGGCAAAGGTGAGCAGGGCCACTGAGGAGGCCGAGGGACAGGGCCCTGCCTGAGTTGGAGGTGACAAGCGGGGTGCTTTCCCCTGCTGTCCCACACGTCGAGGGCACTCCAGGTGTGCCTCCTGCCACCTCCTGTTTGCTGCAGACCCCGCAGCCAGCCACAGGTGTCTCTTTATGTCCTCACAGCAATCCTGTCCAGCAGGGAAGGAGCTGAGGTCTCGGAAGGCTGAGAGGCCTGCGTAGTTTGTAGGTGAGTTAAGGCTGAGCCAGGACAGGAGGGTGGCTCGGCAGGACTCTCCATTCTGGGCTGCTCTCCTCAGCTGTGGGGAGAAGACCACGGGAAACCCGTCCACTTCAAGAACCTGTAACCCCTCCAAAAAGCAAGGGACTGTAAAGGTGGGCAGCTGGGGGCACGGGTGTGGGGCACAGATGAGGGACACTGGGATGGGCCTGTGGTGCTGCTCAGCTGCCTTGGTTTGTGGCACTTTTTGAGACACTAGGCTTTCTGGTGGCACATGTGGGACCTTTAAAAAGTGAATGCTGTTTCCCAAAAAGTAAATTTGTGCCAACGGAAATGCACTTCCCAGCACACCTGCGTGTCTGCGGCCCGTGTTACACCGGTGGCCCCGGAGGAGAGGCACAGTCCCAGCACCAAAGTCACTCGAATAGTGTCCAGAATTTCTGAATGAGCTTCAAGAAGACCTGGTCACTGCTTCTCTGCACACCTTAAAACTCATCCCCCGGCGTCTTCCGTGCCCTCCCCTCCTCACCCCAGCCTTTCCACTTTTCTTCTCTTTCTCAGAGGCTCTGGCTGAACCCGCCCTCAGGACCCAGTCGGGTTTTCTGCTCCAGGTCTTGGCATCAGGTGGGCGTGGAAAGAGCACAGGTAGCATCTTCCTTGGTGGGGAGGGAAGAGGAGGCCGGGAGGTGCTGCTGGGCAGGTGCAGGTCCCTGTCACACAGTTGCTGCCAATCAACCATTGAGATACGGGACTGAGTGCTGATGGCTTGGCCACCCACACTTCCATGATCTGAGTGTCCACTTTAGCACCTAGCCACAACTTACCCCAGTCCACGTGAATTGAGATGTCACTATGTGGGGTCTGCCTGGAGGTGCCAGCAGAGACCACCCAGCACGGGAGAGGATGGGCGGCAGGGTCACCTTGGCTCTCCTCCGAGCCGACTCCTCCAGGGGCATTTTTGCAGCACCTCTGTCCTCTCTGCCTATCTGTCCTTGGGGCTCAATCCTTCATGGGCACCTGTGGTTGCTCCTGGCAGGAAAGGGGCGGGGGGCACTCTTGACCTGAATCCCACTGGGGGTACATCCAGGAATTGGGAATTCTCAAGCATTGAGGGGTATCTGTGTTCCACTGGTCCTAAGCTGTTGGTGGAGGGGACATTGTCATATGATTGGGGAGAACAGGGAAGGAACAGGTTAATGTGACAAATCCTGCCACTTCTTGCCATTACAAGTATAGTAGCACATGGGCCAAAGAACGCCACTCAGTGAGCACCAGGTGGAAGCCTCTCTCTGGGCTCCCTGGCTAGTGGTCAGACAGCAGCCTTCACCCTTGGGTTGCAGTGGGAGGGCCTTCTGCCACCGTGCCACAGCAGGAGGCTGGTCACCCAGTGGGCTACACAGGGGCAGAGCTCTGGACTTTGTGTGGTGCCAGTCCTGGGATGAGCAGAGCTTGTTGTTAATTAGAGCCACAGTTGATGGTTTTCCTCAAGGCTGGCACTCAAGCAGCGCCCAGAGGGCCTGATGGGTCTGCCGTGCCAACGCACTGCCAGGCCTGTCTGGGCACGCGCTGCAGCCGCATTTCTCTGCTGCCTGTTCTGTGCAGAGTGGGCGCTGCAGAGCTGCCTGTCCAGCTTGCCTTGCAGACGGCCTGCTGTGCCTGGCAGCTTCCGCAGCCCTGTGTTCTGCCAGAGATGCTGGGAGCCCGAAGACTCATTTGGGGTCCTCTTCTGAGATGTGACTTCAGTGCTGGCGGGATCAAAGCAGCAGAATCCTCTCAGGCCTCTTGGTCAGCCCCCGTAGGTCTGGTGGCTGCCCTCTGCCAGAGAGAGCCACATGCCCATGCTGTTAATTAAACCCATGGCACTCAGGGCAGGATAAAAATGTAAAACTCTTAAGTCATTTTCCGTAATAGAAATCTTATTTTTGAGCTGTTCGTGTAGGTCAGGCCAATGAGGAAAACTTGCAGACCACATATGAATCCAAATAGGTTTATTTAATTTACTTAACTAGGTGTCCACAGGCAGAGCCAGGAGCGGACCTGCCATCAGCTAGCACTGGGGCAGCCACCCTGATCTCTGGCCCCAGGGGCTGGGAGGAGAGAGCTGGACTTCGGTGGAAGAATCTGAAAGTGCTGAGTAGATGCTTTGGGATTTGCTGACCCAGACGCCTGAAAACGCCGCCTGACTAGCCATCTCCTTGTTGGGCTATCTACAGGCTGAATGATTGCTTTCAATTGGAAATTAATTTTAAGGTGCCAGTAGCTCTCGGGGTGGGGTAGGGAGTGACTGTCCTCAGAGTCCATTAGTCTTATAGAGAACTCCCTTCCTTCTGTGGGTTTTCTGGTTTCTTCCACTGCTTGGATGCCGATGGGCCTGTGGAAATGGCGGTGTCTCGGGCCTGAGCGGCCATCTCCCAGAGGAAAGCTAGAGGGATTTGCGGAGGCCCCAGCAGGGGCGTGCTATGAGTTGGGGGCAGCAAGCTTCCTCAGGGCAGGCCCAAGCCTTTTCCATGGAGGGACCAGGTCTGTGCTTCAAAGGGGCTAACTCAGGACTCTCAGCCACTTTGTGAAATTAGCGCTTGGCACAGGGCTGAGATAGCTCAGTCTTAAGTAGGAGCCATTCAATCCCTTGGTCCTCTGTCGGGGGAAACCAAAATTATACCCTCTCCCCTTCGGTTGCCTGACTGAAGCCTAAGGAATGAGGCTGGGTGTGGGCGGGCCTGGGGTGCTATGGAAACGTGGCCTGGGATAGCTAAGCCAGACCTGGTGACACAGTTTGGGGGTTTTGGGTGGCCTCTTCAGAGGGGCCTGCCTTGACTGAAATACACAAGGAGTTGCCCCTATTCTGTCTGTGACATCATCCTACCGATGCCCTACATAGACCGAAGCTTGCTGTTTAGTATATAGTTATTTATTTTTCCTGTCCCACTTGGCTGATAAATGTTTCATGGACAGTGCCTGACGCAGAGCAGGTTAGCGTTTGGGTTGGAGTGCATGAGTGGAAGCAGCAGATATTCCTCTGACCTCAGGGGCTCATCTTTCTCAGAAAGTGTTATTTCTCGATCCCAAGCCTCCCTCTGCTTCCCACACACCGGCCGACATACTGTGCCTTGTAGTGCACCCCACACCTTGCAGTATGTGACCTGCCAGTTTTATTTCATTTTATTCGTGCATATTCATTATGTAGAATGGTGGATTTCACCCGAGCGTCTTCATAGGTGCACTGAACATGATTTGATGTGGGCCTGCCAAGGGGAGGGACTGGGCGCAGTGGACTCTGGCCAGTCTGTAAGTACACGTCCCCTCTTGCCCCAGCTGGTCGCAAGGCCATGCTTGCTGTAGAGGAGCGAGTGGAATGCTGGGCAGGCAGCAGGGAGGGATGGTGGACAAGAGCCACACAGCAGGGTCCAGTGGTGGGAGGAAATTTGCTTCTGGAGACTAATATCGCTGAGCACAGCAGGGACTCAGGACAAACCTCCATTTCCTTTCACTGCATGTCATGCACGCCTGTGTGCATGTGTGTGTGTTTGGGCACGTGTGCATGGTGTACACGTGTGACCTATATGGGGACACAGCATCACACACACAGAGGACGCTGCAACTGTGGCTGCTTCCAGAAGCAGGAGCCATGGACACATTGGTGGTACAGGAAGGAATGGACTTTTTATTGTTTGGACCTGGAACTGTCCCCCTAAAAAGCTCAGGGTGGAATGCATGGTCCCCAGAGCAGCGAGGCTCAGAAGTGGGGCTTTTAGGCAATGATTGGATCATGAGGGCTCTGACACCATCAGCAGATTAACCCATTTGTTGGATCAATCCATTAATAGCTGAATGGACTCCTGACTGGTAACCACAGGCAGGTGGGCACGTGGCTGGAGGAAGGAGGGTACTGGGAGTGTGGCCCTGGGGACTGAATCTGCTCCCGGGCCCTTTGTCTCTCTCTCTCTTTTTGCTTCCTGGTTGCCATGAATGGAGCAGCTTTCCTCGTTCACAGTTTTCTGCCATGATGTTCTGCCTCGTCACAGGCCCAGAGCAACGGAGTTGACCGACCATGGACGAGACCTCTGTGGCCATGAGCCAACATACATCTTTCCTCCTCTAAGCTGTTGTCAGGTATTTTGGTTGCAGTGGCCAAAAGATGACTAGCACGGGCTCCAAGTCTACTTATATGTCCAATTTTCTGTGACCTTGGCTAGCTCACCTCAGCTCCCTAAGCTTTGCTTTTGTACGTACTTGGAATCCTTTAAAACCTGGACCATTCACACATAGGAAACAGTGTGTACCAACACCCAGGGAGTAATTCAATACTCAGTGAGTAATTCTAGGGCAAACCAGGACATGCCCAGCACCTGATCCAGAACTGACGCATAAGCTTGCCTTCCCCCTGGTGGCCCTGGGGGTCCCTCCCCAATCCTACTCTTCTCTCCAATGCAGATGGCCATGCTTGCTGAGCATTTGGAACTGTTTCCCCAGTTCCAACAGCCTTTGGATCTGTTATCTGTTAGATGGAAATGCTGTGTGCAGTCCTCCAACATGAAGTCACAAGACAGGTGACACTTAATACTCCCAACTTGGTGGAAGCTTCTCTGGGCACTGTCTGGTGGGCTTCTAGGAGGAAGAGCACAGGGGGCTGGTGCTATCGCCTCCCCACCCTGTAGATGAGGAGAGCACAAGCTTGGGAAGGAATTGGAGGAATCAAGTGGAGACGAGATCCAGCTGTGGATTAATCCAGTCACAGACTGACCCTTCAATTCCACGTGTTTCTACAAGTTCCGACTGTGCTTCCTTCATCCTGCCCAGGTGTGTTTCTGGGAGAACTATGACTGTATCTTAGTATAGGCCATTGAACAATCAGGTCACTGGGCACCTTTTCCAGCGTTTGATCATTTCCATTTCATGTTTCCCGAGGAATGTGGGGGCCCATGGAAGAGCCAGCTCAAATGTCACTTATTCAATGGAAAACCAGAAAGATCTCATGTTTGCATTGAACCTGAGAATTTGAGGTGGACCCCGGGAATTCACGAGGGAAGGAGTTCCACCGTCTTCCTCATCCCTGGTTGGGCAAGAGTGGCAGAATCAACTCGGAGGAAGGCATCAAGTTTAAGCTGCTAATTACTTCCTAATTGTGCAGAATAAAAACAACATCCCTTAAAACACACCAGACAGCTAAACATAATCTTTGCTTTTCCCTGATGTTGTTGAAGGAATCCAGACATTACTGTCACAACCACTCTGTGCCCAGCGTGTGCAGCTGTAGTGACTTGCTGTTCAGTTTGTCCTGGGCTGTGGTTCTGAGGGCTACTCCCTGCCACTGCAGCCCTTCTGGGCAGGCAGAGGGCATGGTTCAGCTGCACAGAGGAAAAGGCGCCAGCACAGAACCTCCCGAGTGTGCTTATGAATCCACTGGGACTTCTTAGCAAATAAGGGACCTGGAGGGGCAAGATACGGAGACGATGACCTAGCAGAGCGGAGGCTGAACTCCAGCGTAATTAGGTGTTGCAGCTAATTGTAGGTCCATCTGTGTGGACCAAAAGGCAGCTAGTATTTCAGGGGGCCTATTACATCTTTTTACAATACAGTTGCTGAAGATTTCAAGAGATTATGATTCCGCGAGGGGAAGGAAGCCCCTGAAGCCCCCAACAAGAAGATGGAGAAGGGGCAGGAGACACAGGAGCTCCGGGTCTGCCATTTCACATGTTCATATTTGGTTCAAGCTGGTCTTTCTTCTTCCATGAGAGCTCAAGTGAACTCATGATCTTGGGAAATTTAAAGTTGCTTTTGAGATTCAGACAACAAGAGCGTTTTCAAAGCTTGTTCCTTTGTCTTGCAATGGATCCCGTGTGCTGCTTACCGTAAGCATTTCAAGTGACGCACAAGTAGCGATGCCCGTCTCAGCCCCATTGCGCGCTCCTGTGGATGCGGCTCTGTCCCGGCTCCGTCCACATAGTTCTGAGACAGGCGCTGCTGCAGTGCTCCAGGAGGAGGGGACTTCTGGAGTCGAGAGAGCGGGACGCTTGGAGAATCCCATGAGCACCTGCGTACTAAAGGCTCTGAGAGGTTCCGCAGCAAACAGCACCTGTGAGTTGACGCCATCCCATGTTTCCCAAACCGCCCTCCCACGGAGCGTCTCACGCCATACCACGGGCTTCCATCTGTCCAGAGTGTGGTCGGGAAAGGTTGGCTTCCCCAAATGTGCGTTCGTCTGAGTTACTCAGCAAGCACACACTCGGGGCCTGGTCGATGGAAGACTCTGGAAGCTCAGGGCTGGACTGGGCAAGCCTGGGGGCTGCAGGGCTTGCTTCTCATGGGAGAGTTGGCCCACGGTCAACAGGAAGACAAACGTGCTTTCAGAAGCTGGCTATGACCAGGGGAGGCCCATGGGGTCCACTTTCAGACAAGGTCTTGCCCTCAATGAGACCGCGTGAGCCCCATAGCGTGTGGAGGCCCTGATGGCTCAGGAGAGCTGGAGGAAGATGTGTGGACATGACTCTGCATGTGTGGTGTCCTGCTGTGGGTGGCGCCTGCCTTGTCACTCAACTACAGGACAAAGGCGGTATCACTAGCTAATACACACCTACTATCCTCATGGTCAACAGCTGCGGAGCATTTATTTGAGCCCACCCCCCACTTTTCTTAATCAGTGGAAATGAGGTTTTCACGGGTGTGCATTTTTTTGACTTCTGAAACAGGCCTGGAGGATAAACTCTGGGAATAGGACTGTTGGGTGCGAAGGTCTGAGCACTTCACAGCTTCAGGCAGTAATGCAGTCTGCCTTCCAGAAGCGATGCGCTGTCTTCCATTCCACGTCTGCAAGAACACACCTGCTCCCTGAGTGCTTGCTGGCTCTCGTGGCAGCTACGCTTTATTTCTTAGCCCATTTGATAGGTGAAAATGTATTTCCTTTTCATTTATTTGCTTGATAATGTGCTTGAACGTGCTTGTTAGACTCTTGTATTTCTCCTTTTGTGGAATGTCTGTTTAGATCCTTTGCCAATTTTCTATGGAATTATTATTTGTAAGAGCTCTTTGTATATTGGGTATATTAGCCCTTTGTGATAGAATTATGATTGTTATCTCTTCACTTTATCAACAGTGTTTAACGTGGAGGTCATAAATTCTTATGTTGTTACATTCGTGTGTCTTACTGTGTGTTCTGGTGTGCTCAGATGTTTAGAATGGCCGCACGACCCTACCTCATGATTATGCAAATATTCTCTGGTAGTTTCTTCTAGGAATTTTTTTCTTTTCATGTAAACCTTTCTTCTTTCAGAAATTCACTTTACAGTGGGAATGGACTTGCCTTGGTTTAATACTTCAGAAATGGCTATTCAGATGTCCCATTCCATATTCTCACTGAGTAGAAATGACCACTGGGGACCAAACAAAACACCTGTACCCTGGGGACTGTTCCTGCACTGAATCTCTTTTCCTCTGAGCTATCTTTTGATTTCTTTGCCAAACTACACTGCTTTATAGTACTGTCACTGGCTAATACATTTTTAATATCTGGCAAGACAAGTTCCTCAATACATTCTTTTGAAGAGTTTCCCTGGCTATGATAAGATGTTTATTCTTCCAGATAAATTTTAGAATTTTAAATCCCACCTTAGGATCATATAAATTTATAGACTAGATAAAGAAAAAAGTATAGCCTTTTTGTTGAATTGAATCATTTCATCCAATAAGAAAGACATGCATGTCCATTTATTGAAACCTTTTCTTGCGGTACTGGGATCAAACCCAGGGACTTGGGTGCATGCTAGGCAAGTGCGCTACCACTGGGCTACTTCCTCAGCCCTGCTGAAACCTTTAACAATATCCTCACACAGACTTATCTCTGGCTTCCTATGTGTCCTGCACACTATTGTTAAATTTATTTCTAGGGGTTTTAGGGCTTTCTATCAAATGTTTTCCAAATTGTGTGTTTTCTAACTTGTTATAATTTATGTATGAGAAAGCCATTGTTTGTTGTGTGTTATTTATAAATGATCACATCTCTGTATTTATTGTTTTAATATTTTTCTGTTATTTGGGTTTTTCCAGGAGTGCAACCACACAATCCACAGATTATGATTTTTCTCTCTCCCCGTGTTCACGATCACTTTTATATTACTAACTGTTTTGCTCAGCACTTTCAGAATTATGTTTTGCAGTTGTCATAAAGAACATTCTTAAATTGTGTTTGCAATGGAATGCTTCTTGTGTTTTTACAATTAATTATGATGGTAATTTTTGAATTGAAATATATATTTTCAAAATATCCTAAAAGGAGATTGCCATCATTTCCAAGTACCAGAAATGGATGTTAAATTTTATTCAATGTCTTTATGGTCATTAAAAAAGAACTGAGTGTATATGTCTCTCTCCTTTGTCCTATTAATATTTAGGAGGTATTTTTGAGTTTCCCTGGACTCGAAGCCCTTGGATTGTGAAAGCCAGGTACTCACCACCACAGTGCCAATCTGCTGGCAGGATTCAAGCACCTTGCAAGCACCTTGTCTAATCATCTTTCCACAGGGATCTCTGTTGAGCCTGTCACCCAGGTTGTATTGTCCCCTAGGAACAGTGGCTTTGTTTCTCAATGTACTAGAATTGCTTAGTGTGTATGGATAATCAGTTCCTTGAAGTTTCCAGAAAACGAGGCTCTGGCAGGCAGGAAGTCGTGCCCACCCCTCGTTGGGACTGTAAATGGCTTCAGTCACTTTGGAGAGTCATGTGATAACATCTCCGAGGTCCAGGCATCTTCACCCTACAATTCCATGGCCCTACTCCCAGAGCTGGACCCCAGAGCAGTTCTCAGAAATGAACTGCGAGATGTTTACCAGTTTCCACTGTGATGTTGTCCATGCTGGTCAACAACTTGACGAGGACTAAATGCTGTCAGCAGGGGTAGGGATCAGGTGACTTATGCAATTGACTCCTCACTGGCTTTTGAAATGACTGAATCAGCCCTGACCATATCAACCTGGAAGATTCTCAGAATCCTAAGATGGTGGGGTGAGAAGCAAGGGAAAAGGAACCTGTCCATCCTGAAACACCGTGAAATAGCAGGAGGCTGGGCTCTGCAGGACGTTATGAGCCAGGTTCTCCATATCGTACCCACATAAACCATCAGATACACAGCGGGGAAGGACATCCATGAGAATCAAGGTTTCTGCTGTGGAGGGAGAGGGAGAAGGTGAAGGGAAATGGGGCTCAAAGGTCCTGGACTTTGTCCACCAGGCTGAGAGAACTGCTGTAAGTACAAGAAGGCCTGAGGCCGTCTAAGGCTCAGGGCCAGGGCGTGGGCCTGCGATTTGTGGCCCCCACTTCCTCGGCAGCCCTTATTAATTATTGTGTTTCTCAGTTAAGGACTCTGAGAGGCCTTCGCAGCCTCCTGGGCTCCCAGTGAGCAGACACCAGGGGTCTGCTTATCCTCTAAAGTTGGAGGTGGGGCTGGATATCAACACCGGTTCTTGGGGTGCTGACTCAGGCAGGTCTCACCTGGTGTCCTATAAATGTTGGATGGCGTCATCACCACGGAGGACACCTGGGCTTTAGGGCTCGGCCCCTCCATAGCCCCTGCACCCTGCCTTGGTGTGAACCAGGGCCTTGGGTTGAACCCCTTGGCTCCCATCTTCCCTCTGTGGGGGAGCAGTACGCTGAGAGGGGTTGGAGCCCTGCAAGTGTTGCTGGCCAGCTCCTTCAAGCTGCAGTGCTGATCCCAGGCCACCCTCAGTCCCGCAGCCTCGCCTGCCCTGCCTGAGTTCCAGCCACACACGTGGTTCCCCCTGTTCCGGGCACCTGTGGCCCACACAGCCCGTCATGACTCCTCTTACCTGTCCAAGGGTGGAGGTGCTGTGCCTTCATCTGCATCTTTTCCTGTTGACCTGTCTGCATGGTGTCTGGAGGTTTCTATGCCAACATGGGTGGATGTGCCTGTCCCTGGCCCAGGGGAGGCCACAGTCTATTCCAGGACTCCACCAGTGAGTGGTTCTTAACCAGGAGTGGCTTTGCATCCCTGGGATGTTTGCAATATCTGGGGACACTCTGGCTGTGGCATCTGGGGATGGGTTGTGTTTCCAGTGACCAGCGAGCAGACACGAGGGGTACTGCTGCACATGCCTGGTACAGGACCGTCTCCTTCTCAGGGTGAAGAGCATCTTGCTCGTTGGTTCTGTTAATTTGTTAACGTGTGGAACAGAAAACCTTTACTAGGTCAGAAGGCGGGTTTAGACTTATGTGCCACCATCTTTCATGCATGCATTCACTTAACAGATATGTGCACGGTGCCTACTGTGTGCCATAGATGAGCCACACTATGCCCTGGAGGTGCTCCCTGTCCAGCAGGGAGGCAGGACCTGAGCAACAGACCACATGCACGCTGGGGACGGCCATCTCAGTGGTCTCGCTCATGGGCCTTTTGTCCTCTCACTTTCGGTTTTGCCTAAAACTGGTTCCTGTGACATTTACAGGGGGGTCCTTTTAGCCCCACAGAGTCTATGCCTTGTAGGAGCAGACGGTGCCTGTTTCTGTCCATTGTCCAGCACGTAGCCCAGTGGCACACAGATGGCAGTATCCGAGTACGTGCTGAAGGAAGAAGCGAGCAAGGTCTCCTGAGCCCTGAGGTCTTAGGCTGTCTGGGTTCAGTTGGTGGCTTTTCAGTGTGACCCCAGTTAAGCCAGCTGGCTTCCCCTAGCCAGTTTCCTCAGCTATAAAATGGGCACACAAATAATACTCTAGTCTAAGAAGGGCCAGATGCTTTCAAAGCATATAAGATGTTCATTGCATGTAAGTGGCCAAATAATGTTAATTGCTGTTAATATCAGTCAGGGACAGAGATGTCCAACTTTGTTTCTCTTGACTGAACTTGGCCCATGCTGTGTGTTCCCTGGCTGAAACTTGGTCTAATCCTAGGGCAGCACCTGTCCAGTTGGGGGTGCTGCCCCAGTCCTGCAGGGTGCAGAGTAGAGGCTGGGTCACGGCACTGAGAAGCTGGCATGGTGCACGGGAGCACCAGTGTCCTCCACCAAGGCAAAGGAGTTCCTTACCGAGTGGTGTAGCAATGCTTCTGAACGTGTAAGGTAAGATGCCCAGGTAGCAGCGAGTTCCTGGGCCACAGCCCCACACGGGCGTGACGTGCTCTGCTGCCTCTCCCACGCGCCTGCACGAGGAGGCCGGTGATAGGGAGTTGGGCTGTCAATGGCAGGGAAGGACAGCTGGTGGCTGAGCCTGGGAGGAAGCTAGTTCCAGCTGCCACCTTCACCTCCCCAGCCCTGGATGCAGGGACGAAGACCATCAGTTCTGCCTGCTCCTTCTGGTGGTGACTGTGTTGAATCGGGCCATTGCATCTCTGGGAGCAGTCCTGGGTTGTGTACATCTCCCTACCCTGCCCAGCCTCCCCATCACAGTCCGTGGATCCCATTATGTCTTGATGGATGGGATGCTGGAGCAGATGAGGCAGTCACCACAGCCCTGCCTCCAGGGGGACACCGTGTCCGAGCACAGCAACTGCTCACCTACAGTTGGCCTTGACTTTGCTGCAAGTGGGGTCCTGGGTCCAGCATGGTGGAGCAGGGCTTGGCCTTCTGCCTGTCCTTCCCACTGCCCTGTCCACCACAGCTGGCCGAGGCCCCCCAGCCGCCTTCCCATCACTGCCCTCTGACCTATGGGGTGGCTGTCAGTGGGCTGGGGTAGGGGTCACTCCTCAAACACAGGCTTCAAATCTGGGCCTTGTCAGCCCTTAGGCCAAGAACATCCCTAAGGTGCTGGGCAGAGTTTCTCAGCCCTGTGAACATGCTGGATAGCATGGGTCTCTGTGGAGGTTGTTGTGGAAACAGAATCCTTAGTGGTCCAATTTCAAAATGTAGTATTTAGCCTTAATTGTATCCACTCATAGCCATTTTAATTATAGCCCTTCCCTTTTCCTGCCCCAATTTTAAAATTAGCTAATAGCGTAGATTGTAACCCAAGTTCATCCAATCAGGGTGAAGGACAGTGGTACATTAGGGATAAAAGCAGATGGACTGCCCACCACTTGCTAGCCAAGTTCGGGAGCATGTCCTTCTGGCAGGAGTAAATGTCTTGCCCACTCACTTTTAAGTGTTTGATTTCTTGTGGCTCCTCAGTATTTCAAACACTGTGTAAGTCAGTTTTCCATTGCTGTGATAAAATATCTGAGATAATCAACATATAAGGAGGGAGGATTTATTTTGGTTCTGGGTGTCAGAGGTTTCAGACCATGGTCACTTGGCTCCATTGTCTCTGGGCCTGTGGTGAGGCAGAGCATCGTGGTGGGAGCATGTAGAGGAACAGAGCTGTCAGCTCATGGTGGCTGGGAAGGAGAGATGAGGAGGGGAGCAGGGGACAAATGTATCCTTTAAAGGCACATGCCCCTGGTGACCTGCTACTTCCAATGAGGCCCCATCTTCTAGTTTCTGCCACCTTCCAATGGTGTCACCAGCTGGGGACCAAGCCTTCAACAGGGGGGCCTCTGGGAGATATCCAGATCCTGGCTATAACAAGGGCTGTCCCACGCACTGTGGGGGTTGAGCAGCATTCCTGGCCTCTACCCTTTGATGCCAGCCCTCTCCCAACTGAAAGTGCCTCCAGACAATGCCACCTGGATACTCTACCTGGTATTAAACCTGCCCTGGGAGGGACTCCTGGGAGAGCAGGGGTCAGAGGAGGGTCTGCTTGTCGGCATGGTTGAAGGGTGGGTGGCTCAGCAAGCGCTGCAGAAGGACTTAGGTGGGGAGTGGGGCCTTCTGACCCTTGATCACCCCCAGCCTGAGCATGAGTCCTGTGAGCCCTGCCGCAGGCTCTGCCTCAGCTGTAGGAACCTGCTAGCCGCAGAGGCCC
>CM053401.1:177242653-177308155 GCA_028644305.1 Xerus rutilus
TCACCTCAGTTTCCTGAGTGGCTGGGACAGGTGTGCACCACACACCTGGCTAGGTTCCATTTTTAAAGTCTGGCTTAAGGGCTCAGGGACACACTGGCCAGCACACCTGGATGTGTGTGTCTGGGATCTTGCTCACAGCCTTTGGCTCACCAGGCCAGCAGTCACAGCCTTTTCAGAGCAGGGCAGGCTGATGGCAAAGTGATGGGGCAGCTATGAGAGGCCGTCCAGCAGGGAGCTGCAGGATAGCACACTGGGGTTCTGCAGGTTGTCTCGCCACTTGCCTGTGTCTGCTGAACTATTAAGAAGCTGCTTCGTCATGCCCTTCCTTCATACTGGGGCCATGCCTCCTGTGTCCAAGGGGAGGCCTGTGTGGTGCTTTTACTTGATGGCCTCTCCTCCCTAGGGAGACTAGAGGTTACCGCCAACAAAGCAAGAGAAAATAACAGTGTGTGTGGAGGGGGAGGGGGTGTTGGGGCGGAGGGGAGGGAACCAGATGAGAGTGGCTTCACAGGGGAGCTGCATTCGATAATTAATAGCAATTGATAGCAGTGGGCAGAGCAGAAAATTTAATTAGAACATGAACTTAGATATGCAATTGGATCCTGGGGTAATAATAATGTATTTCACAACATCCCCAACCAAAGGAAAATGAGCTTGTTTTGAGTCATAAGAAGGGATCAATTTTGAGCGACGTGGCCAACTGCTGTCCACGGTGACTTCTGGGATGCAGCTCCTGCAGGGCCCCAGCAAGTTCTCCAGTGACACTCCTTGGTTGATTCTAGGAGCTTCTGGGATGAAGATAAATAGACCAAGGCATACCTGGCCTCCAAGACCAATTGCCCAGGAGGAGCTGTCTTCCTATGTCAGCTCTGCTTCCTGAGACAGCACCTTTGCCAGGCACCCACAAGACCTGCACTAACCACCTGGCACAGTGCCCATGCCACAGAAGTTCTTGTACTCCTTTTACAGAGGAGGAAGCCAAGGTCAATGCTGGCTCCTAAAATGTCCAGTTTGTCTGGATGAAGAAGCGCTGGAGTTGAGACTTGAGCCAGCCCGAGAGCCAGGGCCCCCTCTGTGGATGGCCAGGTCTATTCTCCTGGGCCATCTCCGGGTGGTGACCCTCAATCCTGTGTTCTGGGCTGCTGGGACGGAGCAAAGCATACGGCGGCAGAGATAGGCAGCTAGGTGGCCATGTCACCGAGGCTAGATTCCCTGCTCTCGCATGAGTGTTCTTGGGCAAGCGGGGCTCAGAGCCCAGGAGAGCAGGAGTGCAGCCACAGACCGTGGGATGGCCTAGTGAGGCTCTCTCCATCTACCCTGGGTGGACATGTGGGTGCCACAGTGACTGGGCCCTGGGAAGATGTGGGGCATCAGGGGCAGACACATGAGGGCTGGAAATCAGTTCATTGCCCACCACCTATGGGGTTTGGGGCTGGGTGCATTAGGAATTGTGTGCTGGAGGCTGATCCCTGACACAATGTGGCTGAGACCAACCTGGTGCTCCCTGGGATTGCCCTCCATTACATTTGCCCCACACAAGGCAGGACCATGCCCTTAAAGTCATGCTCCCCTGCCCCGAAGCTCCACAGGCTTCCTCCCTCAGAGTGAGCAGAGACCTCGCCTGCCTTGGCCCCTGCCGGTCTCAGACCTCCCCCTAGCTCCTCCTGCAGCCCTGTAGCCTCCTCTGGGTCCTGCCTCAGGGCCTTGGCACACGTTGCTCCCTGTGACTGGGACGTCTTGACCCAGGTTGTCAGGGCCGCCCTTCATTTCCATAGCTCTCAGCTTGAACGTCACTCACCAGAGGATGTCCCTGTCACCATTCCTGAGATAACATGCCACACCCATCCCTGGTGTACCTGTGCCTGTGGCCCACACTTGTTTGCAGGACACTGACCACCCCAGCTATGTCCCAGAAAGGAAGCCCAGTGAGGGCTTAGGCCCGGTGCTAGCCACGGGTAGCCGGGGCCTTGGTGAGCACGGAGCAGGCACTCGAGGCATCTCTGTGTTGTGAAGGCAGCCTAGGTCTGGGCTGGCAGGTGGCATGGGGGGATGTCTCCTGCCTGGACCCCTGTGGGCACTGTTGCTCACAAGCCTCATGCCCTCAACATTCCTGGCTTTGTTTTTCAGAGGTAAAAGAAACAATTCCAACCTTGGAGGAGCCACCATCCACGCTATTGAGTGTAGCAGATTGCTGAGCAGGACAGTCAGCACCTGCCTCAAGCCCAGCGGCAGGCCAGGCAGGTCTCTCTGAGGAGGGGACATTACGCTGCCCCTGAGGACAGGGGTGGGGGCTTGCAAGGAGCTGAAGGGCAGCGGGTGAAGCCCTGGGGAGCATACATGGGAATTCTCGGGCCAAATTGGTGAAGTCCAGGTGCCTGAGGGGCAAGTCTGTCCTTGATAAGAATCCTACTGTTGATTCTCAGTTTTTCTCCTGAGATGCAGATGTGGCTTTGGCGGGCCAGGAAGTCACTTCGTTATCTATAAGGAAAGCATCACAGTCGCCCTCTCGTGGTCAAAAAGTCTTCTTACCTTCTGGCCATGCCTGCCTTGTGGGAGGCTCCAGGGGCTCCTACATGACCTGGGCTAGCAGGTGGATCCCACAACGCCTGGCAGGTAGGGTCCTTGGCACTGGGGCCTCCTCATGCTGGCGGTAGGGTGCTATTAATAGAGCACACGCCATTCCATCAACAAGACGTCTCACTGCAACTGAAAACCTCTTTGAGGCCGTTCTTTCAATCATCTCATCAAGGAGATCGGGGACCTGTGGAATCCCAACTGGGACAAGCACAGGGTCACTAGAGGAGAGGCAAGCCTGGCTGTGTGCATCTGGGATGTGGTGAAGCCTCTTCCTGCCCAAGAGGTGCTTTAGAAATGCCTTTCCCAAAAGTTCTGTATTCTAGAGAAATCCTGCCAGTGTCGCAGATACTGGTTGTTCAAAGGGACAAAAGCTCTGGCCCCCTTGACTGTATCTTGGGCACAAGCTTTGCGCGTGCTCCGGGGCCTCTCGAGGCACGCTCCGTCTGTGGGATGTGCAGGAGCCACACTCGGTGCTTCTGGTCTCTGTTTACTGAGACTAGGCCCCTGGTGCCCCTAGGAGCCCAGCCACTCTACCAGGACTGGCTGGCCCGCTCTCAGGTCCTGTGTTCCTCCTTCCCTGCTCATACTGGGTACAGGAACTACACTTCCCACCCTCCCTTGCAACTGGTTGCAGCCATTAGGATGCAAAGATTGGAGGAAGCAGGAGGAAGAAGGAAGAAGGGCGGGAGCCGGTGCTGTGCTCCTCTTGGCTTGGCCTTGAGGGCTTGTCTCCAGCACTGGCTGTTTCCTCCATGTCCCCAGCTCCCACTGGACAGTGGCCTCCCTCTTGTTCCTGACTCCAGCCAGCACATCCCGACACGGTGCAGGAGGCGCTCGCAGGCCCCAGGAACGCGGCCCTGGCTTGGGAGTCCAGGCAGCGCCTCCTCTGGCTCTTTTGCCCCATGTCTGCGTCACACAAGAGGCCGGAGAACAGCAGAGAGGCCAAGGGCTCAGTGAAGCCACTGGTTAGCCGTGTCCACCCGCCTCCAGCCGACCAGTCCAGAAGCCAAAGGAGACCCGGACTGGTTGACCGTCCATGTGGTGAGTGTGACCCAGGCCTGTCAGTCCAAGAGCCATACTGTCTTCTCAGCAGTTGTGATTGACTTAGGGCAGGGCACATCAGGAGCCAATCAGGAGCAGTGAGGCTGGGTTCAGAGCCTTCTGCTTGAATTAAGGGAAGCCGATTCCCTCTCGTCCGCCTACGTGTTGTGACAAGGAGGACAAGCAGCTCCTGCTGAGCAGCCCCCTCTAAGCTAGCCAATCCTAAGGACTGTCTCCCCCTAGACTTTGCTGAAATGCAAGCCCATAAGTTCCTCTTTTCAATGAAAGTCCATTTGAGTTGTATTTTATCGCTTGCCACAGAGTCTTGACAGCTCTCTCCCTGGCGCCAAGTGGGTGTCACCCGAGTGAAAGAATGAGGTAGAAGGGCACAAGATGGCATCAGGGGAAGTTGGTCCAGTGTCCACTTCTTCACTAGTGTGTTGACTGATCTTGGGCAGCTGAGCCACTTTCATCTGCGGGACCTTAACATCCTCCCCTGTAAGATGAGAGAGGAGGACTTTCTGTCCAATCAAGTGTCCTTTGCCCGTAGTGTGGGAGGCCTCTGCAGTCCCCACAATTCAGATGTGAGGGTGCTCACTGGTCTCCCCCTTAGCTCTGCTCAGACCCTGCCTTGAGACTGAAATGGTTCAGGACCTAGATGTCCTTCTCTGTGCACATCTTACGATGAACTGATTCATTTAGGGTTGCTTTCCTTAGGGAAATAATGGTAGCGGTCCCAGCGCGGCAAGTTGGGGCTTTGGTGTGTGAACGCTGGCAACGGAGTCTCTGTTCTCCATTGTCCAGCTATTTGGGGGCATTTTCACTGACTTTAGAAACGTCTCCTCAGCTTCTGATGCCGCATGACTTTATCAGGGTCTGCACACGCTGACTGTTCTGCTGAAATTTTCCATGGCTCAATCAAAGGTACCAGTGCTCCCTATCCAGTCCAGAGGTCAAATGCTCCCAAGCCCCGTGTGTCCGCAGCAGGCTGCTCCAGGGCCTCTGAAATCCCAGTGTGGGCATCACTTGTTTGGCGGTCACTCTGGGAAAGACTCCTTAGGTCCTGCCTTGGCAGGATTTGAGCAAGAGACCCTGGAGCCTGGGCCAGCGCGACGTGGCACAGAGGACACAGGCTGGGGTTCTTCTTGGTCCTGCTGCTGACTGGCTGCCGAATGCTTGCGTGGTTTTGAAATGCACATCCGAAGGTGGAGCTCTGCTGACTCCAGGTTCTGGAGGTGGGGGCACCGTGTAGTTTTGAGCCAGGATTTGGAGCCTGGCAGAACCAACTCCTGCCTCCCTGGCTGATAAGCTGACATCTCCCTGGACCTCACCAAGAGTCTTTTACTGCAAATTGGTCTCATGGGAACAACAAAGCCATGGGTCTGTGTCCCTTAACACAGTCTGGTGCTCACAAATGCTCCATAAACAGCAGTTGCTGTTGTTACAATTATTATTACTGTTGTTACTTTTATTAAGAAGTTGCTGTTCTGCAGACAGTTTCCTTTCTTCCTTTCCTGGAGCCCCAGGTGACTGTGGTCCACCAGCTGCCCTTCAGCAAGCACTGCTCAAAGGTTCCAGGAGTTGAGGCAGGTTTCATTCTCCTCGGTTCACTTTCAATTGCCTTTTAATGGGAGAGAGATAAAGTGAAATTACAGCTTTGGGTAGCTGCTTGCTTGGGAGGCTGAGAACAGCCCAGCCCTTTGTATCATATACCATGGCTGCATTTATAGTCCCAAGAGCAAAGGGACTGATCACAAATCAGATCATTTATTGCTGCTGCCAGCTCAGCAAGGAGAAAATTCCCGAGGGGAGAGGTGGAGGCTGTGAGTGGAACACTTTGGTCCCCTGGCTCCAGTGGATCAGACCCTGCTCACCAGCGACGCTGGTTTAAGAGAGCAATAAATGGTACCTGGTGCGATTTTCTTCCTCTCTCTGTGTCCCTGATGTATCTGTGGATTCTGCTCATCAATCAATCTCTGTGTGAGATGGGGAAGCTTTCTAACCAATAATCTGCAAAATTAAATGCAATTTGCAAAACAAACAAAGAAATGATTGAAAGAATATTGATAGAATAGGTCTTGTGCCTCCTTCATGACCTTCAGGGCTCTCCTAGTTTGCTTTCAGGGGAGGCAAAACTTCCCCAAGCTCCAGGGACTGCATCAGGGGATGCTTTCCTTTGTTCCCAGGTAGAGCTGGGTGTCCACTCACAGATAATTCACAGAGCCACCACAGACCAAGCCAGTTCTGTCCACCAAAGCCCCCCAGGGCTCAGCATGGAGCTTGGGACAACACACAGGGTGCTTGCCACTGACCGTACTCATAAATAATTTTCCCAAGCCATTATTGAGCAAGCGATGTGTTTAGAATTCAGAAAATTTTATAGGCCCATCTCCCTCCCCTTTATGGTCTACCTGTCACATGTTACATCTATGTGCCTGGAAACCCCATCAGAGGGAGTAATTATTACTTTCCAACATCAAGCATTCTTGGGTCTCAAGAACGGAAGTCTGCTGCATTTGCTCAGTGAAGCCCCCTTCTGCTGCTTTCGCTTCATTCCAGATTCTGCACGTTTCCTGTTTGGAGACTTCCCTTTGCGTTTCCTGAAGTGTGGATCTGCGGGCAATGCATTTGCCTTCTTGCAGTTTCCCTTCACCTGAGAACACCTGTATTTTGCTTTTACTCCTGAACTCTGGATGTAGGATTCTGGGCCAGCCATTCTTTCAGCCTCTTCAAAATCCCCTGCCATTCCCTCTGGCCTCCCTGTCTTCTGATGAGAGATCTGCCCTCATTCAGACCTTAGTTCCTCAGCAGGCTAAACACTATAGATTGTTCTTGTCTGACTCTTCAAGATTTTTCTAGCAATTTTTGTTTTCATTAGCTTGATTTCAAAGTGTGTGGGTGTGGATTTTTTAGGGCTGTTTATCCCCTTTGGAGTTTGCTAAGCTTCTTAAACGTGTAGGTGTAGACATTTTGCCAAATCTGGCGAGTTTTCAGCCATTATGTCATCACACAATTTTACAGCCTTGAGCTGTTTTTCCTCTTTCTGAGACTTCAGTTTCAATGACATGAGTGTCAGAACTTTGGCTGCTGTCCCACGGCCTCTGAGGCTCTGGTCATTCAAAAAACTTGTTTCTACTCTTTGTTGTCCCGACTGGATAATTTCTATTTATTTGTGTCCAAGTTCACTGAATTTTTCTTGTCCCATCTCTATTTGGATGTTGAACCCATGTAGTGAATTTTTTTCTAGTTATTTTATTCTCTAGCTCTAAAATTTCTATGTGGTTGTCTATGTGTGTTCTATTTTTTTCCTTTCTCAGTTGTTTTAAGCATGATTGTAATTATTTAGAGCATTTTTGTAAGAATAGCTTTAAAGCCTTTGCCATAAGGTTCTGACGTCTGTGCCCTTTGGACGTTGGTGTCCGTCCTTGTCCTTCCCACAGGGGATCCTTTGTAGGCTGAGACCTTACAGATTGTGTTGGATGTGTTATGGACTCCGTGTCTTGTTTACATCTCATGGAGAATGTTGACTTGGAGCAAGGTGAGGCTGTGGCTAGGAGTCAAACCCTCTGCTCACATCTGCATATGCTACTCAGAACTGTCCTGAGGGCGACACTCCAAACCAGTGGCTGATCAGTCAGTTCCTGAAAGTCTCAGCCACAGGACAGCCACCTGGTCCTCCCCTGTGCGGCCTCCAGGGAGACCGAGGATGAGCGCCTGCCTGGCTGCGTGCCATGCTCCTGCTCGGGGTCCCGCTGGTTGTCCTCAGTTGCTCAAGCTCTGGTTTTCAATCTTCCCCCTGGATGGCGGTCCACTCTGACATGGGCTTCTGTGTCCAAGTGGCAGGAGGAAGAGAAGACAAAGAGCAGCAGGACTCACACCAGCCTCTTTCACCCTCTGGAAAGGAAGCATGGCTGCCCTTAGAAGTGTGGTCCTCGTGGCCCCTATTGCTGCACTGGCGGCTGCTTGGTGAGAAGAGGATTTCTGCAGGGCCTCAAGCTTCAGGAGTCCCTTCCCATTTCTCAGCCTCCCTGAGGTCTGGGTCTGAGTCCTGATGTCCACGTGCAGGACTTGGGCTATGTGGAGCCCAGCTCGGGAGACTCTGGGGGAACGGATGCCCAGCCCACCGGCAGTGCAGGACACTTCAAATTTGGATCTTCTGTATTTGCTGACTGCTGTGTACAGAGACTTTGGAGTCCTGGAGTAGCTGCTCCATGCAATCTTGTCCAGGTTTTCTTCCTATACTCCAGAGGACAGACAGGGTAGAACATGCTTTCTCCTCCATACCTGCAACTGGAGCCTGATGTGGTTCTTGGCACAAACTTGTATGTACTGAATGGAAAGTGAGCGTCAAGGGGCAGAAGCATGGAGCAAAGGGAAAGGGGAGCCCTCTCCCCCAGCCGCCCTCTGTCTAGGCCCCGTGGCTGTGAGTCTGCTAACCTCCTTAACTTCACCAGGTCCCAGTTCATACTGATGTCAAGTGGGGCCATTGGCAGCCATGCCTCAAGCAAGTTTTGAGGGTGAAATGCACTAAGCCATGTGGCAAGTGCCTAATAAATGTCTCTGTACCACCTGATACAGACAGACGTGTGTCACCTAACAACAGGGCTGTGTTCTGTGAAATGTGCGAAGGTGTCCTCAGTAGCATGAGCACTGTGCATGTACCACAGTCGACGTACACAGAGTAGATGGTGCAGGCGCCCGCACCTAGGCTGCATGCGGGTACCTGTGTGTATATGTGCACACACGTGTGCATGCCATACCCATATCCCCCCGCCACAATGGCTTATTGCTCTTAGGTCCTTGTGGAACAAAACGACACTACAAAACTGCAGTCCAGACCCCAGGCAAGCACGGGCTGCAGGGGCTGTTGCCTGCAGAACATGCACAGCAGACTGTGTAAGCAGGAGGCACTGAAATTACAGTAAAAGCATAGTGGGCTGGATATGCAGCCCCTCAGCAGAGTTGTGTGTCTCAGGAAGCACTACGTACTGGGCGCGACTGTGCCTGCGGGACCGTGGTAGGACCCCAGCATGGCAGGCGCATTTACTCCAGTGTCACCACAGGCGCGGGAGGAGCACTTTTGTAATACAGTGTTCCGATGGCTACGATGCCACCAGGGGATAGGAATTTTTCAATTCCATGATAATCTTATATGACCATTGTTATATATGTGGTCCGTCACTGACTGCAATGTTTGGTGGCTTGTGCCTGCACATAAAGCTCGCACATGCATCTGAACGTGGGAACAGCTATCACTGGGTGTGATAAAGACGGCCAGCGGCTCTGCCCTCTCACTCTGCCGATAGCTCTGGTGTCGTTGGAAGCAGCTTCGCGTTATTCTTTGGGAAGGCTGCCCGTGACACCGTTGCGTGGATATGCAGCGGCTTGTTTTCTCTTTCTTGAAAACCTATTCCTCAGGCTCTTGCTGTCCATTTCCCTCTGACAAGAGGGGCGGCCCGTCCTCCGTGCCTCACCGTGCTCTCCCACAATCGGGCTGGATCGCGATGGTGCTGCAGGAGACAATAGCCTCAATTCCCAAGAGGGGACCTGCCACCTTTCGCTTTAATTCACTGAGCTTCTGTGCCGACCCTGGCTGGATTGGAGGGGAGGGATTCATTAAAGTGCATATTAAGGGCTCTGAGATTTGTGCGTTACATAAAGTACAAGACAGGTATTGATTGGTTTGCTTCAGGGTGCAGCACGTAGCTTTTCTCCTGGACGAGAAAGGGCTCTGTGTGGAGCGTTCTCGTCCATTCTGGGAGGAGGGCTGAGGGTCCAGGCTGGCTTTTCCCTCTCTGTGGTGCTGGGGATCAAACCCCAGGCCTTACATATACCTGGCAGTGCTCTGCTGCTGACCTACACCCTCAGCCCAGCTTTTCCTTCTCTTGGGGGAGGGGCACGAGCCCTAGAGGGGTTCAGACCTCAGCACTGAGGTCCAGAGTTTTCCACAGGCCACAGCATCCAGGCAGATTCAATAATAGTCATGGATTTTTCAGTATTCCTCTCTTTCACTATTTATGGCATGTTGCATATTTAAATATACACTTGAAAAGTGAGATAATTTGAAGAAAAATATGAATAAGCAATATGGTATGGGTGGTATTTGGGTATGGCATGATTCATGTAGGAGTTCCCAGACAATTTAAGTTGAATGAATGTGTGGCTGAGTGAGAGCAGGGCGGGGGGCGAAGACTGCCTGTGGGTGGCGCAAGAGTGAGGTGGGAAGGCGGCCCCTTGTCTATAGTTTCTGAGATTTGGCCCTCCTGTTGGCTCCTGGCTGTCTGCTGAGGCAGGAGGGGAGGACAGAGCTGGCTGGGGTAGGTGGGGTGCACAGGGAAGGTGGAGGAGATGGCAGACTGTGGTTTCACAGTGCTGTTGAAGGTGGGCCAGGTGGAAGAGGAACGCACTTGTCCTCAGGCGGATGCCAGCTTTTGTGCAGACACCTGTTATTTTCTTCCTCTTGAGACTCATTCCCCTTTCTGGAAGATGAACCTGCATCTCAACTGGGAACCTCCATATGGTGCACATGTGGCCCAGCTCAGGCAAGGCCACATGTCCCAACTCTTGGTCTTGGTGGTCAGGTCAAGCTGGTGTGGTCATCGATTGCAGCCCCATCAGGACAAATTCAACTTCTAGGCTCACTTCCTGCTTGCTGGGGCTGTGAAGCTGGCAAGTAGCAGGCCCTGGGCTCCCTCTGACAAAATGTTGTGACATCCAAGCCACCCAGGGAGGCAGATACCTATACTGGACTTTTCCGTTTGTATGAGGCCATAAGTCCTCTTCCTCTCATTTTGTTTTCTGAAACCCATTGAGTTTTGTTCTGAGCAACTCAGTGTTCCAGTGCACCTGTTAATCTATGTGGAAAACCTCCTGTGCTCTGGATTGCTGTAGCCATAGCTCAGTACTCAGACACCGGCATGGAGTTGAGCCTGGACTTAACAATTGGCACAGAAGCATGCAGGCTACAGGGCCTGGAGTAGGCATTGCTCTGGTCCATGGGACAGGGTGGTGAGAGAGTTCATGCAAAGGCCTCGGTAAGATGCTGGCATGGAAGTTTCGCCTTGGTGTGAACTGCTGCGGATGGTGATGGAGGCTGAAGTACGATCTAAACGCAGCAGCGCATTCCTGAGCTCCAGGGCTGCACCCTGGCTGCTGCTCTGCCTCCTGGATGGTGGCAAGCAAGCATGTGTGTGTGGCTGGGAGCAGGCCTGCCGTCAGCCCACACGGCGCCAGCCTGAGCTTGAATGAGCCTATGGCCACAGTGATGTTCAGGGTGGAAAGATGCCCCTAGCCGGCCGGCCCTGTCCAAATGACACCAGGCTGGGTAAGTGGCTGGGAAACAAACACCTGTCTCCTCCAGATTCTCTGCTGCATTCACGTGGGGCCTGGAGCTTGCCCCGTGCAGAGGCCAGTTTGCAGGTTAAAGATACGCAGGCAGGACAAAGAACAATCACAGATTCATGAAGAATCAAAGTGCCCTTGCTTTCCTGTGGCTGCTCAATGAGTGCAGCTCAAACATCCAGGAAGAATTCACCCCACGACTGTGGTTCTCACCCGGGTGGCCGGGGCCCGGCAGCCTGGCCGCACGAACTCTGCTTAATCTTCCATCTGCGGGCGTGGAGCTTGGAGTGCACGCTCAGCACGCTCTGATCAGGAGCAACTGGAGGCAAACAACTCGAGAGCCAGGGAGAGCCACTAATCAAACGTCCCATGCTGTCACCGTCAGGAGTCACTCAGCAGTGAGTCACCCTATCACTCTCCATGCAGGGCTTTCTGCAGTTCACTCAGAAATCCCCAGGACTGAAGCCCGATCTCCTCCCCAGAGAGCCCTGGGGCTCAGCTCCCTGCCAGGCCTGTGCCTTCGTCCCTCCTGGGCCCTAGGACTGTGGCCCTGGCAGCTAAGAGGCAACAGTTGGTGGAAATCAGATTGATGCATCTGATTACATGCGCTGTTGACTTCAGCTAAAAAATAAGACAAAAATTATTTACCTGTCACCACTGAGACACTGTCACAGCCAAAGTGTCGACACGTCTTCGGCTCACCTTGGAGAGGTGCGGAGGGAAGGGTGGACCGTGAGGCCTCAATAGTGTGCTGTGCGTTCCACGATGCTTGTTCCCTGGCTCAGTAGCCCTGTCCAGCTGCTACAGTGTTCCTAAGCGACACGCAGCTGCGGGGACCATGCCTGCGCTGTCGTCCTTAGGCAGCTTGACCTCTGGGGAGAGAAGAGGAGGGAGCGGCCAGGGTCAACGGCTTCAGTTCCTGAGTGTGCCGGCGGGGTTGTCCTCAGTGGTGCACGAACTTCACCTGAACGGAGGGTGCAGCCACCCTTCTGCTCTCCCTTGGCCTCCGATGGCAATACGAGCAGTCTCCAGTGGTGCTGGGTGACCTGGGCAACACTCCTCCTTTCCAGCAGCACTCGGGCAGCAGCTGCTGCAGTTGACCTTGCTAAGTTAACACCATTCTTCGGTGGTCTTTCATCTCTTGATAAAATAGAATTCATGTTTAGGGTAGTTTTAGTTGCACAACAAAATGGAGAAGAGAGTGCAGAGGCTTCCTGGCTGCCCTTGCCACCCATGCCCGGCCATCCCAGTGCCGGGATGGTGGCTCGTTAGAATGGATGAACCGCATGGACATCACCACCACTGGAAGCCCACGGTTCACGTGAGGGTTTTCTCTTGGTGTAAATCTGCGGGTTTGGACAGAAGCCCAGTGGTAGAAGCCCTGATCAGTCTAGCCCAGCAGCCCCACTGCCCTGAGCCCCTGGGCCCCACCTGCTCATCGCTTCCTCCCTCTCCCCAGTGACCTCGCTCCTGCCTCTCTGTGGGTTTGCCGTGGCCAGCATGTTGGGCCACACAGCACACAGCCTGCGTGGATGGCTCCTTTTCCTCCACAGAGGGCACTTCTTTCCTGCATGTCCGGGTGCAAGGCTGACTATGAGAGGTCACAGGTGCCCTGTGGGCCCCAAATTGCTTGGTGTGTGTGGGATTGGGGCTTTGGGTGCCATGTCCTGCTTCTCTCAGTGGGTGCTGGCCTGGCAGGAAAGGTCCCAGGTGCCTAGGTGGAGCTGACCAAGTTCCCAGGGGACTTCTGTGTCCTGTTGTCCTGCCGGAGCCTGGTTATTTTGTTCTCTTGGATTCCATGAGATTCCATAAGCCTCTGCTGGAGCTGGTTGGGGTGGGCTGCTTTCCTTCTAAATGAACCCACCCCAGACACTCCATGAGAACAGGCCTGCCCGGAGGGAGAAACTAGAGTTCCCATTGTGTCCACCTCTGCTGGTCACATTTTAAAATTGAAGTTTGTCTTGGTTTTTTTTCCAGAGAGAAACCAGCTTAGCAAAGCATCTGCTTTGGCAACAGCTTTCATGACCAGTTCTAACGGTGAGTGACAATCCTTTCTTCTTATGGTCAGAAAGGTGAAAAGGAAATTTTCGTTTAGAAATCGCAGAATGGATTTATGTGGAAAATCCCAACAGCCTCGTTTGCACCCTGGAAGCCTGAGTCGGAGCGGAGGGATCCCTTCCCGGGGGGCTGTTGGGTGAAGCGCTGGGCTCCAGGGAAGGCGCTGTCCTCTCGTCCTCTCCTCAAGTCAGCAATTTATTTTCAAGAAAAGATTCAAAGTGCCTTGTTCATTCTTTCTTTTTTAATAAAGAAAGGATATAGTCAGTTGGCCGGGGATTAGCTGGGATGAGGGGCTGGTTGACTCTGGCGTTCCCACCTGTCCTCCGGGCACATACTTGAATTAATGATGGTAAATAATCAAAAGGGTATTAAAATGTGAGTGGGCCTCAGAGGGACCCTGGGCCTACCTGCTGTGGCCAGAGCCCTGGGCCTTCTGGCCTTCTGTAGCTCGGACTTGGTAGTTTCTGACAGCTGGGGCTTCCTCAAGTCCCCATGTTGCTCAGACATGTCGTAAACAGCCGTGATTTGGGGTGATTTTCCTTAATGCTGAAGTTGAAGAACTCAGGTTTTTTTTTTTTTTTTTTTTTAATGGCTTGCGTATCACCATAAACAGTTTTGGGGCAGACACACTGAAACAGCCCACAGGCCCCTCTAGGAGGAGGGCCAGCCCTGATGTGACTGGCAGGGCCACATGGTGAGAGGTGATCCCCAGGGCCAACCACAGGCTTCTCACTGCTTAGTGCAATTTAACTCACAGAGGCTGGGAGGACAATCGGATTAATTCTGAATCTCTGTGGAAATCAGAGCCTTAGAAGATCAAGGCTTTGAAATTCTCCTGGGGGAAACCGAGCCTCAGGCACAAAGGAAGCCCCTTCTGTTTCTCAGGGGCGACACCCTGTGCCTTGCCTTCCTGAAGAAGTTTACAAACGTTTGTAGGTTGTCAAAAATAATTAATCTAAAATTGTTTCACAAACCATGGAATGAAGCAGTGCGTGCCTTGTTGAGATCAAAGGGCTCTGTTGTGTCCTGTAATCCAAATGAAGCGCGTTGGAAAGTAAACTGCAGGCATTAGCAGCTTTGTGGAGCGCTGGTGGACAGCAGGGGAGCAGAGGCAGACTCAGTCCTGTCCAGGGGGGACCGCAAGGGAGCCTGGACAATGCAGGTGCCCAGGGCCCCTGGATGGGGGCTTTTCAACTGAACACCTGCCCTGTGATAAGTGATAGGGATACTTACTGGGATAGGCTGGCAGTGTATGGCCCTGTCCTGTGTGAATAGTGTCCGACAGGGAGCCATGTGCAGCCTCGTAAGTGGCAACTCCGGCTGCGCTGCTGAGAGCAAAGGAAGAGGCCACCCCCAGACCTCAGGTGAAGTCAGGGAGGCCTGCTGGAGGGGCGAGGGGTGGTGGGGTGGCTGGTTGCGGGGCAGCATGCATAATGATGAAGGAGCTGAGTTCGGTGTGCGCCACAGACCCTCGCGTGGCACTCACGTCATCTCCCTTCTGTGATCTGTCCTTTCCCTGTGGAGCGGTCGCTTGTCGCCTTGGTGACCAGGGCTGATCTCTGAGGACCCAAGCCCCGCCTGACACTTGGCGTCCTTTCCCTACCATTCACCTCTCTATACCGTCTCGGGATTTTACCGCTGGTCCCAGGGGGTGACAAGGATCTTCTATAAGCCCCACTCCCCACCTTCCACCACGCTGCTACGGTCCTTTCCTCCTGGAGGGGATGGCAGCCCTAAGGGTACAGACACGGCCGTGGCCTGAGGGCAGGAGACACAGGTGCAGGCTGTGCCCATGGCTCGGCTGAGCTGAGTCTCACTTTGCCCTGCCTCCTGAGCAGAGGGTCCACTGTGTTCCCCCTCTGTGCATGCCAGGATCTTGGCCTGTGAAGGGCCAGCCCACTCTGGCAGTAGTGCCCAGGCCACTACTGTGGCTATTGTCCTGGGTTCTCCTGGTGGAGGATTCAGTGGCAGCTCTTGGCCACTGTCCTACTGCCTTCCTCTGGGCTTGATGTGGACGCACAGAGCTACCCTGCCCTTGCCCTCTTAAAGCTCTTGGCTGCTGCAGGCAGGGAGGCAGAGGTGTCCAGAGGAGGAAGATCAGACTGGAGACCATAAGAGCTATGGGCAGCAGAACTGGCCTTGGCCGAGGCCTCGACTACAGGACCTGCTGTGCCAGAGGGGCAGGTGGCCAGATGGGAAGAGCCTATGGCAGATGTGCCACTTTGAAGGGTCCATCTGAGGGTACCTGAGTGATAGGATGACCTTACATGGCACTTGGGTTTCAAGGACCTGCTGAGAAGAGGAAGGGGTTCCCTGGGGAGCTTGTGGAGACAGGACCTGTCACACAGTAGACCCTCACCACAACTCACCCCGACTCCTATCAGCTGGAAGTTGGAGTTAGGACTCAGTGTGGGTGGGGGAGTATTCTTGCTGGCCCTGTAGATCACAGTTGATTTAGAAACAACTGTCCACTCACTCACAAAATACCTGCAGAGCACTTTCTCTAAGCCCACCCTGTGTTAGGTACAGAGAGCAGCTGGGAGCGAGGCTGAGACTCGAAGCCATCAAAGCATTGCTGAGCAGTTGTGATGGGAAAGTCTGCTCTCTGGTCCTTCATGGTATCTGGTCTTGCCCTCCCTGTCCAAAAGGAACATAAAACAAGTTACACGTGTAACCTGAAGTTTTCTAGTAGACATACAAAAAAAAAATGTAAAAAGAAACACGGAAGCTTAGTTTTACTAATGTATTTTCTATAGCCCAGTATATCCAAAATATTAATATATATATATTTTTTTTGGTACCGAGGATTGAACTCACAGGCACTCGACCACTGAGCCACATCCCCAGCCCTATTTTGTGTTTTATGTAGAGACAGGGTCTCACTGAGTTGCTTAGCGCCTCGCCATTGCTGAGGCTGGCTTTGAACTCGCGATCCTCCTGTTTCAGCCTCCCTAAGTGCTGGGATTACAAGCGTGAGCCACCACGCCCGGCTCAAAATATTAATATTTTAACATGTAATCAATATAAAAACACTAATGAGTTATTTTATATGCTTTTTATTTTTTTAAATCTTAGCTATCTCATGTGCATTATATAGGTAAAGCACATTTTGCTTTAAATGAGTCATATTTAAGAGGTCAGAGATGCATGTGGCTGGTGGCTGCCATATTGTTCAGGGCAGAGTCCCTAAGAGAGACACAAATACAAGATTGCTCTGACTTGCCCTGGCCCCACTTAGGACTCTGGCTCTACGGTGGTGCCAAGGGGTGCCTACACAACGATTCTTTTACCTTCAGTGGTGTTCAATAAATTACAGGAGGTAGTCAACACTTTACTGTGTGATAGGTTTTGCGTTAGGTGAGTGTGTTTTTGGAGGACTATGCTAAACTAGGATGTCCTCTAGGTTAGATGTATTAAATGCATATTTTACTCATGACAGTTCAGCTTGCAATGAGTTTATTGAGATGTAGCCCCATCGTAACTCAAGGGCATCTAGAATGGTGAACGAGAGGTACTGAAGGAGAGACTCAGACCTGCCAGCCTTATCGAGAGCTGACAGGGGGCCAGGCACCGATTTCTCACTGCCATGGAATCCCATGGACCGGCCGCTGGTGTTCTCTTCTGTTCTCAAGGGGAAACGGGGGTTAAAGAGGCTGAGAGCCTGAGCTAGGAGGGGCGGCACAGCTGGAGCGTGGAGGAAGGCAGCCTGCGGCAGGGCGAGGGTCCGGAGGCCCCTGTGGGGAGCAGCCTGTAAGAGAGCATGAGTAAGGGGCCCGGGTGGCCCAGGACAGGGAGAGGCGGGATGCCTATGTGTGTGTGTGCGTCCACACGTGTGTGTGAGACTGTGTGCAGTGGGCGTGGATCAGGGCTGGTCCAGACTCCAGGAGGACGTGACAGCCCACTGCAGCTTGTACCTTGGGGAAACAGGTGCGGTGGAGACGTGCTCACGGGCGCCGGGCAGGGGGAGATGTGTGGGGAGCCTGTCCATGGGCCACTGTGGCTTTGGCCAAAGCCCAGGCAACCTGTGACTTCACCCTGCTCCTATCTCCCTCCATCCTCTGCCCAGAGAGCTTCTGAGGGTCTCCCTGGGCCACTAGGTGGGCCCCTTCACATCTGTAGCTACCAGGCACAGAGGGTCCCCCTACTGTGCAGACCTCATCACAAACCCCTGGCTTGACCTTCCTATAGCTTTCCATTTTCCTTAAGAGAAACTGCTGGTTTTAACCCAGTTTGCAGCCCTCCGCTGTGAGTCCTCCCTCACCATGCTTCTGTGCTCCACATGCAGCTTCCTTTAGCTACCCCAAGCCCTTCCTCCAGGTGTACGTGTGTGCTCAGTGACCCCTCCCATCTCCACGACACTCTTCCAGAAGCCTCTCTGGTCCTGTCCTCAGGGGCTTGCGCAGTAGGAGCCCCCACCCTCTGCACCTCTCCTCGGGTCTGTCTCCTGCATGGGCTCCGAGGGCAGCATCCCCGCTGACCTGTGGTGATGGCACTGCCGCGTGTGCTCAGCACTTCATAGCTGCTTGGGAAATATTTTCTCTCTGAGAAATGATTGCTTGAGGCTCCGTAGGCGGGGATCCTCTATGTCATAAACATTCGGTTGAAAGGGACATTCAAAATGGGTCATGATACCGTGTGAGAATGGACAAGGGAAGGGATACACTGACCCACTAGGGCCCCTCTGGCCCGTGACAGCTGTCACACAGGGAGCCCAGTGCATGGTCTCCACGTCCTGCAGCAGCCCTCCTGTGGCAGAGCCTAAGCACAGAGCCACTGGTCGGGAGTGTTGGAGTGTTTTATTTAGAACGAGTGACACAGAGTTACTTGTGGTCAAATACCTAAAGACAAATTATACACTTTGGAATTTAAAGTGCCTTTTTTTCCTTTCTTTTTTTCAGTGTACAAGCAATATATCCCCATTAGATTTCTGCAGTGTTTGAATTTTCATGTATTCTGAAAAAGTAAAAGCTTCTCCTTTTAATCCTGCAAATCTTCCAGCAATGTTTTCCTCTATAGATATGTGCTAGCCTCTTATTTTTAACTTATTTTACCAAAAAAAAAGAAGTCAAACTAGAACATTTTCTTACAGCTTGCTTCGTTCACTTAACAACAAATCAAGGATACCTTCCTGAGAAAGAACACATCAACTGCATTCTTTTAAACTCTTCTCTTGTGTTCTATACAGTGAAAAGACCATAATTCATTTCATAAGTCTTATGTTGATATAGTTGTTTCCAAATTTTGACTGTTATGAACAAAGACCATTGGGTACAAGTCTCTACATAATTAATGAACGTTTCTACAGGATAAATTCCTTCCTAGAAAGAGATTCACGTGGCAAATGGCATGAGCGTTTTAAATATGAATTGACATTGCCGGATCACCATGCACACAAGGCTATGCAAAACGTACTCTCTTGATGATCTGTGAGAATTTCTGCCAAAGAGTATGCTTTTGGACAGAAGAATCTAACTCCAGCTGTAGTAGGGACAGATGAGATGAGGCATCAACAATAGCAGCAAGCAGTTTTATTTGGCTGCAGCCAGGTTCAGAGGGCAGAGCTTTCACTGTAATCAAGTAACCCCCTGAACCCCGAGTTCAGGCAGTTTCAGAACTTCATACCCAGCGTGTAAGGGGAGGGGCTCAGAAGTCCAGTCTGCAGACGTTCACACAAAAGCAGCTTTTTCTGTCACTGTTCTGGGCAAGTTAACCCTTCAAGGACAGCGCCTGGGAAGGGGAGAGCTGCTTCTCCCTTCTTTCCTCCCCTGCCAGTTGTCACCATGGAGCCCAGTTAGTAACATCTTCTCTTACCTGTGAGATCTAAACATCTCTGCGAAGCTCAGGCCCAAGGCCAGAGGCCTTGCTAAGGACCCATCTCTCCTCCCACACTTTGCATCTGCAAACACCTTCTGTAACCTATGATATTGTTACTACACTAGGCAGTCCATAAACGTTTGTGAAAAAACTAGTAAAGGGGCGTTCAGCACCTGGAGTGCGGATCTCTTCCAGGCCAGTGGCCAAGTAAGGCAGAGCAACAGGAAATAGGAAGTTTAAGTACATTGAACTCTTGTGTAGAGACTCTCTTGCTGACAGTCCTAAGATCACTTATCATGAAGATTTCTGGAGAAGCTTAATGAAGATTTTCTGTGGAGGAGAGTGTGCCACTACAGAACCAATTTAAACTAACAAAGATGTTTGGGTCACAGTTTAGAGTATTTTGCTCCATGGACTTAGGAGATGCCACCAGAACTGTCTTCCTGGCGTCAGAGGGACCATCCACTGTAGTTTGCCTTGCTTTCAGGAAGGTTCTCTCCGCTTGGTCACAGGAGGGCTGCCAGCAGCAACTGGACTGTGTAGTGTGGTTGAAGGTCCACAGGGGTAGAATGGACCTTTCCAGAATCACTGTGACGGGACGTCTTGGCTCATGTGCTCACCCCTGAACCAGTCAGTGTGGCCAAGGCAAGATGATGCAGGAGGCCCTGGGACGGTCTGCCTTCATCATGGCGCAGATTCTGAATATCTGCTGAAACGTCTGTTTCGCATCGACTCACAAACATCTCAGTCTCTGGATGGAAGTGGGGGCTGACCTAGGAGCAGGGTGGGCAGAGCTGGGTCACCAAAGCTTCCACGTGCTGACTGACTCCTTCTAATGGCTCCTTGGGTGCTCTGGTCCCTTGGTCTCTCTAGCCCTTCCCTGCGTGTGAAGTGGCAGGGCTGGCCTAGGCAGTCTGCAGGGGTGTGTCAGCTCTGCCGTTTTCGGATTTCTGCCTTGTTTCCGGTATGAAGAGTAATCTGTACCTTGCACCAAGTTTATGGACATGATGATGTTTGTAACTACAAGTTGCCTCAATTGTACTGGCATGAAAAGGTGACCATTATATCAAAGAATTCAGTCACAGGAGTGAGAAAACTGCACTGATGGCCCAGCTCCATTCACCTCTTTGCAACCTTTAGTGTTAACATTTCCAATAAGAAGGGCCCAAGGTGCAGGGCCTTGGGAAAACCTGTAAGGTGATACCACCTTGGTGCAGTGGGACAGACGTGCTTCTGTGGTCTCTTTTCTGTTTACAAGTCAGCCGATCATTTCCCTCTAACTGAGGAGCAAAGCCGCATTTAAATGACAGTTAGTAGGTCTGATGTGCTTTTTCTTGTCTGTCTTTATGTCCTTTCACACATTTCAGAGGAGATTGTATTATATGGCCCATATTCCAGAAGTGACCGATATGTAAATCAGTCATCAACACATGAATACACACTCCGCTAGGAAGGTAGCAGAGCCTTCAGGGGGGCAGGAGCCCTGGGCTGGCGTCTCTCCCACCGGCTGTCTCCTGTTCTGGCCTTGCTCCTCCCGGAGGCACCACTGTACCAGTCTGCATCTCCTTCTAGAGCTTGTGTTTAGATACAGATGCATCCAGGTAGACAGGCAGACACCCACAGAGAATGTGCGCAAGGGTGCTGCTTGGACATGAAGGCCATCACAGTGTCGCGCTTTTGACTGTTTTCCTCCTGCTCATGGTTTGGCTGTCCATATAACTGGGTGAAGACCTGCCCCAGCCTTCACACCCACGGGAGGCTCGTATGCAGAAGTAGCCCACCTGTTATGTGGCCTCAATAGGCCTCTAGGCTGACTTACGGTTTTTATAATTTCACACAAAAATGCGTTGCAATGAGCTTCCTTGTGATGCCCTTGAGTGATAGCTCTCTAGAATGGGTCCTTAGAAGTGTTGGAGGCTGCTGAGTGGCCATGAAGTGGACTCTGAGATGGCACTGGGGCCACTCAGGGTCACACCTCTGGGGACCTGGAGGTCCAAGGATTGGGCACAAAGGGCTTGGGCTATGAGGAGCTGTCCTGGAGCTCACCCTCCCCAAGGTTTGAGTGTACTCAGGAACAAGCATGGCTATTCAGAGTCCTGAGCTGGCCCCATGGGGTCCACAGGCTAGATGCCTACACCCCCGTGTCAGCTGGACACCGATTGTGGGTGCCTGGGAAGGGGTGTGACCTTGACTATGGTCAGCAATCTTAGGGATGGGATGGCAGGGTGAGGTTGTGGGGACCAGGTTGGACTCATGATCTGTGAACACCCTAGGATGCCTGAGAGCTGATAAGTTCAATCATGAGTGTGGGAATATAGGCAGGGCCCCATAGGTCCATGAGGTCTACACATTTAGGGAGCAACGAGAGATTGCCTTTAATGGACCCATGGACTTGAGTGGAAGGTACAGTGAGGAGATGGAAGGATTGTGTGATTTTCGAGGGAGAAGACCGTGCCAGACAATTCAAGGCAGATTCTGTGACTCTGTTGGTCAGCTTCTCATCACTGTGACAAAATGCATACCAAGAACAAATTAAAGAGGGAAAACTTACTGTGGTTCATGGTTTCAGAGGGCGCAGTCCAAGGTTTGCTGGTTCCATTGCTGTGGGCCTGCGGCAAAACATCATGGCAGATACACATGGCAGAGGAAAGATGCTCAGCTCATGGCAGGTGGAAAGTTGTGTGTGTTTGGAGGGCAGGAGACAAGACAGAGTCCCCAAGGGCACACCCTTAGTGACCTATTTCTTCCAACCACGCCTCACTACATACATTTCCACCTCCCCCAGTAGTCTATTCAGCTCTCAACAGATTAATCCACTTATGAGACCAGAGCCTTCATGACCCCATCACTTCCCAAAAGCCACATCTCTGAACACTATTGCATTGGAGACCAAGCCCTCAACACATGAGCTTTTGAGGACAATCCAGATCTGAGCCAGAACATCCCATCCCTGATCTCCAAAGGCTTGTGGCCATCTCATAATGCAAGATATATTTAATCCATCTTCAAGAGTTCCCAAAGTCTTAAAAGTTTCAGCATTACTCAAAAGTCCAAGTCCAAAGATTCCTTTAAGCCTCAAGGCAAACTCAGCTGTGAGTCCCTATAAAAGTCAAAAGAAAGTTACACACTTCCAATATGAAATGGTAGAATAGGCATGGGGTAAACATTCCCATTCCAAAAAGGAGGGATGGGAACATAGGAAGGATGGGACAAAAGCAGGACCAGAACCTAGCAGGATAAGTGTTAAATCCTGTGGCTCCATGTCTGGTATCCAGGGCAACTTGTGACCAGTTGTGAGCTCCAAAGGGGCCTGGGATGCCCTGCCCTAGAGCCTTGCTGGTTGCAGGCTACATGGCCTCTTTCTTAGTCTGGCCCTACTCTTTGCCTGAAGATTTCCATGACAGACATTCTACATTCCTGGCATCTCTTAATTTTTTGGATCTCCACTGCAGCTTTGGCTTCACCCTCACAGCTACATGTATCACTCTCTCAGGCAATGTCTGCAGGAATTCAGATCCTGGGGCACACTGCCTGCTCTTTAGGGTTTTCATCTGAAAGGGAAGCCTCCATGACTCCATAACTTCAGCATTCTTTATGCCTGAAAAATCAGTACCACAGAGACGATGTCAAAGTTAGCTGCTTGGTGGAGCAGTAGCCAGGCCTCCTTGGACTGTGGCCACGGTGGTCTCTGAATGTCAGTATGGCTGAGCACAGTGAGCTGAATCCAATCCTGGGCAATAACTTCCTGGGCAGCCCTGTGGGAACAGGGAGCTCATAGGATCTGTTTTCAAAGCAGTGTTTCACTTTTTCACTCTGGATCCTGCCTTGGGTGGGGTCTTTCTGATTCCAGAGATGGTCTCAAGGCATCTTTTCCTTTGTCTGTGTACAAACTATTTGTTTTTTTCTTTAATAGTGCTAATCCTTGAAGCAACCACACCTTTTTTGGCCTCAATTTTACACTTGCTTTTTTGATCAAACTTCAAGTTTTTAATATTTTTTTCCTCCACCTTTTGCTTCTAATTCTCATAAATATGTCTAAAATCTGCCAGTAATATCTATGATACCACCTGAATGCTATAGTGCCTTGAAGAATTATTTCCAGAAGAGAGAATACTTCTACCAGGGGGCACAACAATGATTCTATTGAACTAGAAGTTAAGAGTTTCTCTGACTACTTTGGGCTCTTCATGCTTTTGAGTCAACAGGCTAAGAGGAGAGATATGGTGTTGGCTGGGGTGTTTGATGCAGAGTACCAAGGCAAAATTGGACTAGTAATCCACCATGAAGATAAGACAGAGTGTGCCTGAAGTGGGAAATCCCTAAGAGTACCTCTTAGTGTCACCATGTCCTATTATGAAGATCAGTGGGAAAATACTACCACCCAATCCAGGCAGGATGATAAATGGCCCAGATCCTTAGAAATGAAGGTGCATGTTAATGTATTTTTTTCTTTTAATTGTTTTTGTAGTTGTAGGTAGAATGCCTTTATTTTGTTTTTTAAATTTTTTTTATATTGTGCTAAAGATCAAACCCAGTGCCTCACACATGCCAAGCAAGCGCTCTGCCATTGAGCTAAAGCCCCAGCCGCAGCCCCCATGTTATGGTTTTGATAGGAAATGTCCCTCAAAAAGCTCATGTGGCAATGCAGGAGTGAGTAGAGGTGACATGATTAAATCATGAGAAGCTGTAACCTATTCAGTGATTGATCCATTTCATGGATCAATAATTTGAATGGATGACTGAGCAGTAACTATAGGCATGTGGGGCATGGCTAGAGGAAGGAGGTCCCTGGTGGGATGTGTCCTTGGGGATTATATCTTGTGCCTGCTGTCTCTCTCTCTCTCTTTCTCTCTTCGCCTCGCCTTCCTGACTGCCATGAGGTGAGCAAATTTCCTTTGCTGTGCCCTTCCGCCATGATGTTTCTGACTTGGAGTCAGCCTATCATGAACTGAGTCTCTGAAACCATGAACCAAATTGAATATCTGCTCCTGATTCTTCTTATGATGTATCTTAGTCACAGATACAAAACACTGACTAACAGCGTGGCTCACCCTTCTGGGTGAAGGACCAAGACACACTGAGGTGCATGCTGAGGGCAGAGGGAAGGTAGAAGGGGTGGAAGAAGTAGTTACAGTACCAACTATGAGCATGTAACCGTCATAGAAATGAGGATCGTACCCATCAGGAGCATTTCTTTCCTATTTTGTTAAGAATATATTTGTGCACTGTTATGGTTTTGCTATGTGGTGTCCCACAACAGCTCATATCTGAGACAGTGCAAGAATTTTCAGAGGAGAAATGATTGGATTACAAGAGCTGCAACCTAATCAGTGGCTCAGTGCCCTGATGGATTAACTGGGTGGTAACTCTAGGCAGGTAGGGTGTGCTTGGGTGATGTAGGTCACCGGGGGAGCGCCTGTGGGGTTCATGTTTTGTCCTAGGTGAGCAGAGTGCTTTCCCTCTCTCTCTCTCTGCTTGCTGTTGCCATGTCAGTAGCTGCTTTCCTCTGCCTCATCATTCCACCATGATGTTCTTCCTTACCTTGGGCCCAGAGCTATGGAGTTGCCTGACTATGAACTGAACCTTTGAAACGGTGAGCCAAAATAAACTTTTTCTCCTTTAAGTTGTTTTTGTCAGATCTTTTGGACACAGTGACACAAAAGCTAACTAAAACAGGCACGTATACCCATGTATTAAGCAGAGATCTTCGTTTTCTCTCCTCCCTATTCCTTACTATGTAACATGATATTGATTGATGATATCAATGTGTAAGTGTTGTTGAATCTACACAAGAGTATTTAAGTTGTAGGATGTCAGAAGAGTGAGAATCTCTTAAACTTTGTCTCCTATTCTGGAGGAGGAATTAATGCATTTTTGGTTGTAAACAGGATAGTTGTGCCCTGTTAGGTAGAATTATGACCTCGTTATAGTGCTTATTTAGAGATAAAGTAGTATTTAGAGAGAGATGGTTAGGTGTCAAGTTGACACATGGTGGACTTGTGGTGGTTAGTCTGGATTGTCAACTTGAGCAGATTGAGAGACACTTCAGAAACTCCTAGGATTAAGAGACTTTGGGGTATGTATGACATGAAGGAGTTTCCAGAAAGGATGAAAATTGATGGGGAGGCCCTCCCTCAATGTGGATGGCACTAAAAGGCTAGGACTGGATGGAACAAAAGCCTGAAGAAGGAGGAATCTCAGTGGATATAAGCTGGATTCTTCTTGAGTGGGTGTGATTACTGCTCCATCACCTAGGACATCAGGCTGCAGCCCCTTTACTCTTTCAGTGTGGCCTTAGACCAGGCTCTCCAGGGAATTCCCAGGCCTTCTACATAGGACCCCTGCCATAGTCATGCCCTCAACCTGGCTTGTGATTGCTTCACAGTGCCTGTCACCAGATGACATGTGTCCATGACTAGTTAAGACTGGTCGGCATCATTGGTCCTTCTTACTCTGAGGCTCCAGGTTCTTGAGTTGAGCAGTTACAGGATCCTCCAGCTCTCCAGCTTGTTCCTCCGGAACAGCCATTGTGGGACTATCCAGTGTCTGATCATATAGGCCTAGCTAATAAATCCCCTTTTATAATTACAGACATACATAGCTTGTGGTTTCTGTTCCTCTTCCGAACCCTGAAAAAGCAGTGATATTCAGGGCAAATCTCATGTTTGTAACCATTTCTAAAAAAAGCCTCTATTTGCAGCTGCCTAGACTCTATTTCATTCTATAAAGCAATCAATAAGAAATTGACTACATCTTTTTTCCTTTTCCAGTGCAAATGATTTCTAAGGTAATCACAAAGGGCAGGACTCCTCAAATGCCTCTGACCAAGGATTTTCAGAACACAGGGAAGCCTCTAAATGCAAATTGCCATGCATTAACACATGCTGTGCTCTGCTCGGGGCAGCCATGCCAGTTAGAAGAACTCACATAAATTGGGATTTGATAACTTATTTTTACATAATAAATTTTATTAAACATAAATGGGAATCATTAGCTGAAATACTTAATTAAAACTATGGCCAAATTAGATGAATGCTAAGGAGAGTTTTTCTAAATTTATTGCCTGATGATCTATAGGCTTGCTCAGTAACGCACTCCCAGGACCTCCTTAATGAAGCTATTAAGTACATAAATATCATATGTGCCAAATGACAAAATTTAGTGATGATCTAACCCAGTTTACTTGCTAAATAAACCCTTCTGAAATAGCTACTAATTTATGTCATTGAGGTCCTATAAAGGACAAAATCCCTTACCTGCCTGAAAACATACCTTTTAAAGTAGTGATTTATTGCACCAAAAAAAGCCCAGGTGGAGAGGAGCTTTGCCCTTTTATTGCTCTGTTTCTTGAGCTTTCCTTCTATGGATGCAGAGCATGCACCCTGGGCCACAGCCCACCTCAGGCTTGAATGTGCTGGGCTAACTGACCTGGAAGCTTTGAGGAGATGGGTGAGTCTTAGATGGCTTCACAACCGGAATTGCTCTGTGCCCTGAAGGCACCCAACCTCCCCTCCTCCTCCTACCCCTGGAACTTGCCTACTGGAGATGCCAAAGCTTCATGCTAACAAGTATACCACATGCCTGGTCTTTAGTAGCTGGACCCCAGGATGGTGGCCTTGCAGGCCTTGGCTTTCCTTCCCTTTGCTGACCTGGTTGACCTCACTTGATGTTAATGTCCTCCCCTCGGCACGTCTTTCCTCCACCTGGAGTGCCCAGCCAGAAACAGTCAGGCAGTGCCCCTGCCCCAACCAATGCCAGGTGCCAGCTCACCTCCCACAACAGTGTCTACATAGGACCCCTGCCCTAGTCATGCCCTCCACCTGGCTTGTGATTGCTTCACAATGCCTGTCACCAGATGACATGTGTCCATCCTTTGTTGTCTTGCCCCCATGAACATAGCCCAAGGGGAACCAGGGAGGGAGGAGGCCCTTTTAGTCCACTGTGAATCCATAGTGCCTGACACATGGTAGATACTCTCTAAATAATATTTTGGGCTGAGTAATTGAATGAATAAATGAATAGTAAGCAGCGGATTCTTGAGCCTGCGCAGGGTGCAGGGAAGCATTGTGCTAGGAGGAGAATGACACCCACTCACAGCGCTGCTACTTTTGGGGCTGGGATGAAGTAACCAGGAGTTTGCAGCAAAGCAGGAGGCATCTTGTGCTGGGGCAGGGCAGGGAGTCAAGGCAGCACTTGCAAGGGTCCTGGCCACACAGGGGTGTGCCCTCCAGCAAAGTGCCCAGAAGCCAGGCCCACATCCTGGTGGTTTGTGCATGTGAATCATGGTCACCAGGGGCAAGGAGGTGTGGTTTGCCTGGAGAGTCTGTGCAGTGGGGGTGGAGCAGCTAGGAACAGCCCCCTCAGGGGCTTCAGCACCATGTAGGAGAGGGGAAGAGGAGCTTGCCGGAAGCCAAGAAGCAGCACCCAGATGTAGGATGGGAGCAAGAGAGGTAGGTACTGGGCACTAGAAGAGAGTGGGCCAAGAGGAGGGTCAGCAGGGACACATGGCTACTCACCTGAACAGTGAGGCTGTGGAAAGGGATGGTCCAAGCTGAACCACAGCAACAGGAAGAAAACGTCAGAGGGAGAAGTGGAGGCAGGAGGGTACTGGCCAGACACTTGGCCAGTGAAGCCTTTATATAGCATAATCAAGCATTTACTAAGACCTGAGGCTTCAGATTGTTTAGCTGCACCCAGGTCTGCCTGACCTCAAAGCATGGGTTATAGTCACTCTGATTGTGGGTTCCAAGAGGTGGATGTGTTTGGGAGTTGTTTTGAGATAGCCCTAAAAAAATTGATCCACACGACTGATGAGTTCCTGCCTTTCCAAACCTCTGTCCTAAAAGCAGAAAGGAGAAATCCACCTTTAGGTTTAGAGAAATATCTCCTTCCCAGCTGCTGATCTTCCTTGAAAAGGTGAGAAGCCTCTGTGCTTGGTGGCCTCTTTCTCAGGGCATGAGTTTACTGGGCTTCCCTGGAACCAGTGCTTTGTGGCAATGTGCACTGATCATCTCCTTACCTTCCAAGGGGTCAAATGGTGCCCTCAAACTCATGTCTACCCAGAACCTCAGAATGTGACCTTATTTGGAAATAGAGTATTTGCAAATGATTAGTCAAGGGGAGGTTGCTCCAGATAAGTGTTTGTCTCACTCCAATGACTAGTGTCCTTATAAGAAGGGGGGCATTTGGACACTGAGTCTGATATGGAGAGGACACTGTGACCACCCTGGCAGAGATGGGGACATGCAGCTGTACACCAAGAAATGCTGCAGATCTTCAGAGTGACAGGAACTAAAGAGGCAAGAGGGATTTTTTAGACCTTTCCAGGGAACATGGTCCTGCCAACACCTTGATTTTAAACTTCCAGCCTCCAGAACTGTGAGATGATAATTCCTGCCCACTCAGTTTGTGGTAATTTGTTATGGCAGCTTTAGGAAACTCATACCACCATTTTGTGAAAATTGATGAGTTAATAATTGAGAAAAACTGCCCTTATATTGATGCTCATTTTGAAATTCACAAAGATTTTTTTGCACATGTATTATCTTAGGTGAATCTTCTAAGATCATATGGTAAAAAAAAATATGATTCTGATCCAATCTATGGCATCAGTATTGAATATACTGTATCTTTTTAAAAAAAGTAAATGAGAATTCTTACACAAAAAAGTAGAATTTTGTTGATCTATATTTTTCCTGAAATACATTTGATGAACTTCGACAATGGAACAGGTGATTGACGCTTCTGGGCACATCCTCGTCTCATTCTCATTCCAGCCTTAGAAGCGTAAGCGCGTGTTTTCAGGAAACCAACTCTTCTATAGGAAGGCAGATTTATCATTCAGATCCATCATTAATTTCCCAATGATGCTCTCCCTGGCCATAAAAAAGACTTAGTGCTCTTCATGAAGGTTTTATTCTGGAGAAAATGGTCTTGGAACATGGTTTTCACCGACCTCTCTTAACCTTTGGCTTCCTACGTTATTATTATTAAGTAATAATGTTGCTTCCTGCCAACGGAACACTTTCCTCTTTGTACTTCAGACACCTAGTGATGCTTTTTGGTTTGGAGGACAAATCAGCACTTAGCTGCTGCCTGTGCTCCTGGCCTGTTCCCGTAGGGCTCTTCGATGGCAGTCTTACATCATCTTTTATGAGTACATCAACTTATTTGCAATTAAGTTTAGATTGTCTAATAAAATCTGGTGACATTTTAGCTTACAGTTTATGTCCCAGTAAAAGGCTCTGAATGTTATGGCCATGAGAATCCATGACATGGCCCCACATGAAGGTTTTTCTTCTGGCCCGAAGCTGACGGTGCAGTCTGCAAGGGGAGAGGGATGGAGGGAGCAGGGCCCGTGCTGTGGCTGCCCCTGAGGGTGTTATCTTCTCTATCCAGTTTGCCTCCTAGAATTCAAAAATCTCAGCACTTTCCAATATGAGAAAGAGGTGAGCGGAGACGCTGCGGGCTACGCGTGTGAGCTGCAGGAAGCTCAGCAGCGCCAGCCTTCCTCTTGACTCTTTGGTCCTTGGAAAATTACCTCTGTGCTCAGCTGAGGTTGCGCCCATGATGGCCACACAGGGCTGCTGAGTAAACACGTAGCTCAGAGTCCTTGACTGGGGCAAGCTGGCAGTGACGAGAGGCACCTTTGTTTTCACACTTGGGATGAGTTCTACTGTCCTGAGGGGGTGGGGCCAGGCACACATGGGCAGTGATCCTCTCTAAAGTGTCCAAGACTGAGCCATTGGGAGGGAACTGAAGGCTTGCTGGGAGAGCCTGCGTGGTGCAGGCGGCGGGCAGGCTGGGTGGTTGTCCCCCCTCCTCTAGGCACGATGTGGCCCAGCCCCACAGGGTGCAGGTCAGCTCTGATTCAAGGGCCTGGCTGAAGGTGGGAGGCGTGGAACCCAGCCTTGCCTGGCGAGGCACATGGTCTGTGCTCAGGAGGCACAAGAGCAGAGTGTGCAGCTGGGTTCTTGGAAAGGAGGAGATGAGCCCCGGGAACTGCTGCTTGGCTTCTCTTGAGGGAGATGCCAATAGGAAGCCTCATTTTCACATAGGAAGCATGTCCTTTGCGGTTGAGCAAAGAGCCCCATGCATTTGGAAGTGACCCTTCAGAACTCCTCAGGATTTATGACCCAAACTACGTGAACAGGTGCTCCAAAAGAGCCTCCAGGTGTGATGTGCATGAAGCATGGAATATTCCGAGAATCTTCCTTCCCAAAGCTTTCAGGTTTCAGAAATGAAGCCAGTTCATGCATAAAATATCCCTTCTCAGAGCACGGTCCTTTTCATGCTTCCCCTCGTGGAAGTGGTTTTGTGGTTTTACCCGGGGATCTCCACGCAGGGAAGGAGCCCCGGTATTTATAGCCTTTCTCATCTCGGCTCCCGGCAGACACATTAATCTCCTGTGAAGTCTGAGCTCCAAGCACCTCAGGAGATGTGCTAAACCTTCCCCTGGCGTTCCTCCACATAGGATTTAAGAGACACCAGAGGGTGGCACATTTGTACTGAGTCTGCAGTTTCCTAAACATGAAGGAGATGAACAGCTCTCAGATAGGAAACATGGGTCAGTGAGGAGCTTGAAATTGGATATTTGAGCCGACACAGGAGAGAAACTGCGAGTGGCCCTGCAGGGTGTGCTGGGCACCCAGCTTCCTCCTAGCCCTGGTGAGAAGCAGGTTGAGGGTGAGGAGTGTGGTCCTACTTGTATTAATGGAAAAGCCAGATTGCTCAGAGTGCTGGCTTTGGGCTGTGTGGGAGCACTGGGGGTTAAGGGGGCTTGGAGACTCTGCTGTAGACGCAGGGGAGTGGCTGAGCTCAGTCCCATGCCCTCCACTCCCATTCGTCTTAAGATCGATGTCCCAAGTAAGAGTTTTGTGGAGGAAAAAACAAAACAAAACAAATCAAAGTCTCTGCTAAGAATTCAAAGGAGTCAGGGCTGTTGATTAAAATATCGACAGGGACTGTTTTGAGGGAAAGATGAATCTGTTTCCTCTGGGGTCCTGAACAGCCCTGATCGAGTGGAGCTCAAAGGACTTTGTAGTAGAACAGTCCTGCTTAAAATCTAAAATCGAAGCACAGTTCACCATCCCCTGACAGGAGCTGACAGTCAGTTTCTCATCTTTAAGGAAAAGGGGGGACAGTCATTCATACCTACCAGGACACCACGAGGGTCCTGTCCAGAGCACTCTCTACAGTGGCTCCTGCAGAGGAGTCCAGGAACTGGACTTCCTAAGCAAGCTGAGGAGCTGGGTGAGGGTGGCAGCCAGCTGGTGAGTGGAGCCCTTGGTCTCACCTGGTGCCCAGGGACCTGTCCACGCCCAGCATCATTTAGGGTTCTTTGGTAGCAAGCAATGGAAACCAGCTCTATTTTAAACAACAAAGGAATTCCTGAAATCTGCTGGAGTGGCCAGTACATGGAGTGGACAGGAATGCTAGAGAACAAGCTGTCACAGCAGGAAAGAAGCCAGGACAGCCCCCTCGAAGAGCAGTGTGTGAGTCACAAGCCTGGTCATCAGAGAGGGCAGAGCTCTCTGGTTGAGATGCACTAACTCTGGCACGGTAGAGCACAGGCAGTGCCTCCAGGTGCTGTTGGGAAAGGGGGCCGGGGGAGCTGGCTGCTCTGTGCACCATGCAAGCTTCATGCATCCTGAGCTTCCTGCCCCTCGTAGCCCAGGCCAGTCCCATCTTGGATTGTCTTAAAGCACCATCCTCTGCCAGCCAGATAAAAAATTGCTGTCAGTTCCAAATCAGCTGCCCCAGCTTGTTTATCTGAAGTCAGAATTCTGCAGAAGCTTAGGCTGCCACTGCACATATCCCTGTCATCATGCAGGCAAGTGGCATATGCTACGTCTTAGGGAGTTTGAGAGTCTTTCTAATGATGCACTCCAAAAACTTGGTCTTAGATCTCACAAGTTTCTGAGTTAACTAATAACTCGAGTTCCCAGAAACACCATGAACAAACATTGATTCCCAGTGCCTTTCATAGGCAGGCTCTCAAGATGTGGGTTTTAGATGAAAACTGAATAAATTGGCAGTGTGTATGATCTCATGCAAATGCCCAGCCCCCAATTGTTCTCACATGCAATGATTTCTTTAATATTCTGTGGGAAAATTCCTTAGATTTATTTTTTGTATTCTGCAAGATGATATGAAGAAATCTAGGGTAAAAAAGCAAATAATATAGGCACATTGGCTAATTAAAAAAAGAAAAAAGCTTGCAAAGCAAAGAGAAACAGAACCTCTGAGTTTCATGCTTATGAAATATTTATTTGGTAGCAAAGAAGATACTGGAAGTCGGAAATGAACTTTGCAAAGTAATTACTTTTGATCCCTGCAAAATCCATTCAAAGGCCTTCAGGTAAACAGCATCTCTGATGGGCGGGAGGTGAATTGCAAAGCCACACTGTACTTTTTTAAAGGAAACAAGGAACGAATCAAAGGAGACACATTGTCCAGGGCTCTGGGAATTGTTGGTGGGTGAACTGTCCTGGAGGATGCTCCTTGCAAGCAGGGCAGGCATGCAAAATGGAGGAAGATGAGCTATGATAGCAAATAAGAAAAGCCACAGGCAGCAAGACAGAGGGCACTCCTCCTTCTTAAAGAGACTTCATATAATGCACATTTAAAGAGAGTATGTGCACTAATTTTGATAAAGAGCCTTAAAATGACATTAAAATGGAAAGACTCAAACTAGGCTTCTCCTGGGAAATGTCAATAGTTATGTTACATTTGTTTTTCATTTTGTTCCAGTGCTCTGGTGAAAATAGCTCATCTTCAATACGCCCAGAATGGAAAAAAGAGATTTTGGGGTGAGGGGAGCATCTTTTGTTTCTAAATGAATCTGTGTCACACATGCAAGGTTTTCCATGATCAAGCTCATGGGGCACGGTTCCCAAGAGTGTGCACCCCTGTACTCTTGCAGCATATGATTTGAAGCCTTCTTTGAAGGAGGCCAGGGCCAATTCCAAACCCTGTAGGACTTGACTTTCCTGGCTGCCCAGGTCCAATTGGAGATTTTGATGGCCTCAGAGGATGTCTCAGGGCTATTCTTCTGTTTAAAAATTTTAAATGTATTTATTTAATTAAAAAATGAAAGTTGTAATATTTATGATGCACAACATATTCTGAAATACATAGCCATTGCAGAACGTCTAAGTTGGGCCAGTTGATATACATTCACCTCATGGGCTGATTGGCGAGGCCACTTACAGTCTCCTTGCACTTTTGGAGAATGCGGTGGGTGGTTGCCATGTCCACAGGAAGGAAGGTGAAACTTCCACCCCACAGGATGTCAATGTCAAGGCTAACGGGCAGAAACAGACCCTTCCTTGAGAGCTGTTATGGGAAGAGAGTATTCTATAAATTCCTTGTATACCAAGGAGAAGGGGGGGAGGGGAGAGAGAGAACAAAAACTCCCTTCCCCTTCCTGGCACAGAAGGCAAAGTAAAATCTACCACCATTTTTGAAAGCAAAGCCTGGAATCTCCCTTCCCTTCCCTTCTTTAGAATTGCAGAACAGGAAGGAAGGTGAGCAGAGATTCAGTAATAAAGGTCAAATCATTCCCCAAAGAGGGCGGGAGATTGACCCTGGCCTTTGTAATTGGGGAGATTTTGGGTTTTGAGGGTGTGCTTTGAGCAGTCTGGAAAAAGTGCTGGAGGCATTTCTTTGGGTTGTCCAGTGGGCCAGCTCCCCTGCCCGCTGACCTTGGAGGAGTGCTGGGGGTTCGAATCCAGCCTGCAGCGAATGCCCACCCAGTGCCTGCCGGAGCAACCCTGAGGTCCGGCTTTGTGCACGGAGGGCTGTGGGAGCCCGGGGGCTTCCAGTACGACTGCAGTTGGCCCAGGCAAGAGGCTCGGCCGGCAGAGTTGGTGCTGAAGAGCAAAGGCCTCAGAGGTGGGAAGAGCTGGGCCAGTTACGGAAAGGGCAGCAGAGTTGGTGGGATCTGGGTCTCCCAGAAAAGTGCTGCATACTGAAAAGGCAAGAGCGGAGACGCAGGTGCCACAGAAGAGCACCCTCTGTCTCCTGGAAATCCTGGCTGGCCGCAGTGTGCGCTGTGCCCCCTGCTTCACGCATGCTCCTGTCATCTGGACGATGCTGGAGGTCTCGCTGCCTCTTTGGCGGCCCAGCAAACTGAGGCTCCTTGGCTGGGAGGACTGGCTAACAGCCTTGGAGCCCCAGCGTCTTGGTGTCTTCCTGGAGCCCCCACCTGCCACCTCCCTTCTCCGTGCCTTCCACCTGGGACAAGGGGCTTCCTGGGCACTTTGTTCCAAGACACTTTAGGTCAAAGCCGTTTCCCTCCTGAGATGAAGCCCATGTGCTCTCTCGGCTCATTGCTTGCTGCTCGGCAGAATCCCGCACCTTTCCTTCCTAAGAAGTCATAGAGGGCCCTTCCATCCCCGGGAATGTGACACACTGCTCAGTGGCAGTGAGAAGCAACCAGCAGCTCTAGTCCCACACCTGCAACATGTCAGGCTCCCACATTCCCGTCAAGTGGGGCTCCAAGCATGAGGATCCATAGCTACGTTCTGCACGCGGGCGGAGGAGCTGCTCCTGGGGCGCCACCTGGAACACAGGAACCAGGAGCTCATTCCAGAAGGTGAGGTGGCTTTCTTTCAAAAAGAGGGTTTTTACTTGTGGAACTACTTAGCTGATGACCAGCCAAAGGGGCTCTTAGGACCCCAGAGACACCCCAAGCCTGGAAAGGGCTACACTGGCTTCTGGGACACAGATCTCCTCCTAAGTGCTGTTTCATCTGTCTGGACTTTATTCATTCATCCAAGAAGCGTTAGAGGAGCCTGCTGCACAGATGAACGCACCTGGGACTCCTTCTGTCATCAGCAAGGACAGGCATTAGTAGATGTCTTCCTTTGTTGCTCAGAAAGAAGGAGGCCACAAGGTCAGCGGTGGCCTGGACTCTGGGCAGTTGAGTGGAGAGGGCAGTCTGTGGGCTGTCCTGGGAGATTCCAGGAGACAGGAGGAGGAAGTCCTTGGGAAAGGGTGGTCTCGGAGCTTACCTGGGGCAACTGGCTGCTTGGATTTGATGTTCAGAGTGGAGCCATTTCCTGGTTTCTACGATCTACTCTGTAATACAGAGCATGCATGCTGGTCTCAGGAGGTGTGCCTGAGCTCTTATGTGTGTGTTTGTGTGTGGCTGGGTGTACGTATGTGTGAGCGTGCATCTGTGGGGATTTGCAGGAGCTGTGTTTGTGTTTGCACATGTACAGCTGTATGAGCACACTTGAGTGTGCGTGCTTAGGTGGCTGCAGGTGAGCGTATGTGCTTGTGCACGCCTGCCCATCTGTGCCTGCCCATCCAAGTGTGTGTGGGGGGTGCAGGAATGTGTGTTGGTGTGCATGCACACCTGTGTGTGGGAATGCATGTGCAGTGTGGCAGGATGTGTGTGCTTGCCTGTGTGCAGGAGCGTGTTCACATGCGACTGCCATGAGCCCGAGCCATGGAGGCTGCTCACGGTGAGGTCGCAGGCCACCTGCTCCACCCCACACCCTTTCTGTGCCTTTGCTGTCCATGTCCCATTGCCTTGACCTGTCCACTCCTCTGCCTCCTGTCCCTGTTCTGGTATCACGTGGGCCTGCGGACGGGGTCCTGGTCCTCCTTCCAGGTTCATCCCTTCTTGGTTGTGACATTCACTTTTGCTCTTTTCTCCTTCAGCTCTCAGTGTTCCCTGCCTCATGGTTCGGCTGGTCGAGGGCATCTTCCCTGGCGTGGGGCCTTCATCACTCCTGTGGCTACCCTCCTGGAGGGTGCTCTTTCTAGGTCTTTCCAAGGTGCCTTGTTGACATCTCAGGCACTGGGGTCTCCATCTAATGAAGGCCTACCACCATCTTCAGGGCTGGAAGCTAGACCACAGGCGTGACGTAGCTTGCTCGGGGTGACATCAGAGTCACTCCAAGATGAAGTGAGAACTTGATCCAGGAGTTCACATTTGCCAGCTGTGTTGCCGTGCTGAGCGTAGCACTCTGCCTTACACAGGAGACACTCTATACATACGGGCACCTGCGCGTCTAGCTAGTGGGTCTAAAGCTGAGTGTGTGGCCCTTTGCACAGATGCCCCTCAGGAAGCAATCTGTCTCCCAGCAAAGGAAACAAGGTCAACACTGGCTTCCACGTAAAGATCCCCTGGAGTGAGACATGCGTTGTGTGCTGGCTGAGTTCGACGCCCAGACCACTGGTGTGACCACAAGCGCTGAGCCATTCGAGGCACTGCTGTGTCCTGGTGCTCTGCAGCTCCTGTCATCTTATAGCTGTCCTAGGCCCACGATTAGTGGGCCTTATCTGCCATCTCCCTTGCCCTGTTCACTTATTTAACCAATAGTCCTGAGCTGATGATCTTATGGTAACTTCAGAGTACGATCACCTTCGTCCTCTCTGCAATGGGCACCCACCTTCTGGAGATCCTCCAAGCTTGCCATGATGGAGTCTCCTGCCAGGTCGGGTCTTCTAGTTTGAGGCTACTTTCTCCTGAAGGCAGGACTGTGCTGTGATGTGAGTGCAGGGCAGCTGGCCACAGTCACGGCGTGCATCTCCTGCTCCCAGCCGGGGAGGGGGTGGCCCAAGGTGGAGACTTGGCTGCAGGTGGACTGTGAAGTAACCTGGGCAAGAACTGAGTTGCTGTAACACCTCTCTGAACCTGCCTGCTCCGCCTCACCACCTCTAGGCTAGTCCGATGCTGAGTTTGGGGATGGCGCTAGCAGCTGCCTCTTTTATTTTCATTTTTGTTTAACCACAAAGAGTATAAGTTAAATTTTGTTGAAGTAATAATTCATAGCACACTTGTTTTACCACTGGAAGGATTTTATCTCCTTATTTTGTCTTAGATAAGCATCAATAAAGAAGAATGGGTAGTAAAACCATTTCTCCTTAAGATGTTGCCTGGGCACATACTGTGGGTCACGTTCTCAATGAGCCCAGATAAAATTTCCTCCACTTAATGTTCTTGCTCATTGGTTGCTATTTGGAAGAATAATGATGGGAATTTGAGAAGTCTTCCATATGGAACTTAAGAACTCATGTTTAATATTTATGGTGTGTAAAGGTCTAAATTGCAATTTCCAAAGTCAGGAAATAGGGGAATGTAGAAACTGAATCTGGGCATTGTTTGACCTCGTATGAGTCAAATTGGGTGCTTTTCATTAATTGAACATGTCATGAGGACGCAGGTTGAACCCAGAATAATGTGAATGCTTTGCCCTGCTTCCTGACTGGAGCAGTGAATTTCACTTATTTTGAATTTTCAAAAATTCAGTGCATAGAATTGGGGTTCATCTGTGAGTACTTGGCACCTGACATCAGCACCTTTTCTAGCTCACTTTATAGAGTCTGAGCTCTGAATTAATGAGTTCCAATTCTGTTTCTATTTCTTAAAAAACCTCTGGCTTTGGAGTGCCTCATCAGCTGGGTCCTCGGTTTCTTCACCTGCCAAGTGGGGATGGCAGCCACATGGTGTTCACGTGGTGTGGGGACTGTAGAGATCATGCACAGATGCACTTGCATGGAGCCCAGATGTAAGCAGGGACTGGGTCGGGCTGCTATGTGGTTTTCCTCAGTGTGTGATTGGCTGGAGAGACCAGACTTAACTACAGCAAAGGTATGTGTCACAAAACGCTGTGTGACAGGGACAGACGAAATGAGCAGGAATGTTTGCAAAATCATTTCTTAGAGAGGGGGACATGAGTGAGCTCTTGAGGAAGAGATGGCATTTAAATGGGCAAAAGGCATGGGAACTAATGTCATATCAGCCTCTAGTGTGGTGTGGGCGGGACACAAAGCAAGGAGGCATCAGGAGGCGTGTGGGCGTTCTTGCCTCATTCCTGTTCTGCGGGATGGCTTTTTTTCTGAACGTGAATTTGTGTTGTTTCCTGAGGCGCAGGATCCCCATTCACCTGCGTTTTGAGCCTATCTTTCCACTCACTTGTGCTCTGGACACAGGGCTCCTGCTGGAGCACAATAGTGTGGTTCTAACCTAACCAGGGCTTGCGGCATGCTGGCGAGTGGGTCAGTGGGGGTGAGGGGCAGCTGCAGGTGGAGGCCGAGGGCGAAGGCCAGCCGTCTGTGGTTGCAGCAGGGGCTGGAGGAGCAGAGGCAGGCTGGGGGCGGGGTGCTGTCTTCGGAGCCTGTTTGTTATTCATAGAGGAAAGCCAAATTTTGCAGAAATAAGATAAATGTTCCATGCAATTGCACAAGTTTTTCTTGTCAAATTAAAAACACGAACGGTGTCGCGGCAGTGCAAGAATTTCCTGCTTCTTGTGCCTCTTCCAGCAAAAAGGAGGAGGGGAGGGGATAAAAAAGGAAGAAGCAATCGCGGCTCAGGCGAGGATGTTTGTCAGCTTCACAAATCGGTGGTCTGTCCGTGTGCCGTGTGGAAGGCTGTGGGGAAGGTGTGAGACGGGGTGGGAGCAGCGGGTGGTCCGCTGCAGGGCCTGGCGCTCAGTGGCGCTGCTGGCTTCTGTTCCACCACAGAGGGTGAGGAAACCGGAGGGACTGGTGAGCGCCTAGCAGCACACAGATCAGTGCACCTGGACCTGCTCTGGTGACAGGCCAGATGCAGGCCCATCCCTTCAAGGAGCCACCTGGAGAGCAGAGCCTGGAGCGGCCCCTCCCAGCTCAGTCTTGCACATGAGGCGTGTATTGAAGCTCAGCGGAGATACTTCAGCAGTAGGGAATTGGGCTCTTACAGCGTTGATGGCAGGAGGAGAGTGGGAGCCCTGGGCTGGGGTGTTGCTGGACATCAGGAACCTGCACGAAGCTGCTGGAACCTGCTGGGGAGCCACTACTCGCTGCCCAGTCAGTGGTCTGCAGCCTAGAGCAGGAGGCTGGCAGTGGACTGTGGGGCCAAGATTGTGCAGGAAGGGCCTGGGCCTGACGCTGGAGAAGGAGTGGCCGATGATGCTCAGCTTGTGCCGTCTCATGTGAGCACTACTGGTGGGTGGAATATAAACCAGATCCCAGCGAGTGAGGGATTCTGGAAAACATGGCTCCTGGGCTTGCAGCCCCTGAGAACATCTGGCAAACTGTCAGAGGGAATATTGGGCGTGGTACCGGGACGCTGACAGGCAACAGCTGACAGTCGCCCCTCATGGCTACTTGCATCCACACCCACCTCTGTCCATGTTTAATTTCCAAACAGCAATCATAGAACCTCATCAAGCTTCCTCCCACAGAAGGGGAAATTGCTCACCTTCACTCCAAAAGAGAGACCCCAGTTCTCATCCCACAGGTCCATCTCTAGTGCCAGGCGTCCCCTTTGTCCAGAAAAATCACCCTTAGCTGGACTTGGGCCAGATTCTTAGGTTTGCCACCATCAGTACCCCTCAGGGGCACAGTGGGAACAGAGGAGCAGGGAAGCTGTTGAGCTGATGAGTGAAACCCCAGGGCAGAGCCAATGGCTGTGCCAGTGCTGGTCCTCCTCGCTGCCGTGGTGCCTGGAAGGCCTTCCCCACCACAGTCCACGCCCTGCCTGAGCAGCGTCACAGCTGTGCTGTCCCACCCCAAATTACATGCCCCGTGACCAGAGCGCCCAGTGGCCATGCTGATCTGACTGTGTGGTTTGCACATGGAAGTCCTGAGGGGAGCCCCAGAGACTCTGGCTGACAGACAGCCTTCTCCCCGGCCTAGCAGCCCACACTGCTCTCACAGGCGGCTGCGATGCTGGCAGAGCTCTCTGCTGCCCCGTGTGGACAAGATGGAGAGGCCTCATCCCGCCCCTGGCCAGGTGACGTGCTGCTGTGGCCCTCGAGGCTCCGGCACCATCTTAGCCCCCCATGCTCAACAAGCTGCTATAGATGGGGGTGGTGACCATTGACAACCTCAGCTGGGGGCTACAGGCCACACTGTGAAACTTGTCCAAGCTCATTTAGGATGCTATCCTCAAGAACCACAGTCGTCTGCCCTTGACCTCAGGAAAGAAGGCGTGCTCACCAAGTCTCTCTGTTAGGAGTTCACCAGCCATCTCCTGGAGACCCACACCAGGGTCCTGGCAAAGGACCCATGCCCCATGTGGGTTTTTTTTTCCTTTTGTATAAGAAAAATATAGTGAATTAATTAAGCTTTTAAAATAAAACCTCAAGGAGCCGTGTTTGTGGCTCAGTGGTAGAGGGCTTACCTAGCATGTGTGAGGCACTGGGTTAAATTCTTAGCACCACATAAAATAAATAAATAATAAAAATTAAGTTATGTAAAAACAAAACAATACAAAAAACAACTCAAAATGGATCAATGACTAAAGCCATGAAACTTCTAGGAAAAAATTAGTAAAATATCTTTGGAATCTAGGTCTAGGTTAAAAGTTCTTAGATTTAAATCAAATTTGCAATCCACACAAGAAAAAGCAAAAAAAAACAAAACAAAAAAACCTGATACATTGGACTGCGGCCAAATAAAACACCTTTGCTCTGCCAAGCCCTTTGGAGGAGGGTGAAAAGAGGGCTACAGCCTGGGGGAGTTGCATGAACTGCGTGTCCAGGAGATGGTTAGAATATGTGACGAGCCCTCAAAACTTAACAGCAAAACCCCCAAACAGTCCAATTAGAAAATAAGCAAAGGCACACTTTTTGCTGAAGAGGAAATAAGGCTGGTCAGTCGCACATGAAGATGTTAACTGAGCCACGAGAATGTAGATTGGAGGCACAGTGCCCACCTGCTGGTTTGGCTAGGCTGTGAAGCGAGTGTCCATACAACGCTGGCGAGGGTGAGAGAGGCTAGTGGCCCTGCGTGGCTGGGGCAGGGCCAGGCCAGACAGTCGCCCCTCTGGAAAGCTGCTTTGCAGTTTGTCATAAAGCAAATATGCAAATAGCAGACAAGACAATCATTGTGCTCCTGGGCATTCATCCTAGAGAAAGGAAAATTTATGTTCATACAAAAACCTGTATGTGAATGTTTATAGCAGCTTTATTCATGATAACCCCAAGCTGGGGACAGCCCGCATGTCCTTGAGTGGTGAATGTTTCAGCAGACTGTGATCCCTCTACCCTGGATACAGCTCAGTAGCTAAAAGGAACAAGTACATATAAATTTGGGGGAAATCTTATGGGTATTATCAGGAGAAAAAGCAAATCCCCCAAAGTCACATACTTCATGTGTTTGGTCCCTTTTTTGTGGCATTCTTTACATAATCTTTTTTTTGCAATGATTGCCTGGTGTGCAGGGAGGGGTGAGTGAGGGATGGATTTGGCCAATGCAGAGAAACAGGGCGTGGGGGTGGACATCACAAGCAGGCAGGCCGTGTCAAGATTATTTTCCTGGTTGTGTTGTTGCCTTTGGTTTCGAGGGAACTTACCACTGGAGGAAATGCATATGGTGCTCATGGGGTCTCTCCAATTTGCTCCACAGCTGCATGGAAATCTACGATGATTCACATCCCACCAAAAAAATTCTTTTAGAAAGGAATACATTTTGGAAGGGCTGGTGAGGCAGGAATGAGAACAGTGACGCAGAGTGGCTCCAGCCACTTCACGTCCTCTGCTGTGAAATGATTTGGCAGCACAGTGAGCTTGGCAGTAGACTCTGGCCTGGTGGGTGCAGGAATGTGTGGTCAGGGAGGCTCTTACCCTCCTTGGCCAGGTCCACCTGGACAGGGGCTTCCAGTGAAGCTGCCCCACAAGATCTTTGGTGGTCTGCCCTGAGTTTTGTATTTGTTGTCAAGTTTAAATAATTTTGACACAATAAGTAAAATATATATATAAAGGAAGAAAAGATAAATCATTAATTTGTATATACAATGGCTACTGATGACTATAATAATTTTATACCTGCTCCCTTTATGCATTACCTTATTAGTTACATTTCTTTCTTGGATTTTTTTAATGTTTTAGTTGTAGGTGGACACAATACCTTTATTTTTATGTGGTGCTGAGAATCACACCCAGTGCCTCACACGGGCTGGGTAAGTTCTCTACCACTGAGCCCCAACTCAGCCCCTTGGATTTTTTCAACGAAAAGATCTGTGTGGAAATAGTAGTGTGGCTAGTGGGAATACAGATTTGTATAGCTTTCTTGAGACGTAATATAACAACGTGAGTCAAAGAGCAGAACAGAAAGCGATGATCAAAACAATCCCCCAGCCCGGCAATTCAACTTCCATGAACTCGTCCTAGGAGAAAAATTGGACAGGTGTGCCAAGACGTGTGCAACGTTATTAACTATATTGTTGATGGCAGCGAAACGGAAATAAGTAAAATACCTTAAAACAAATAAAAAACGGCTAGATTGTGGTGCATGAAACAGCTGAGAAGAATAAGTCTGATGGAAAGGGACTGTGGTTCTGTCTGTGCTAAGGTGAGGTGCTTCCAGATGAATAGGGCTACCTCGCCGGGTCACGGGCCAGCATGCCTAATGAGTCTGTGATTATTTGTGAAGCGTCAGGGCTGTGTGTGGGCAAACACGAGGACCGGAACAGGTTGTTATCATAAAGCGAAAAGATCCAAACCTTGGTCGGCTTACTCGTGTGTAGGAGAATTCAGATAATTGTGTATTTTAAAAAAAGCATCCCTGTGGTATTGGTAATTATTTTCCATGATTACTAACATGCATAAAAATAATACAATCTCTTGAGTTATTGTTGCAGGAAAATTTTATTTTGTTATCATCTATACTTTCCAATTTTTACTGCATGGACAATCTGAATAAGAACAGCAACACTTATTTTAAATGTGACTAGGAAAGCTCATCTTCCAAGTGCCCAATGAGCTGCTGCCAGCATCTAGACCTGGGCAAGTGGTGGTGGTGGGACGCCACCCCAGGACAGGCTGGGGTTTGGTCCTGAGAGGTGAATGTGGAGCTAGGCCAAGAAGACGGTGCCTGGCTGGCGGCCTCAGCAGGAAAGGGCTCCTTGGAGAGAAAACACTCATACCAAGCTGGTGGGAGGAGTCACCACCAGGCGTGGGATGAACCTGGGTGGCGTGCTCTGGCGGGAAGCAAGGAATGAGTGCAAGATTGGAGGCAGAAGCAGCTTCAGGGCCAGGCCATGAATGGGGGTGAGGGGCGCAGGCTGGGCGGGTGGGTGGGACTTGGAGAGTTCCAGCAGAGGTGGGTTTAGTCTAGGTTTTACTGGAAGCTGTTGGAGGGCTTTAAAAAATTTTTATTTTTAGAAAAATTTTAGGATTACAGAAAAGTCACAGATACAGTGACCTCTTGCCCAGTTCCCCCACTGATAGTGTCTTAGATTTCTATGAGGAGCCTGCCAGTTAAGAAATTAAATTGACATACTGTCAATCAAACCCCAGGTGATTCTGATTTCTCTATGTCTTTTTTGGTTATTGTTTTTTTTCCTCAGGATCGCAGCTAGCATCCCCATGGTGTTTCACTAGCCTGTTTCCTTAGGCTCCCTGGACGGTGTGTTTGTCCCAGACTTTTTGTTCCTGAGGACCTTTGTAGTTTCAAAGCAACCTGTCCAGATGCCCCGGTTTGGATTTGTGTGCTGCTTCCCTTGTGCTTAGGCTGAGGTGAGGGGTTTCTGGGGAGAGAAGCACAGCAGTGAAGAGCCTTCCTGGTCCTGTCAGGGTGCCTGCTGTCCACCTGGTGCACCAGTGACATGGAACTTGGCCAGCTGGGCAAATACTGAGGGACTCGACATGGGGGTGACGCAGGCTGCGGCAGCCTTGACCAGGTGCTCCTGGGACAAGTGAGCTGGCAATGTGGGGCCCAGCAGCAGGCGGGCAGAGCTGTGTTGAGGGGCAGAGGGTGGCCAGCTGGACCCAAAAGGAATGTTGGTAGGATGGACGGTGTGCCCACGTGGGGCGTGTGGGCGACCTCAGTAGATTCTAGGTTCTGGCCTCAGAGATCTTCCTTGAAAGAACTTTATGAAAAATAGAAAAACTCCAAACAAAACCTAAAAGTGGGTTCCCCAGGGTGGAAGGGGAGACACTGAGCCCACGATTACTGGTGGCTCCCAGCTCCCCGAAACCTCCAGGACAGCTGAGGGCAGAGCTGGTGATGGGCAAGGTGGGTGGGTGCGTGAGCCTCATCATGGGTGTTCACAGCAGACAGGGGCTCAGAGGAGGCTCCTTGTTCAGGTAGGAAACACCTCCACCTGGGTCCAGGGAGCAGAGTGCAAGTGGGCGGGAGGAAGTGCAGGGGAGCTCTCCCGCCTGCTCTGCACCCCTGGGCCTGTCTGGGAGGAGCTCCAGGGCCCACCAGATGGAAAGGTGGCACCATCCACCTCAGCTCCGGCCTGTGCATTTCCTCTCCTCCTGGTTTCACGGAGAAATCCAGGCAGGAGGCTCAAGACTACAGAGGACGTGGTGGGAACTGGGGGACCCAACTTGGAGTTTGGCTACTTGTGAGTGCTCATGTCCTTAACTGAACCTGAACAACTGTCTCCAGGGCCCTCGTTTCTCGTTTTTTTTTTTTTTTTTTTTGGTACCAGGGATTGAATTCAGGAGCACTCAGGCACTGAGCCACATCCCCAGCCCTATTTTGTGTTTTATGTAGAGACAGGGTCTCACTGAGTTGCTTAGCACCTCACTGTTGCTGAGGCTGGCTTTGAACCCGCGATCCTCCTGTCTCAGCCTCCCTAAGTGCTGGCATTACAGGCTTGCACCACTGTGCCCGGCTCATGTTTCTCATTTGCTTGAGGAGTTTTGCAACCTCAACCAAAAACCGGAGGTGTTTGCCAACCCCTGGTGCTAGACAGAGGAAGATAATGGCCGCAAATGATTGCCCAGGAGGAAATCTTGTTCAGTATTTAATATGCAGTAACAACTGTGTGCGGTGGAGCGCCTTCTTTTGGGTCGGATGGGGTTTGTCTGTGGGGGACTTCCAGTTTGCTAATGACATCACCGAAGTCTAGGTCTCCTCTGAAGCTGCCTTCGTTCCACAGCAAGACCCTGCGTGAGTCCTCCCAACTTCCCCAGCTAGGGTGCAGCCCTCCCAGCTCCTCCATGCTCCTGACGCTAACCTCAGGCCTCTGCGCAGGTGTTCGGCATCCAGGTGTCTTCAGGATGCCTTCACTTCAGCCCCCGCGCTGAACGCTGGGCACCCACTAACCACGGACACTGACGCGCTTGTGCTCTGTCCCATGACAGAGCTCAGCGTGGCTCCACTCGCCTCTACTGCTCTTTGGCCTCTGGAGCTGGAGTTAGCTGAGCAGCGAGAATGTTCTGGCCCCACCCCAGGTCTCCTCAGTCAGAAACGTGGGATCCGAATCACATTCCCTTTTAACTCTGGAGCCCAGTCACGGAGTCCAGCTCCCTGGCTCATGCTGAACTCCCAGGATGTTCTGTTAGTTGGCCCCTCTGTGAGGACAGGTTTTACTGTCCTTCTACTGTCTGGACGGCCCAGGTTAAACGTAGATTCTGGGAGTATCCATGAGGGGGTTTCCCAATGAGACCAGCATTTGAATTCCTGGACTCGCTGGGCTCAGGCCTGGTGCCCTGGACTTCTCGTTCTCTGAACCAACCTGCGTCACTCGGAGACAGGATGAAAGGTGGGCCGCGGGCCACTGCCGCGGAGGTCCTGCTTGGTGGTCTAGGGTGAGGGGGCCTTGCCTTCTGACACATTCCGGATAACGCTGATGCTGCTGGCTGGTCTGGGGTTTGAGAGCCAGTGTTCCAGGCTGAAATGACAATGGCTGCTGTGTACAGGACGTGTCACTGTGCCTGGAGCCCCGCTGAGCACCCCACTCACTGCCCAGCTTCAGGGCTGCCTTTCCAAGGTGATACTGACAGCCTTCACTTCTGAGCTGAGTCCCGCAAGGGTGAAGAGGGGAAGGCACGCGTCGAGGACCCTCTCTCGGTTGCCAGTGGACCCAAGCCCACCTTCAGATGGCACAGGCCGTCCTTGGGTGGTGCGAGGCCTCCCAACAGACACCTGGTCTCCTCTGGATGCTAGTGATGCTGCTCCCGTGTGCTGTGGCCCCCACAGCTGTGGTTTTAAAGTTACCTTCAGAGATGGTAAGGAGGAAAAATGAAAGACCACGTCCTACCCTTACCAAGTCCTCTTGGTGCCTTCCCACGTACATCTCTGCGGGTCTGGTTTCTGCCTCTTCTACCTGGAGACATCTGCAGGGTCTGAGAAAGTCTTAATTTCTGCTTTAATTTGAGGGTGATTTGTCTGCATATAAAAAGAAAGGTTTTTTTCCTTTCAATCCTAAATGTGTCTCTCCACTCTCCTGCTGAGATTCTCGGCTGTGTAGTGAAGGGGCTTCTCCCTGCCCCTCTCATTTCGGGATTCTCTCTTTGTGGTTGAAATCCCAGGTTTTGCGGCTTGCTTTTGTTTTGATCTGTTTGCTGGGTCTTGGGCTTGGTGTCTGTCATGTTTCAGAGAATTGTCAGCTGTTCTAACGCTTCTCTGTTCTCGCTTCTTCTGATGCCAGCGGCTCACAGGTCAGACCTCTCCAGAGGTCCCACAGCTCCCGGGGGGGCTGTTTGACCTCCCGAGTTCCTGGAGTTCAGCCTGTCTTGTGGTCAGGCCACCAGTTCTTCCTTCCACCTGTCCTGACCACAGCCATTCCTGTTTCTGCAGCCCTCCCTGTCGCACGGCTCCTCCTACCTCTGTCCCTGCAGCCACTTACCTTACCTAAATTCCCTGTCTGATGATTCAGATTAGCAGGAGCTGTGCTCTGTTGCCTGCACTGGAAGGATTTAGTCACCTGGGCTCAGGGGGGGCTGTGCTCAGTGCTTACTGTGGCTGCAGGAGCCCGAGGCTCCGAATTCCTCTAGCCCCTCGCTTCCTCCTCCCTGCTTGACCTTGAACTTCCCAGGTCCTCCTCAGAGTCCAGTCATGGGGCCTGTCCTGGGTGCTCTATGGTGACCACAGAGCCTGTTGGATTGGAGAGTGGGAGCAAGTGTCCAGATCTTCAAGTGAGACCATGATCTTTCAGTGGCTGGTGTGTCTGGCCTGTGGCCTTTACCAGTGTCCCCTTCCTTAGATGAGGTAGGAAGTCAGTGAGGACGAGAGCATGCCCTTCCCCAGTGGAGTTGAGGCCCTGGCAAGATCTTTCCCTGGTGAAGGGGCCAGGCCTGATTCATGAACCTGGAGGGGATCTTTGGGGATCCCCATGAATGAAGCCCAAGCACACGGTGACCCTGAGCCTGCAGCCCCAGGACTGACTCATTGCGCACCTGCTGTCAGTACCACCCAAGAGCCCTGGGAACTCAGGTGTCCAGATGTTCCTGCTTCAGGGTCACCAAGCTCAGTGGCCACTCTGGACTCAGCCAGATTTTAGGTGGTCATTCACTGCATGGTCAAAAGGCAAGATCACTGCGACTTTAAAGATAAATTGGCTTTGTCTTGGGATTCTGGACTGGAGCAAAGCCTCTGTCTATGAAGGAGCATCCTCGAGACACCAGCCACAGAGGCCGCCTTACCGGGAGAGAAGGCTGGAGGATACAGAAATGACCGGAGCAGGTGGGTCATTTCCTACAAGGAGGGTGACTTTCCTTCTGGTGTCAAGACAGAAGACTCAGGTGTATTGGCGCTCCTGCCTTTTAGGAAACTGGCCTGTCCCTAACTCAGTGTGGTGACTTGGCTTTTGGAGCAGGTGGTTCCTGTCTGGTGGGATCTGCTTGCTCCTCCCACAAGTCCCGGGTTGCCCAGTGAGCCCAGTTCCTTAAGGGGTTCTAGAAAAGCCATGCTGATTTTCAGATTTTCCCATCTGTTTCTTACTAGAAGGCTTGGAGCGATGACTTCCTTATATGTAAAAATGTAAGGCTTGAACTCTTCCTTGTAAGTAAAGAGCAAATGCCCACTTTCACAACTACCTGTGAGTGCCTCACCTCTGAACTCTTTCACAAGATGATTTGTGTGCTCTGCTGTGAGCATTTTCCAGCTGAAGGAGGGCTCATGGTTTTCTTCCAGGAAGTGTTGCATGCTCTTCTGCATCACCTGGCCAGATGTGGTGGGCGTGGCAGTGTGAAGGCACTAAAGTCAGAGGAAGGACATTTTCAGGTTATGTAAAGGGCCTATTTCTAGCCCTTAGGTTCCATCCTCTGACTAATGAGCAGTAGGAACTTCCGCTGCTCTCTTAGAGCACTTCAACACAAACACCCATGAGGATTGCCTTTGTACACATGGGGTCCAGAGACAGTGTCAGGCAGGAACAAGGATCTTGTCCTCCCGCATCTTCCCCCTGTGGCAGCCGCACCCCAGGATCCACTCAGGGCCTGTGGTGAGCAGCCCTGGCCTTGCTAATGTTTGCAAGTTGTGAATACAGCAGGTTGTTGGAAGCAGGGCCTGGAGGCCTTTATCAACCTGTTAACGCTTATTCACGCTTCCTTCTGTCGAGAGGAGTAAAACAATTAACCCTGGGAGGCTCTGTTTATCTGCGAGATTGAACACAACCTCACTGGGGCTTTGTGCCACAGCCCAAGAACATGAGGAGCGCAGGCTTTCCTGAGCCTGTCTCCCCCAGGGGGACGGGGCCCCCCTGGTAGGGTTTGGGACAGGTCCCCTCCTTTCCCCTGACACATGTGCTTGGGGAGATGAAATCTTCAATTGACTAAACAATCTCATGCAGCAGGAAGACAGTGGGTTGTGGGACCCCAGGCTCTCAGGAAGAGAGGGCACCCAGGGGTGTGAACTTAATGGAGCTCCCACGGGATTCCCGAGGCAGTTGGCCACTGGGAATACTCAGAGATTCCTGTAGGACTCTGGCTTCCCAGCCAGGGAGGGTCTGTTTTGATTAGTTGTCTAACAAAACAAACCTGAACGTGCTTCCTGTGATAAGCCACAGGAAGCGCACCTTGGGACAGTCTTGGCCTTGCTCCTGCTGGGCTTGTTCACAGCAGCCAGTGACTAAGGCCTGGTCAGATAGCCGCACAAATTTGCCTTCAGTGTGTTGATTTTACTTTGGTAGGAGTAAATGCCTTAAAATATGATTGCATTTTCTATTCTGTTCAACTGTTGGAGTGACCTATATACTTGGACATCACAAGAGTCCAGACAGAGCACATGTTGCCTTGCCCCACAGTCACCTCTGCCGCTGACTCACATCGACTTCGGCAGCGGCTTTCCCCAGGGTTGAAAACGACGGGCTGCTGCTCCTTCAGACCTCAAAGTAAACGTCAACTGCTTCTAGAGTCTTCTCTTGGCCACTTGCGATGGACTGGGTACTGTATCCCCCATTCATCTGCCAAAGCCTTAACCCCCAGTGAGACCATATTTGGAGATAAGCCTTCTAGGAGGTGATTAAGGTTGAATGAGGTCGGAAGCAGGCAGGTCCAAAGCCAGCAGGATTGGTGGCCCTTGGTGAGTCGCGTCTCTCTTAAGCGCTCCCATAGGAAAGACCACATGAGAAATCAATGAGAAAGGGCATCTGCAAGCCAGGCAGGGAGCCCTCCTCAGAACCCGCCATGCTGGCACCTGATCTGGGACTTCCAGCCTCCAGCACTGTGGGAAGATGGATTTCTGCCATTGAAGACACTCGTCTATGTCACTGATGCTGCTTTGTCACAGCAGTCTGAGCTGACTAGTGAGCCTTGGTTTGAGGCATCCCCACCATGTTCTCCATCACAGCACCCGCGTCTTCACAGTTAGGGGCGTTGTGCTCATGGACTGTCCATGTAGTGGGCCTGGCCAATGTCTCCTCCATCTCCTACTGTCCCTTCTCTCCTCCTGGACAGCGCTGCAGGGCAAAAATATGCGAGCAATTCTTATTTAAGAACACGAGGATGTCAATGCAGCTAGATGATTGTAAGAGTTGACACTTCCATATTTTCTGGACGATCTCCAGGATACTTTTACTCACACGATCTTGCTAGAACCATCTGGAGACCCTGCACAATGGCAGGCAGGTCCTGGGCACCCAGAGTCACGTCTCCCTTCAGGGGAGAAGCAGAACATTCCAAGCGGAGGGAAAGCTGACTGTGTCTCGGGGGTGAGGACCCTGTGAAGAACTGTTTCTAAACACACACCAAGAACCAGAGACAACTGGTGGAGAGAAACAGGCACTGATACAAAGAGCGCCGGAGAAGGTGGCTATGGGGTCAACCACGTGCAGCTGGGACGTCAAAGATGGAGACGGGGAGTGGAGAGGCAGGGCGCCCGTGGGGAGTGGGGGGTCCGGGTGGGGGAGATGGAATCTGCACCCACGGGAGGTGGAGGAGGAGAGGGTCCTTGCACGGCCGGGGGTCTGGGCATCAGGCTGGAGTGCAGCCTCCTCCACAGCAGCCCCGGTGTCACTCTGTGCTGCCACAATGTGAGGGCTGGGCCACACAGCCCCACCTGGGGCTGTAGCCACATCTTCACCTGGGGCTGGCTGTTTCACCAGCACTTTGAATATTCACAGAATGACGTACTTGACCCAAGGACACAGGGAAGCGTGGACCACCCCCGCTTCTGGGCCTCAGGGCAGTGTGACTGAGACCGCTGCTGCATCTGAGCAGAGCCAGCCCCACAGGCAAGGTGCTCAGACTCTAGCAGCTCCTGCACAGGGAGCTGAGGGGCTTGTTCACCCAGAGTGCTCACATATAGAAAACGGAGCCTCAGAAGCTATGTGAGTGTGTGCGTGTGAGCGTGTGGGTGTGCACACCTCCCGACATCATGTGTCCAGCCTGTGGCCAGGTGCTATGGATACTTTCTTCTCCATTGTTGGGAAATACTATCTGGCTTAAGGGGATAATGTTCCCAATCACATGACTTGTGAGTGTTTGTTACTCAGTAGGTACACGCACACCCACAGCCAGATACACTGCTTGTCTTGGTGAACACTGCAGACACACCTGTGCCCCTAACCTGCCTCTCCAGAGTCCGCCTTGCAAAGCCCACATTCCACGGGGGCAGGGATTCTGACTATCAGATCCTGGACCCAAGAGTGACCTTGCATCATCAGTCACAGGCATATGGATTTCCAAGCAGGGGCGAGCACTCGTCAGGAGGGCACCCATCTGTGCATCCTGTTCTTTTGGCTTAAAAAATGAAAAGAGTTTGATTTCTCTTTCTTCAGGCAACTTTGCAAGTTTTCCAAAAACAGCACACCTCTGAAAACCTTCAGTACAGTCCATTCCCTGCCAGTCATGATTTTTCCCAGAAGTGAATTTGGTGGTGGTTCCCGAGTGACAGACATGGAGGGACAAATAAGTGTCCACCTATTCGGCTTGGCAATGGTGCTAATTGACAGTGCGTATCTGGCTTGGCAATGGTGCTGACTGCCACTGCCACTTAATTGCATCTAAACTTCCTTTTTGTGTCTTAAATTTGAACTTGAATTTAAAACTGAAGCTAACTCGAGACATCCATTTAGGCAGATTAGTACTGAGCTCCAGTCAGGAGCTTCAGCCGTGGTGGTGAGGGCTGCCTGGGAGGAGAGAGAGGAAAAGTAAGTGTGGCTGCTGCTCCTCACATCCACACTAATCTGAATTGCCTGAGCAAATTAAAACAAAAACCCTTTAGGTGGAGATACAGAGTGGACTTCCGATAGAAGACAGGAAGCACAAGCCAGCCACGGTGGTGTCTGGAGAAGATGGAGCCCAGAGCCACGGTGGCTGAACCCAACCTGGTAAATGGCCTGGCTCCCCCGGGAGGGCCTGTGGAGTGGACTGTGAGAAGGTATATGTGAAAGGTCACAAATGGAGAATTGAAAAAAGAGAGGGGACTCACTTTTAAATGCCTCACGGCGTGCGATGCTTAATTCAGAGAGCGAAGTCCAGGTCTGCAAGCAGTGGGTTTTACATTAAATGCCCTGAAACGGGACTAGGGCTCAGTGGGAATTTCACTTTGCCTTGGTCTTAGGTTAAGTAATTAAAATCAGCATCAGGTTGTGCCTGAAAGCTGCGCAGCCAAGCAACGGCTAATTGTTAAGCAGAAAAATTAGCAAACGATCAAAGAATGTTTCAGGATTTCTTGCACAGAATAGATATGCATGAAATTCTATCCTTTGGTCCAACAAAATGCATACAGGGTAAAATTAAATCTGGCTAATTAAATTAAGTGGAGTTAATCCATATGTTTGATTTAGTAGGCTGTATTAACATTTATCAAGTCCTGGTCATGAAAGTACAGATTCTGTAATTGGAAGGGTCCCGGCTGGCTGGTCCAGCCCCACCCTCCTCCATGAGCTGCCTCACTCTTGCCATTTTAGTTCCCTGCACATGTCACCGTCAACTCTGCCAGAACAACCCGGGATACCTCCCTGCTCCTCTCCTCTGCTCAGACGTGGAGGTGGGGAAAAGAGCATGAGTAATTAGCAGGAAGAGAATAATACATTGTCAGTTTCAGGTAAGACATTGGAAAAAGGCATAGATGACAAGAGGAGACGCAGGACGAGTGAGAGGAACTCAGAGGAGTAAGCGTCATCCAACCAAATGCACCACCGGGTGGCCTGGGCTTGTGGACTCCTGTGCCGAAGGGACTCGGAGAAGCGGATCTCATTTCTGGAAGGGTGGCTTTGCGAGCAAGGACTGACTTCCTTTTCTTTGCTTCCGTCAGAGAGGTTGTGCTCATCCCAAAGGGTGAGGAGGGGTAAAGTGGGATTTCAGAGAGGGCTTGTGTTGCCCAGTGGTTTGGACCCTGGAGTGCCCACCTAGCTCATCGCTTCCCAACAGTTCTGCACCTCTCTCTGAAATTGTACTCCTCCAACATCTACAGGATGGGCGTTATTTTCAAAATTGATTTTTATAATAAGGATTACAGCCAGGTGCGGTGGCACAAGCCTGTAATCCCAGCACTTAGGGAGGCTGAGACAGGAGAATCACGAGTTCAAAGCCAGCCTCAGCAATGGCGAGGCGCTAAGCAACTCTGTGAGACCCTGTCTCTACATAAAACACAAAATAGGGCTGGGGGTGTGGCTCAGTGGTCGAGTGCCCCTGAGTTCAATCCCCAGTACCACAAAAAAAAAAAAAAAAAAAAAAAGGATTACTTTATAAACAATGATACGCAGAGGTGTTAAGATTTAGTTCAATGAATTTTGTCGGTTACACAGAGCACCGTGCAGAATACGCTTGTCATGTCCCCCACCAGCCTCCTCCCACGCAGCCCCCTCAGCCTCAAAGGCAAGCACTTCCTGCAGGAACAGCCTCACCCTCAGCAAGCGCTGGCCTTTTGTGCGATTCGGCCCTGCTGTGTATCAGCAGTGGCTTATGCCTCTTTATTGCCAAGTGGCAATTTAGTTTGTGAACACCTCTCCATTTGTTCACTCACTCACCTGTGGATGGACATTGGGTTGTTTCTGCTTATGAACTGTTACAAATAAGGCTGCTCTGGACATTTTTGTACAAGTCTTTTGTGGACATATATTTTAGTTTTCTTCTATAAATACTGGACTGATAGAACTGCGGGGTTAGAGAGTAGGTGTGTACTTAACTCCACGCAGAACGGCCTGGAAGTCCTCCAGACACTGTCCTGCACCGCTGCAGCCAGGCGTGGGCATTCTGGTTGCTCTGTGGCCCTGTCAATGTGGGTGCTGTCAATCATTTTGACATGGGTGTGAAATCACGTCTTATTTTATTTTGGTATCCCTAGTGACTAATAGGGTTAGATGTTGTGAGAAACACACTCACCTGCCCTAACCACCCTCAAGAACAAGCTTGGAGATACAAGGTCAGCAAAAAAAAAAAAAAAAAAAAGGACCAAAAAAAAGTGAGCTTTTAATGATTGTCTTGCAAGACTGGGTGTCTGGGTGAGCAGGAGGCACATCCAGAGCACTGGCAATCAGCATTTGATTCGCAGGTGTTCGAGGTCCCTCCCCAGTTCCTCACTGGCTGAGTACTGTGGGGTACATGGTCTTTCCACAGGTCACCTAAGTTTGACTGCCTCCTATTGGGGTATTTAAAGAAATGTGCCTTTAGTTGTCCCCACCTCCCTGTGTTATCTGGTGCCTGGAAGGAAGTGCCTCTGGGCATGTTTAAGGTCATCTTGCTGGTCAGGCCACCCCTGCCCACCCCTCACCTCCCTTTTGTCAAGGGGCTGTGATTCTGTGATTCTGTCAGCTGTTTGTTCTATGTCTCTTTGACTGATTTTCTTGCATTCTTAGTAATTTTACCTTAAAGGCTAAACACTGTATTCTGAAAATGGATCTCCAGACATTCCATTTCTCATAGATGCATTTTCAGGTGCTTTTGTGAATGTCTGTTAACATCTTTTTCCCTTTGTTTTAATTGGGTGTTTGTTCTTTTATTATTGATTTCTTAGAATTAAATATTTTGGATATAAGTGTTTTGTTAGAAAAATGTATTATGAATATTTTCATCTTTTCTGTGGTTGGATATTCACTTCTAAAATGGCAACTTTTAAAGAGCAAAGTTTCAAATTTTTTTTATTAAACCCATTTGACTTTATTATTTTTTGCCCTTTGCACATTTTATTTTGTCTAAAAAAAATCTCGATGTCTTTTTCTAGAAGCTTTATGGTAATAACTTTTATATTCAGGCCTACTTACTATCAATTTCATTACTTTGTTATGGAACAAGGTGGGATTTAGACAGCTGTCAGAGCCCCTGCCTCTGACAGATGTCCAAATGTTTCAGCATTGTTTGTTGAAACACTTCCCTTTCCTCATTGAATTGATTTGATGTCTTTCTAAAATCTCAGTGCAAGGTCTTATTCTGAGCCCTCCATTCTCTCCCATTAATGTGCTTTTTACTCATATGCTAGAATCGTCCTTCTTGATAACTATAAATTTATGTAAGTCTTAAATCAGAGACTGTGAGTCCTCTAATTTGTTTTTTTAAATCATTTTTAAAGATCGTTTTAGCTATTATGGGTCCTTTGCATTTCTATATAAATTATAGAAATTCATTTTACTTATTTCAATAGGTTCTTTTTGGTTATATACAGCATTAGGATTAATTCTGACATAATTCTAAAAGCATGGAATATAATTTGCTCTAATTCAGTCCCTAGTACTTCCCCCTTTCCCTCCTATTACTTTCCCTCTACTCTACTGATTTGTCTTCTATTTATAGTTTCTTTTTAAAATTAGTGTTTTGTGGCCAGGTGTGGTGGTGCACACCTGTAATTGCAGCAGCTCGGGAGGCTGAGGCAGGAGGATCTTGAGTTGAAGACCAGCCTTGAAAAAGGAAGCGCTGAGCAACTCAGTGAGACCCTGTCTCTAAATAAAATACAAATAGGGCTGGGGATGTGGCTCAGTGAGCGAGTGCCCCTGAGTTCAATCCCTGGTACCTCCTTTCAAAATAATTATACTAATTCATGTCTTGTGGATGTTCATGATGGTGAGATTCACTGTGGTATATGCACATAGGAAAGATAGGTCAGGTCCATTCCACTGATCTTCCCTTATTCCTCCTCCCCCTCAATCCCCTTCCTTTATCTACTTCATTATCTTTCTTCTTCTATTTTGATGCTCTTTCCCCTACATTTTCTTCTCTCTTTCTCTTTCTTCCTCCTCCTCATTTTTGAATAGATTCCACATTTTAATCAGCTATAAGAATGAAATTATGACATTTGGGTTAAACTGGAGACTGTCCTGCTAAGTGAAATAATCCAGGCCCAAAAAGTCAAAGGTTGAATGTTTTCTCTGATATGGGGAAGTTAGTCCAAAATAAGGGGAAAAAAATAGAAATTTATTTTAAAGCCTGATAGGATTTTTACTGGGATTATTCTTAATCTATGGATCAACATTAGAAGAATAAACACCCTAACAATATTAATTATCCAGTCCTTAGCATTTGTTTAGTTTTTTAAATTAATTTGTATTAGTATAATACAATGTGTTACAGTTTTTAGTGATGAGGTCTTACAGATCTTTTGTCAAATCATTTTAGGTATTTGATATTTTTGATGCAATTATAAATCTATTACTTTTGAGTTTTCTTCCCATTTGCATTGCTTGCACGTGGAAATGCAATTCAGCTTTATGCTTTGACTTTATATTCTATAACCTTTCTAAATTCACTTCTCAGGTCTTGTAGCTTTTATTTGTAGATTCCATAGAATTTCTATAATGCACATGATCATGTTGTCTGTTAGTGGGGCAGATAAACATAGTCTTTCCCTGAGTTTGCTATTTTTTTGTTCTTTATCTTGTCTTATTGCAATAGCCAATATCTCTAGTATGGTGTTGAATAGGACTGGTAGGAGCAATGTCCTTGTGTTCCTAATATGAGGAGGAAACCCTTTCTCTTCCACTGAGTGAAGCATGAGTACTGGTATTCTGTAGATGCCCTTTGTCAGATTCTAAATTTTCTCTATTATTCCTATTTGGCTGAAAATCTGAAAAAAATATGTATGGATTTTGAATTGTATCCAATGCTGTTTCTACATTTATTGAGAAGGTCATATTTTTATTCCCCTTAATTTTGTCAATGTACTGAGTTACTCAGATTGATTTTTGAATGTTGAAGCCACTAGTATTCCTGGGATGAGCCCATGTCAGTCGTGATATGTTTTGTATATTGTCATACTTGATTTGCTAATATTATGAAGAATATTGGTTCGTAATTTGGTTTGGTTTATCATGTTTTGGTACTGGGGTTATGCTGGCCTCCTAAAACAAATTGGAAATGTTTCTTATTCCATTTTATCTGCTAAAGAATATGAATTTGGTGGTGTTTTCCTCCTTACACATTGGATATCCTTCACGTGAGGCCTGTAGGACTTGTGCTGACATTTGTAGGAAGGCTTTTGACTGAGTTCAATTTTTAATAGATATTGGGCATCTAGATATACTGATTTTTATGTCACTTTTGCTGCCTGGGTTTTTCAAGGGATTTTTCTATTTTGTCTGAATTGTTGAGTCCATTGGTAAAAAGTCATGCCCTTGATAGTTTTTTTTCCCTATTTTCTTTATGCTGGTCATCAGCATGTTCTAAGGAAGAAAGCAACAAATCAAAATTCATCAACATCGTGACAAAAATCACCCTGAAAATATCAAGACTCTAAAGTGATTAAAATGTTGAAACTCATCTTGAGGTCATGGGGAGGAAAGGGAAGACATTGGGGCAAAGAAGAAAATTGTGGAAATTATACAGTGTCCGCCAATGCCTGTTATTCACCGAGAGACACATGAGCACGTTACAGGAGAACCAATCCCATCCTCGCTCTCATCCTCACACTGTGAGAAGCACTTCTTTTTGATACTGAGACTTGAACCCAGGAGTGCTTAACCACTGAGCCACATTTACAGCCTCTTTTATTTTGAGAAAGGCTAAGTTGTTTAGGGCCTCACTCAGTTGCTGAGGCTGTCTTTGAACTTGCCATCCTCCTGCCTCAGGTTTTGCAGGGTCTGAGATGCCTGACTGATAAGCACATTCTTAATGCATGAGTTTAGGATAGAGGTGGACAGAGGGGGGTGAAGTATTATGTACAAAGAACAATGACAAGAGACCACTCTCTTTGGCTCTTGGTGGTCTCTCTCTTTGCTGTGTGTGTCCTCAGGGTGTGCATGCCACCTCAGCCTTTTTAGAACATGCTGCCAAATCTGTGGACATTTCACATCAGCTTCTTTTGCGGGAATCACATCTGCCCCATCTGTCTTTGCATTTCCTTGAGAACATGAAATCGCCCCAAGGCTCTGTCACCCCTTGATCTGTTCTGGTTCCAGTGCTCTCAAAGCCCCGGGCAATGTTACTGCTCTGCTCTCTCTTTTTGTGGGTTTGATGGCATCAGCACCACTGGAGAAATTGAAGAAATTGGATTTCCTCTTTCTGACTTCTCCAAGGTTTGTGATTTTCAGCCTCCTTTATCTTCTTATGGTTTTTCATAAACTCAGAAATTGGCTCAGGGCAATGCAGTTCTTCTCTGGTCCCCAAGTCTAGAGCTCCTCAGAAAACCCTTTGGCCTCAGCAGACATGCACCTGCCCCCGTTGCTGCGCCATCTGGCACCTTCTCCAGGATTCACTCTGCATCCTCCCAAGATCTGTCAGCTGTCAGCTTGGTTTTCTTGCCATGCACAGGTGGTTCCACCTGAGGACTGAGGCCACCGTGCTCTGGGTCTTTCTTCCTCTCTGGGCTCTTAGGAGGGCTCCTCCCTGCCCCCACGGGTGCCCAGTGTCACTCCTGGCTATTCTTCAAGCTCTGAAAGATCGCTAGCCACAGCCCCTCTGTGATGCTTCACATAATGATTTAAATCTTCTGTTTTTCTTATCAGTCTTGCTAGTTTTTAAATGTTATTAATCTTTTCAAAAAACCAAACTTTGTCTTTTTTTCCTCTCTTCCTACTGTTTTAAGTTTCTCCCATCACCACACATTTAAAATCACTTTTGTTCACTTCCTTTGGTTATATTTGTTCTTTTTTCTAGCTAATTAAGTTAAAAGTTTGGTTTCTTGATGTTAAACCTTCCTTTAAAGATATATTATCTATATATATATTTAAAGATATAAATTACCTCTAAATACCACTTTAGCAAAATGTTACACTTTGGTACTTTTTTTCTTTTTATTATTCTTCAGTTGATCTACTTTCCATTTTGCCATGTGATTTATTCTTTGACTTTTGCATTACTTAGAGGCATTTTGCTTAATTTTCAGCCACTGCAGGGTTTTCTAGCAGCCTTATTATTTTCTTTGTTTATACCATTCTGATCTGAGGACACTCTGTTCATGATTCTGTGGATTTATGGAGATGTGTTTTTATGGCCTATCACGCTCTGTGTTGGTGACTGTTCGATGTGTATTTCAACCCTCTAGTTGATGGATAGTGTCGAGCAAATGTTTTATATCCTTCTAGATTTATTTTTTAGTTGTTCCAGTAATTACGGAGAGAAAGTTGTTAACAACTGCAAAACAGATTTTCCTTCCTCTCATCTGCCAGTCAAGTTTAACTGGTTTTGTCAATTTCTGTTCCCTGCATGACACTTAGGACTGAATTCTTCATTAATTGTCTCCTGAGTGATCGCCATGTGTCCCCGTGTCTGCACTGGTGCTCCTTGTCCCCATGAACTTTTTCATGGCACAAACGTCATTGTGCTTCTGTTTTCCTGGTACACTTCCTCCATCCGTTGACTCTCGATCTGCGAGGCCCACGTACGCCATGCTTCTGGTGAGCGGCACGGAGTTGCGTCTTGGTGAAATCCATCAGTCTCTGCTGTTTACCCGGATTATTTACTAGTTGTTGTGCAGTTGTCAATACTCCAGATTTAAGTGCACCATTTTGCTATCTTTTTCCCCTTATTCCATTTATTCTTTGCTTCTTCCTTCGCTATCCTCTTTTGGGTTAAGTAAGTGTGTTTGAGGTATTCCATTTTAGCTCCTCTTGTCGAGCTGTATCTTTTAAAAGTTATTTTAGTGGCTGCTTTAGATAGTACAGCATTTATCCTTGAATCATCAGAGACAGCTTCGACTATTTTACCTCTTCATGAACAATGTAAATATCTTTTAGCCATATAATCCTATTTATTCCCCACAACACTTTATGCTTTTATGGTCACGTATTTTGCCTCGTGTATGTTATGAGCCCTAAACACTTTATTATTTGTGCCTCACACAGTCAATAGTGTGGTAACTTTCCACATAATTCTAAAAAAGTCCCTTTAGCTTTTTTTTTTTTTGATAGCACCTGTCTGCTGTATATGAATTCTCCCAGCTTTTGTCCACCTAAAAAGGTCTTTATGGTTCCCAATTCTGAAATGTACTATACTTTAGCACTCTAGTTTGGCTTTGTTTCTTCTGAGACTTATCAAAATGGGGCTCCTGGATCCTGTAGGCTGGCTGCTCCTCCTGCTGTACTGGGAGCAATGTCTTCTTTCCCTGGGGGATATTTTTAAGGCTTCCTTCTGCCTTTGGCTTCAGCAATCTGGTTAGGATGTTCCTGGCTGTGATTTTCTGTGTGTCTGTCCTGCTCCGACTTTGCTGAGGTTCTCTGCTATCTAGTTGTTGTCTCTCATCATCTAGTGATTCCACCGACAGATGAAAAAACTTCACTGTTCCAATTCCCATCTTTCCAGGACACAGATATACTGATGATGTATAGCTGGCATCCATTTAGTCCTTGGAGATCCTCTTCCAGCTTGGCAATGCCAGTGCCTCGGGTTGGATGATTCATGACATCCCCTCCTCAAGTTTATCCGTCCTTCCTATTTTCTTCAAAAGGCTGTCTTGCCCTTTGTGAAGACTTTGAATAAAATATTAACTTCCATATTGTGTGATTTCATTGTTGTATTTCCAATTGCTAGTTAAGGTTTTCAGTTTTCTGGGAAAATGTCCATGTGCTCACGTGTTGTCCGTTTGATGTGAGCCTTCCACTATGTCTGCCATGGTTCTGTTAGCGCTGTTGCTAATTCAACCACAAGGTCATCTGCAGGTTTGCTTCTGGTGATTGTCTCTTCTTAGGAAAATGGGGCACATTTTCCTCCTCCTTTGTATATCCCATAATTTCTAATCCTATTCCAGGAATAAAATGGTAAAATGACATCCTATTCCAATTCCTGTATGTGAAAGAATAGTTAGGCAGCGAGTAAGCACTATTCACCTCTGAAGCGTGAGGGGCCACCTCTTGGTTGGAATGCAGGTGTTGGAGGCTGAGTCGGCTCCATTGCTGTGGCAGTTAGCCAGGGCTTTGAAGGGGCTCCTGTCCTTCAGGAATCCAGGTCATTTAGGTTTCTTATGTTTCCATCTCTGATGGGTCTTTGCAAAGCCCGATTTTGTGCGGTGCCTGTCTTGTTCTGGTTGCTCAGATGGTCTCGACCTCGCTTGCAGCTTCTCACGATGCGGTGACAGCAGATTCCTGTTGCATTTGTGGCTGTGCTGATCTGTCCTGCTGCAGCCATACCCCTCCCATGTCAGCTGGCCGAGCTGCAGCAGAGGCAGAGGTGGTCGTGTTGCTTCAGGGAGATTGTGGACATGGCACCATGGGGACCCGGAGACTGAGGGGAACTGTGCTGGCTGGTTCTTGTTGAACTAGATGACTATTTATGGCAGGGACTGTTGGTTATGAGCTGGTTTCCGTCCTGCTTTGAAACTTGGGAGGACGTTAGGAACTTGTATCTGCTGCCCTGCTCTTGACCTGAGTAGTCTGAGGTCAGTTTTAAGTGCACTTCCCACCCTACAGTACCGGGAAACTTGTATTTATTGAATATCTACATCATTTCAGGGTCTGGGTTAAAACAAGTTAGTATTAAATAATGTTTATTCAACTTCAGCAGTTTTCCCAGGCAATCTGCTGAGCAGTTTATGTGACTTATCTCAATGTAACTTTGTCACAACCCCACGAGACAGGCTCTGCCCTAATGCCTGCCTCGTAGTCTTAGAGGTTTAGAGGGTAGCAGTCCTGAGGGTTATAAGGCTAGTGCAGCTGGCTGTGGGCCAGCTGGATTCAGAATGATTCCCATTTGCAGTAGAGGAATTGGCCATTCCCGGCACTTGATGTGAGCAAGACGGTGTTTCTGGTTTCATTTCTCTGCCTCTTGTGGCCTGGTTAGGGTCTAGCACACTGTAGAGTCTCAGTACTCATTGGAATGAAGAATGGAGTGAGTTTGTGACTACTGGGCACCTGAAATACCAGGACAACGAGTCTCCATCACAGGGGAGATGGAGAAGTAAATGAAGACTTCAGCTCTCCAGAGAGTTTCGTAGAAAGCCAGCACAGTGCTCTCCTGTCACATCCCCTTTACTTAGTTGCCTCCCATCAGCCACTGATGGTCTTCATGGTACGATTATGTCCACTCACCTGCTGGCACCTGACATGGGGCCAGACCCCTGCAGGCGGCTGTTGAGGAAGTGCAAGACAAGCCGTGCGGGACTTCCCTGAAAGAGATGAGGCCTGCAGAGCGGGTGGTGTGGGGCAGAGCTCTTGGTGTGGTTCTGAAAGGATTCCGACAGCTGGTGCAGAGAGCTTTGTCCAGACTGAGGAATAGGATTAGGAGCACCAGACCATGCAGCCCAGAGGAGGCCGAGAGAGGGGTTCTAGGAGAAGTCGGAGCAGGGGAAGGTGACGGGGAGTGGACGAGGAGGAGGAAGAGGAGAAGAGAGAGAGTGACTTGAGGTTATCCAAACGTCTAAGTCACCGTGTCTGACTCCTGGCCCCTTTGATTTCTCCATCATGTGTTTATAAATTCCCTGTCTTGATTGAGCTAGTTTTGGTTTGTTTTTTTGTTTTGCTACTGAAAGAATTTTAACTTTAATTTGGTAAATTCCTGTCTAGCACTTTATATTAATACCTATTTTTATAGCTATTTGAAACAAAAGCTGGCAAACTACAGTAGATGGTTGAAATCCAGTCCCATGTGCAGCCCCCAAACTAAGAAGGTGTACTGCCTATTTAAATGACTGGAATAGAAATACAAAAAAATAACTTTACATGTGAAAGTCATATGAAATTCAGATTTCAGTGTTTTAAATAAAGTTTTATTGGAACACAGTCAGGGCTATTCATTTATAATTGTCTCTAGCTCCAGTATGAGAGAATGAGGTAGTTGGGAAGCTGGACTAATGCCAAATGGCTGTAAACCTGAAGTATTTGCTGCCTGACCCTTACAAAGGATGCCTGAAAGCCCTGGCCTGAAGCATCTCACGCAGAAACTGGACATTTAGTGAGGTTGCCAAGGGCCCGGCCTGTGCTCAGGACTGAGGCGGGGGCAGGATCCCCTGAAGCTTGTTCAGGGTTTCCCCGGAGGCCTGGGCCTCACCGCCTCCAGCTCCCCCTTCCTGCTGTCTGCACTCTGCCAGCACATTCCAGCACATTACCGCTCTCAGGGCAGCAGTGAGTGAAAGTAGCACTGAGGGGACAACATCCGGACTCCCCACTGCCCCTCTGACTCAAGGCACCTCACTGGGGAAGTGGGTTGCTTGAATGGCACCCATCTCCCCGGTCAGCCAGGAAGACAGTCCTGGTGCGCAGGGGTGTGCGGATGGTCAGAGTGCTTCTCGCTCTCCCAGAAGCAGCAGGATGTGGTCCTGGGCAGCAAAACTGCAGGAAAACGGAAGGCAATGTCCTAGTAACGACCACAGGCCCAGCCAGAGCCCAGCGACTTTCAAGTCACTGCATTTCCTCCCCTTTGATTGGCTAGCTTTACACGGAAAACTCAATCTATGCACTCGGAAAATTTAGAATAGTACAAAACTGCAAACCGGAAAAAACGAAGGCAAGACTACCTCTGCGCCTCAACGCTCTTCCCAGAGGCAGGCGTGGTTATTGTTTTTATATATGTCAGAAAAGGTCTGTGTGCGTATTGCTATGAACATGTGGGGTGTGTGTGTGTGTGCTGCCGCCCCTTTTGCCTACCAGTGAACATTCTGGAACACCCCGATCTGAAGTTAACTGCATTAAAAACCATTTTCTTGCATTCAGAGAAATGTGCCCCTGTTTCACGCAGTACTGTTTGTGACCTCTAAAAACACCAACAGGAGAGTAACCAACTGCCAAGTGTGCTTGCAACGAGACACCAGCCATCGATGGAAACCAGCAGGGCACACCTGTGTGACCAACCAGGGACTGGGTGAGCCTCACAGAAGTCGCCGTGGCCCGGCGAGTCCTGACAAGCAGGAGTGGGCGCTCCGGCACTTGGCTATGATGTCACAGGTTAGGGCGCAGGTACCCTGGTGGGGCAGGAAATGTTCTGCTAGCAGATGTGGCTGCTGGTTCCCAAATGTGTCCACTTGGTGAAAACTCGTCATCACATAAGGCTTGCACACATTTCTGTAAATATGGTTTCCTTCCATAAAATTCATGCTAGATAAAAAAAGGAAGTATCTTGGAAATCAATTTTGGAGCATATGGGCTGCCTCCTTCCATTTCCTGGCCATAGACAGCTGTACTGCACAGATGGACGGACGGCATTCTCCAGTCCTTTGCCCTCTGAGGGCACACAGGTAGTTCCCAGCTATTTGCTATTTGGGTGAATTTTCGAAGGTCCTTTCCAGTCACCCTTCCAAATGGAAGCAGGTTTTTAGGAGCACAGACAGATGCCACCTGGTCACATGGAATCAGCTCCACCCTGCAGATGTCAAGAGGGAGGTCCGCCTGTTCTGGACCAGCACCCAGAAATATGGGGCCCTGACCATGGGGAGCCACACCTGGCGTCACACAGACCAGCACATCGCTGCACTGACGTGCCAGCACTAATGGGTGTCCCAAGGCAGGGCACGATTTTTTGCGTTTTCTCCTTGTCCCCAACGCCCAGGCATTCTGAATATTAATGAGACAATTTGCAGCCTCCTTTTCAGGCTTAAAATATTCAGCATCAGACACACTTTCGTTCCCATTTCAGCCAAGTTTAATTTCTCTTAACCAGCTTTGTTGTTGTAAAGTAAAATTAATGTATAATTTCAGTGTTTAAATCTCAATTCTCAGCAATTCACGACAGATTGCAAGTGAGTATGATTTGTTCGTTAACACCTAATGGGCTGAAATAATTTATTGCGCAAACATTTCCAGGAAAACGACGCCACTTGAGCAAAAGCAGGGCAGGAAATGCTGCTTGTTTATCTAATAAACCACCCTCGGGTGAGCAAGCACATTAGCTTTGCACAAACTTTGTGACTTATTCATCATCACTATTTATTATTAAAACTTTATCTGCTTCAACTTAGTGAATGGCTGCCCTGGGACACACCGCTTGCAGCAACAACAACGAAATAAAGTTTATGCAATTTGCATAATATCATTCAAAGAATATTAGCTCAGAACAATATGAATCCCTGGATCATTTGCACAGCCCTTTGGTGTTTAATGTTGGTAAATATTTAAATAACAGCAAGGCTGTATAATTATGAAGATTCCTCTTTCTAATCTGCCCGGGATGTAGGGCTGCTGTAAATCACGGCCATCACACGATTGGCCAGGAGGATGCTCAGGAGTGATGAACAGGCCCTCGCTCAAGGCCAGAGGACGGTGGAGGCCTGGGAGCTGGCACGGGAGAGGAGTCCGGGAGAGGGCAGCAGGCTGGCTCCACCTGGTGTTGCAGGAGACCGGGCCCTGCACAGAACGGACATGCAGGGCCATCCCGGGAGTTCTGCAGCCTCTCCCAGGAAAAAGGGCTGTTTTCCTGTCTAGCTGCCCCGCCTGGCCTCCGTGGGATGCACCTTCAGGGCGCTCTGGATTTCCCCTTCTTCACTCATTCACTCACTCAGGTGATCTCATGACCCTGAGCCCTGAGAGGAGGGACTGTCCCTGTCAGTGCAAGGTCCTATGGCAAATTCTGAGTTTCAGTTTTGTTAAATGCAAGAGGAAATAAATGAATACCTATAGTGACCATTTAAGGAAATATCTACATAATCAACATGCAATGCTATATTTACCTTTCAAATTAAACAAGTTAAAGTGAGTTTTAATGCTTGGTGTGAGAGTTTAGGAATGTAGGATTTCAAATACTTCAGGAGAACAATTTAACTGCATGAGACCAAAGTCTGAAAGTGATTATTTTAATTTTGTTTTTGGTTCAGCAAATACATTCATGAGAATTTACCTGAAGCAGTATTTTGGAAATGCATGGACATATTTGGTCCCAAGATATTCATTACAGTGCTGTTTAAAATGGTGAGAAATTGAAAGCTACTTATATGGTCAACAATAGAGGATTAACTGAAAGGGTTGTAATTTACTCAAATGAGAATACAATGAAGGTACTAAAATGATGATTTAGAGACATTTTAAGGACATATGGAGAGGTTTATGATACACGCTGGGGCAAAAAAAGTACATATAAAGCCTGTGTAACTGTCTGTTTTGTGTTGCTATAACAAAATACATGAAAGATGACAGGCACTTTATATAAAAAAGGTCTACGCAGCTCATGGTTTTGGAGGCTGGAAGTTCATCAGACAGACCCTGGCCACTAGCAAGGGTCTCTGCTTGCCTAGTGGGACCTCAGGGAGAGATCACAGGCAGAA
>CM053401.1:177308655-177336514 GCA_028644305.1 Xerus rutilus
GCTATAGAGGATCCTTTCCCATGCCGCTTCTGAGGCCTGTCTTCCCATCTCTTAACCCCATGCTGTGGCCTTTGATTAGTGGCACATAACTGTGGGAAGGGGACAGTTGTCACTGGATTACAGACATCTGAATGCTGATTTGAATTGCATGAACATGGAGGGCTGCCTGCCTGGAGAGATATGCAAAGCCTGCGGTTGGAATGATTAGAGTCAGGCATTGGGAGTATAGATAAACCCCTGCCACCCCACAGCGGGGCATGCGCTAAGAACCTCATTTTAATGAATATACATTTTAGCTTTTCAACTACAAGGGAGTTAGGGCAGAAGATTTATTGAGATCTTCCTAATTAATAGCCTGGGTAGGGTATACTTTTTTCGTTTTATCTATTGATTTTATCTCAGTAAAAGGGAGGTGGGAATCGGCAGCATCTTGCTCCCGGGTAAGAACGTGCTTTCACCGCAAGCTGGGAGGAGATGCCCCTGGGATGCAGGGACCCCGGTGCTCTGGGTGGGCTGCACCTTGGAGCCCCTGGTTGTGATGAAAGGGTTATTTTCTGGGACAAGCTTAGAAGGGTTGGCAGCGTGGGATCATTCAGGGGGCACGGTTTCCTTTGTTCTTTTGGGAGAGGTCTGCAGGGATGCAGGGCCTGGCTGAGTCCCTTGGCCCCAGAGCAGCCTGTAGCTGGGGACAAGCCTCTGGGTACTGGCCAGCTCTGTGATGGTCTGTGTCTGAGCATGCCCAGTGCTTAGGAATGTCAGGTCAGGCCCTATGAAATTGCCACTCTTTCTAGACCAAAAAGGGCCGGACACCGTGACAAAGCTAACATCTGTGGGTCATGTGGTGTGCGCAGATTTATGCTCAGGTGTCCTCTCATGTCTCTAGGGACTCTGTGCCTACCTCGGCCGTGCTGGCTTCTGGCTTCCCTCTGTAGTCCTTTTGCGGTGACTTGTGGTATTGCTCAGGACGGAAGAGGATTTATTCACAAACTTGGGGAAATGAGAAATGCTTTATTTCTTCAGTTTTCAAAAGACTGACTCTGAGGCAGAGTGGCTGGAGGTGGAGCACTCAGTCCCGCACATTTTGGAGCTCTCTACGTGGTGCTTCCGGGTATGAACGTCCTGGAGCTACAGGGAGTTGGGCACTCTGGTCTCAGTCTTTGGTGCTGAGTCAGCATCCATGGGGCTGCCAGCTTGTTATCTTTGGAGAATGAAGGACACTTTTCCGGCAGCTTCCACCTTTCTTCTATCACCAGCTATTATCTCAAAAGATAATTTTATCGCAAGTGTTGTGAATAAGGTATTCCCACAGTGCTCAGGTGAGCGCAGGGTGGGAGTTCCCGGGGCAACTCCAACCTGGGCTGTGGGCACAGTGGCAAGGTCATTTCATCTTCCCTGCATCACCCACATGGCCAGGCCTTGCCTGGCTCAGAAGAGCTGCTCCAGGATTATTGAGTGAATGACGGAGATGGAAAGGCCTTGGGGAGAGTGGACCAGGAAATCTGGGGCTTGCAGAATGACCTAGATATAATCCTCCCAGGAATGGATGGCAGCCAGCTTAGGTGGGTAAACATCCCTGACACCCATTTACCCTTTTCAGCAAAAGAGACCTGAGGGATATATAGCACTGGGAAGAAATCTAATAAAGAATTCTCAGGACACTTGCTGCCGGCTGTACATTTGTATAATTTAGTACTAAATATATAAGAACATGATCTGTTTTTAAAAACATACTTTAATTTCAATATAATATCCATACATAAGTGTTTAAGACTGTATCTGTATAGTTAGTGGATCTTTTTTGGGGGAGGGGGTACCAGAGATTGAACCCAGGGGCACTTAAATACCACGCCATGTTCCCCAGCCCTTTTTTGTATTTCATTGAGAGACAGGATCTCACTGAGTTGCTTAGGGCCTCACTAAGTTGCTGATGCTGGGTTTGAACTTGTGATCCTCCTGCTTCAAACTCCCAAGTCACTGGGATTACAGGTATGTGCCACTGTGCCCAGCTAGTTAGTGGATCTTTATCTACCCAAAGTCAGAAGGACAAGGTTGCCAGGCAGGCCCCAAATCCCAAGCTCTGGCCTCTTTTCTTTTTGCAGTGCTGGAGATGGAACCCAGGGCCTCGTGCACGCTAGGCAAGGGCCTTACCCTAAAGCTGCCTCCCCTCCCCTCCATTCTCTCAAGGGCGAGTCCCTGCAGAAGGTCTGTGGTTGGCGATTCATGCTGATTGGCAAACTCCGCAACAACAGTGGGATTGTTCCCTATGTCTTTGGCCCTGCCTTGGGTGCAGGTGTGTTCTTCTTTTCATTACAGTGCAGTTCAGCGAGGAGGAAATCCTGGTCATCCATCATGCTGCTGGTGGACACTTGGGTGCCTGTCATACATGGTGCTGCTGACCACCTGTCTGTGTCCCTAGCAGACACACGTGAACATTTGTGTGGAGTGGAGCCTGCTGAGGGTGGAATTGCTGGAATTGCTTAGGTTACGTCCCCAAAGCAGAGGCTGAGCTAGGTCTTGTCTTGTGAGTGACTTGCAGGAGGCTGCCCTCAGGAGGAGCCTGCATGGGGTACAGGGAGGAGGGGCGCACGAGGGAAGCGGGGCCACAGTGCACATCTGACTGGGGTCCAGGGCCTCGGTGCTGTGCAGAGTTCTGGAGGCTCGGTAGCACTGCGGAGGTGGTGCCTTCTGGGCTTCTCATATTTTCTTCAGTCAGTGTTGGCCACGTGGACTTCCCAAGTGCTGAGCATAACACCGTGGGGAATTTCCACAGGTGACAACTCACACCAACAATGTAACGCCCTGGAGAAGGGTGAGCCCTCGGCAGCCAGTGCACAGCATCCAGGGAGTTGGCTTCCTGGCCTGTCAGGTGACATGGGGGCCCTGGGAGCATCTTCTACACTAGAACATGGAGTGCCCAGGTCAGCTTTACTGGGCACTGCAGTGGACCACGCCCAGTGCCACCTGCCATCATCACAGCAGCGATTCCGTGGCTCTAGATGCTCACCAGCCCTAGGTGTGGACTCCCACTCCAGCCACTCCTCTTCTGCATCTCATGTCACAACGTGGCATGCTGGCATCCCCTTGGGATGCAGTTTGCATCTTCCTGATGGCGGGGGTGGCAGAGCCCCTTCTCACCCAGAGCCATGGGTTGTTTCCCTGGAGAAGCCTCTGGAGAGCTGGCCAGCTATTCTGGGGTCTGCCCTGGACAGCAGTCCTTGCCCCTGTGTGCGGTAGGAGAACCTCCTCCAGCAGTGTGCCTGCCTGCTTCATTCTCCTAACTTGTCATTTGCGGACAAGAAGTTCTTAATTTTAATGAAGTCCAGTTCCTTGTCTTTCCCCTCTGGTCTGTGCTAGGAAGTGCTCTCTTGAAGGAACCTTAGTCCCAGGCCCATGAAGCTCTCTCTCCCTGTCATCTAGAAACTTTGTTTTACTTTTCACTCGCACAGCCAGCTCTATGGATCATTTGGAATCGATTATTGCCGGGAAGTGAGGCAGTGTCACTTTGCCATTAATCAAGGAGCCCTGGGCGTGGCCTGCATCTCAGTCGCCTGTGTGTCTGGCAGTTCTCAGCCAGGAGTGAATTTCTGGGACGTTTCACAACGTTTTTGTGCTACGGTGTGTGGGTCTGCTGCTGTCCACTCCTGGCTGGGCCGGGGATGCTGTGAACCACCTGCATCATACGAGGCGTTCCCTTTAAGAAGGCTTCCCACCCCAAACACCAGTGGTATGAGACCGGGCACCTGAGGTGAGCCTCCTGGGCATGTGAGTCTGCTGCCAGCCCTGGGACCCTGGCTCTGTGGTCTTTCCAAGCCTGCCAAGGCTCCGCTTTTGCTTGTGGTGTTCTATGTATATTTTGAAGCATCTCGTCAGTTTCTATAAAAGTCCTTCTGGGATTTTGATGGGATTGCATAGAATCTATATGTTGATTTGGGGAAGATTGATATCTTTTTTAAAACAAATCTTTTAATCCACAGACATGATATGCCCTTCCATTTCTCTAGGTCTTTAAAATACTCTTTGCTCTTTTGCATTTTTCTCTATAAGATTCATGGATGTCTTTGGCTAGATTTAGCCTAGATATTGGATATTTCTGTTGGTATTGTAAGCACTAGCAATTCTTCCCATTTCAATTTCTAGTTGCCCCTCACAGGCGTATACACTGTGATTCCTTCTGTAGGGGGACGTGTGAAGCAGAGATGTTGAATTCTCTGAGTCTCTTACTCTGTGAATTCTTTCAGAGTTCCTAAATACCAGAAGAAGACATAAAAGTTTTACCTTTTCCTTTCCGACTGTTATAGTACTTATTCATTTGCTATTACCTTGTTTAGAACCTCCAGGTACAATTTTGGGTAATGACCATTATTCTCTTGTTCTCAGTCTTGGGACAAAAGGTTCAGCATTTCACAACTAAGTGTGATGTATGTGATGGTTTTGTTGACACTCTATCAGATTAAGGAAATTTCTTTCTATTCCAATTTGTTAATATTTCTTTTTAAAAATGTGAATGGTGTTGAACAGTAGCAAGCCTATATTAAGATGATCTATCATTCTTTTCCCTTCGTTTTGCTAACAGGGTTGTGTAGTAGAGAATCAACTTTACTCAAAAATAGGTGCAGCCCTTCTCCACAGCTGCCAGGGGGCGCTCTCTATGTCTGTGGCGTCCTCTGCCCCATAGGAGTGCCCTCGTTTGCTAGGGGTTTTAGAAGTGCAACAGTGTGACTTACGATGAGGGATGGGGGACCAGTTATGACCCATGGAGGAATCAGAGGCTAAAGGTCCCAGCCTGACCTCCAGGCTAGAGACTAAGGTCAGCCAGGCAGTGCCATGTGACCAACCCCAGTTAAAACCCTGGACCCCAAAGGCCTGGGTGAGCTTCCTGGTTGGCAGTGCTCTGGAGCATCTTCAGCCACAGCAGCTGCATGGGGGCAGCACCCTGCAGGACTCTGTAGGAGAAGATGACCCAGAGCTCCCTGGCTGGACCCTCCAGGCTGCCCCAGGGCCTCCAGGGACTGCTTCCACCTTTGTCTTTTCCTCATGATAAAAACTCACAACAATTTCCTGAATTCCATGAGTAGTTCAGTGAATCCTTGAACCCTAGGGGATTGTGGAAATCCTTGAATTGGCTGGTCAGGAGTGAGGGTGGCCCTGGGGCCTGGAATGTGCAGCTGGAATTGGAGCTAAGGGAATGTGTGGGGGACTGTCCTTCCCTGGTGAAGTATGGCCTCACTCTGGGTGGTTGGCCAGAGGTCACGGCAGGATGAATCACATCAAGTTTTGCAAATATTAAATCCACTTTGCATTCCTGGAGTAAATCCACCTTGGCGTAGTGTGTTGTTTTTAGAACGCTTTTTATATATCACTGTGCATGCATGGTAATACTGTGACGAAGATTTTGTGTGTGGTTTTTAATCTCTCCTCCTCAGCTTGTGCAGTGTTCTTCTGCTTTTGTTTTAATAATTGAATTAGATATTAATCCTGTGGCCTGAGTCACCACAGCATGTCCGTCTAGTATGGTTATACTTTGCCGCTTTTCTGACAGCTCTGTGACCTCAGACCTCTGTACCTCCATGTAGCTTGTCTCCCCCTGTGTCTTATTGGTAAGTATTATTCTATATGTGTCTCAGATTCTATGAGCATTATTATCATCATCATCATCATCATCGTCATATCACCATCACCCTCCTCCTCCTCCTCCCCCTCCTCCTCCTTACTCTTCTTCTCTTTTCTCAATAGCTCTGGAGCCTTTTCCCTTTTCTGCTTACACCTTTCCCTCAACCCTTCCTGAAGCTCTGGTTTCTCGCGGGATCACTCCTGCCACCCTTGACGGGATCTCTTCCCTGTCTTAGGTCACTGGATTTATCTGTCTGGAAGTGTCTTTACTTGGTCCTTGCTTTTGCATTATAACTTCCACTGAGCACAGGATTCTTGGTTGCCTGTTAGTTTGTCTGTTTTAAGTGCCATTCCTTTTCCTACAGGACTCCATCATTTCTGCTGAGAAGTCAGCTGTCACTCTTACCTGAAAGCAACTCCTCTTGGGATCCTGGAAGCCTTTTTCCATACCTTAAGAGCCTAGGGCAGCTTTCCTGATATTTATTATTCTTGTTAATCTCATTACTTTTTTGTGGTAATATTTTTTTTCTGTTTGCTTTTAAATTTTTTCTTTGTTCTAGGTTCTCAGCAGTTTCATTAAGAGGCCCTAGATATGGTTTTCTTTTTATTTAACCTTCTTGGGGTTTGTACTATTTTTGAACATGTGGTTTTATGTTTTATATCAATTTTGGAATATTCTTGGCCATTATCTCATCAAATGAAGCTTTTTCCATTTTCTACTTCATACTTTGGGAATTTATTTACATGTCTGCTCTAACTTATAATCAGGTATTTAAAAATCTTCTCCCACTTGCACATCAGTCTAGCTATCTTCTATTCTACCACCCATCTACTAATTCTCTTCACAGTTGGGTCTAATATCCTGTAGACCCACCTGTCAAGTATGTACTTTCAGTCAGTGCATTTGTTTAGTTTTAGAATGTCCAGTTTCAATTTTTACAGATTCTAATTCTCCACCGAAATTCTTCATTTTGTTATTTATTTTCCTGAACATGTTAGTCACAGCTCTGTTTAAAGGCATACTTCAATGACTGTGATACAGGCATCACTTACGGGTCTGTTTCCATTATCTGCTTTGTCCCTGTTTCTTACTTTATAGTATGCATGCTAATTTTGGATTTTTTGATTGACTGATGGTATAGAATCTCTATGTGATACTCTGTTCCTCCAGAGGGGAGTTTGATTTTATTTTAACTTGTGTGAGGCAGTTATACTAGGGAAGACCCATCAGCGTTTGTCTTGCTCTCTGGAGGCTGGGTATCTGCTGTGTGAGATGGGGTCTCTGCCTTCCGGCAGCCCTTCTCCCTGGCGCAGCCCTGAGCTTTACCTTCTTAGCACCATGAGGCTGCTGAAGGGCGGGCTCAGTTTCCCACAAGACAGCGCTTGGCTTGTCTTCGTGTCCTTCCTCTGTGCCCTGTGCCTGTGTTGGCAAATATCTCAAAGCGAAGCCAGAGCACAAGACCAGACTCCCGTGTCTGCTGCCTTCTTTTCGAGATCTTGGGTCTGCACGTTTGGGTAGCCTTGGTATCCTTGAGGTGACCTTCACTGAGTGCTACTGTGCCGCCCTGGCTCTGCTCAGCCTTCCCTTCTGTCCTGGCTTCCTGTTTGGGTCTTGGCCTCTCTCCAGTGCCAGCTGCAAACCCACACAGCCTCAGGTGGAGAGCAGCGTGTTGCGCCTCTAACTTGGGCCTCCCTTGCATCACCCTGGTGCCCTGTCTCTTCCTTTTTGCTCGATGGTGCTATCTACTCTCGATAAACCGCACATGTATGTAGAATTCAGGTTTCTGTATATGTACTGTGTTCAGGTTTTCTGTTTTCAGTAAGATATTTGTCTTGCTGCAGATTAGTCCTTTATATCAGTAGCCAGATGGTAGAATTTCATCTTAGTCACCTGGCTTCATGTCATAGGTCAGTAGCCTACATATCAATGAGAAAATGTCTCGCTGTTGTTGTGAGCAACAGAAACTGATTCTGGATAGCTCAAGCAAATCACAAAACCAGAGGAATCCTGCCCTCTGGAACTGGCATTGCTGTTACCCTCACGGTGAGCCTGAGGGTCTGGGAACAGAATCAGGCCCAAGGTCGCAGAGGTGGTAGGCAGTGGTGGGGATCCAGGCTGGTGCTGTGTGGCTCACAGGCCCTACTGTGCACCGGTGCTTCCCACCAATACCGTAGATGCACATGACGCTGTAGAATGACACAGAGAAATCTCACACATGCCCACTCAACTCCCCCAATGGACGTCTTGCAAAACTAGTCCAATACAAAGATGCGGGTGTCGACATGGACCCACTCACCCGGCTGCTCGTGGGACAGCAGTCACATATGCACCTGCTGTGCTTGGAATGTCTGTATCCCTCTGAGCTTGTCTGTGGGAACCCTGCCCCCACGCAGTGGGGTGAGGAGGTCAGAGGCTGGCACCCTCATGAATGGGATCCGTGCCCTTGTGGCAAGGCCTCCACAGTGCTCCTGCACCCTTCCTCCACGCGGGCAGCAGCCTGCATCAGAAGAGCCCTTATCACAGCCTGGCTGCACTGGCCTTTGAGCTCACAGTCGGCCTCCAGGCTGAGACATCCACTTCTGGTTTGGATCTACCCAGTCAGTAGTACTTTGTTCCAGCAGTCCTAAGGTACACTGGGGGGTGTGGGTGTGTTGGGGTCAGAACATGATACTCCACAGCAGGTACCTTGGTGGTTAAGTGGTTTTGAGCTGAGGAAGACGAGGGCCTCAGAAGCAGGGGGTATATGATCTTTCCTTGTCCTCTTTCTGCCCCAAAATGGAAACTAAGGCTCCCCAAACTGAGCCACAAAACCTAGGCAGGTCATGACCGGCCCTCCTCCCTTCTCCCCAGAACATGGTTATGTGATGATGTCCTGCTAGGTACCTAGGGAAGGAAGCTCTTGCGAGACACAGCTGGGAATCTGGGCAGGCAGGCCTTGTCCAGGTCCCTGAGTGTGCGACTGTTAGTCATGGTCTTTCCCTCCTGTGTCTCCACAGCACCTACCTTCCGTGAGGCGCAGTGAGCAGGGCCCAGTCCTCCCTGGCGGGTGTTCCTCACACACATTCTTGTCATATGGGAGAGTCGCACACTGCGTAACCTCTTGGGTTGGCTTGTTGGGCTCAACATAGCCCCTGGAGCCCATCCCACCTTTGCGCGCGGCAGCAGTTCGTCCTTGGGATTGCTGAGTGGTGTTCCGCTCAGGCTTGCCTTTGGGCTCCAGGGAAGTCTAGGGAATGCTCGACAGAGCCCACAGCGCAGCAGGCGCTCTGTGACGGGAGCTGTTGCCGTCATCCATGGAGACGGGGCACAATTTCTTAACAATGTTCAATTGCACATGCTGCCTGAGGACTGAGAGATGCGAGTCCACGAGCCCTGAGTTTTAGGTCTGCGAGGGCTCTGGAGGCTGACCGGAGCTCCCTCCCCTCCCCAGCCTCTGGCTTAAGGAACAGATCAGCTGAGTTAATTCCCCAGAAGACAGAGCCAAGCTGCAGAGCTGAGCCTGTACAGGAGATGGGCTCTGCTGGCTGACCCTCCTGACATGTCTGAGGTGGGCGGTATCACTCAGAGGCCTGCTCTGTCAGGGAAGCTGGCCATGTAGGAATCCCTCTGGTGAGTGCTGGGAGTTCCGTTCAGAACCTCCCGGGGAGCTTTGACCGCTGGCTTATTCTGGCCAGATTGGCAAGCCCGTCATACAGGCTGAAGCCTCCGAACCTGAAGACCATAAGCATTCAGTCCTGATTCTTCCAATTCCCCCAACTCCCTCAGGTTTGCGCCAGGCTCCTCAGGCTGTGATTATCCAAGTCCCCACATTGGTCTGTCTGGATAGAATGCAGGACTCTTAGGGCTGTTAACTGGGTGTGACTTCCTCCTCATTCTGAAATCACACCAAACGTTCTCTGAGTGCGATTTGGCTGCTTATGTTGGTGTGACAGAAGGGCCTGTTTGGGCAGGGACAGGCTTTCAAGTGACCACAGTAACTGCAGGAGACGTGGCTGCCATTGATTGAGCACTTACTTGCTGCCAGGCTCCCCGTGAAGCCCTCTGCACACATTACCACCGTCAGCGCTCAGTTCTGGGGTAGAGACACCTGTCTGTCACACACGCCAACCCACAGCTAATGATTTGAACTCAGGTGCTTTGACTTCAGAGTCACAGAACTAAGGGCTGAATTACTGTCAGTTAAAAGTTGGCATTTGGTTTTCAGCATTAGCCATGGAGGGTGGGCTAGTGTGAGCCTGTATCTATGAGAAAGACGGGCCTTCTGTCTGAATGTCCAAGGCCACAGCCTGGCTAGGTGTCTGTGAGGCTGAGGGCCCAGCAGGACGAATGCTGATGTTAAATAAACGTGTGAGAGTCCAGCACATTGAACAGCTCCAGTCCCAGGACCCCCAGACCAGACGGGGGTGAATGGAGTCACTCCTGCTGGGTGCTGTGCAATCACATGGGCCAGCCTTCCCCAGATCAGGACATTCACGGCCGCCAATGAGCAGAGGCCCTTCCAGGCCATGCCTAGCCCCACAGGAAAGTAACAGTGAAGTCCCTCCGTCCCTGCCGCTGCTGCTGTCAGCCTCTTCCTGCTGCCTCCTGCCTCAGCTCGGCTCCTCAGAGCTCTTTCCTAATCTCTAGAAGGGAAGCTGGCTGACTCCTGAATTGTTAATAAAAGCCAGTTTGGTCTTTAGATTTGTTGAAATTTTATTTTTTAACAGTAAAAATAACAACAGTAACCGGGGAAGGAGTGAAGCCTGTAAAGCCTCCTGACAATCAAGTGCACTCCGTGCTTTAGATGATTAACTTGCTAGTCCTCACAACAAGCCTCAGGACAGCCATCACACTAGCTGCATTTTACAGATGAGGAAACTTGGCCCAGAGAGCTCGAGTGCCTTGCCTCAGGTCACAGTGCCGAGGAACAGATGAGATTCACACTGGACGATCTGGTCCTCTCTGCAGGGAGGGCCAGCCGTGAGGAGCTCCCCATGAGTGGACACTAAGTCTCCAGATCCACAGAGGCGGCGAGATGCCTGAGGTGTCTGGGAGAACTTCCTGCCGCCCGGGCTGGGGCGGAAGGGATCATTCAATCCTGCCATGTGGCTGGGTCGATGAGAGTGACCTGGGACTCACTCTGGCTAGGCAGAGGGGCTCCATGACAGCAGGCTCCACAGGATCAGATACTTGATGTGCAGGCGGGAGCCCGGCTGGGCAGAGGCAAGACCCCAGGCAGCAGGTCCAGGGAGGAGGATCCCATGTGGCACCTCAGCTCAGTGCTCTGCCGCCAGTTGGGTCTTTTCTTTCCTCTCTCGTATCATTTTTAACATTTGGGGCTGCAGAGAGAGTGTGCCCACTGAGATGTCCCTGCACGTTCCCCTCCACTGAGCAGCGTGGGGCCCTTGGACTCACAGCCAGCCCAGGACTGCAGAGGGGCAGAGGGATGACCCCTCAAGACAATGAGCAGTGTGCATGGAAGAGGGAGGGAGATAGAAATCGGAGGACCCACCAACAACCTGCCCTACAGCAGCACAGGATAGGATCCACAGCTGCCAGGTAAGGGCGACAGGAGAGGCAGGTGCTCCGGGTGGGGCTGCGAAGGAAGAGCTGTCCACAGCAGCCCAGCCAACCCGTCCGCTGAAGAGCCTCAGTCGTCTCTGCAAGCTCTTTCCATGAACAACGCTGAAACAACAAAAGCCTTTCTCCAAATCTGTGCCTGCTGGATTTGGTTGCTTTAAAGTGAAGAACGGAAGAATCCAGAATCCCCCATTTCTTTCCCCATTGCTTTTGCTTCCTACGCCACCACGTGTTCTCAAACGGAGCAAAACCCGTGACAAGTGAATGGAAACGAACGGGCTGTTCCTGGCTGTGTCAAACTTCTGCGTAAACTTCTTTATGCGGAAGTTGCCCTAGAAATCCCCCCAAGAATTTAAACTAAAAATTGGGATGCCTCTGAAAGTTTGAGAAGGTACCAATTCATCGAAAAGAAAGGTAAAAGGAGATGAAACACGTTCAAAGATAGTTCAAAAGGAAGGACTTCAAACGAGAAGTTTCCGAATGGTTCCTTTGGTCCTGAGGAAAGGATATTTGTGCAGAGCTGCCAGCTGGAGGCGCCTGTCCCCTGACACTGCCTGTGGAGGTGAGCCCTGAGCACACGGCCCTGATGTCAGCAGGCACACTTATGATCCGCCAAAGACAGCAGCCTGGTATTTTACTAGAAGCAGCTGCTCTTAATGTTTGTAATCCTTTGAAATTACCAAAAACAGGTTGCTTTGGCTCACCACGAAATGCTCAAACTTAGCACAAAAGTCCCCAAAGAGGAGGAAGGGGTGACCCATGCCTGCCTCAACCCTCTCCACTGGACATACCAGCAAGTCCTGGTGGGAGACTCAGGCTGCAGCTACTGGGGCTTAGAGCTGTAAGGTATAAAAATGGACATCATGCCAAAGGAACTTTCAGTACATTGGTGCCTGGGAAAAAACAGTCCTGCATAATACTTTTTTTTTTTTTGAAGATTTTTTTCTGTGATCAGAAGAGAGAAATATGTTTGGCTCCTTGAGTTGCATATATGAGTACATTCAGATCTCTTAGAAACCCTTCACAAAAGAGACTTCATTGACTTAGTGAAACCCAGTGTTTTTCAAGCATAACGGACAATATCCTTTTTGCTCCAGGGAATCTGATTTTTGGAAATGCTCTTATTGTAGCTTTTGAGTTAGCAGGTGGGTTCCCATCCAAAGCAGAGCTGGGCGCTGATGAGCGCAGTGGGAGATGTTCTGGAACAGAGTTTCTTACTTGAGGTTGTTACTTTCTTAAGGCTGAAAACATCAAGAGAACTCACCCCTTTGCAGAAAGAAAATAAGTCCCCTGTGCATCTGGTGGTCCTGGAGGACCACATCAATGAAGGCATTTGGCTTTGAGCAGACAGTGTAACATGGCACCGCCAAGGTCACTGTGCTTGTCCTGCTTAGGTTTGACAGTCCAATGAATGACACATCAGGACTCTTCTGTTTTTTTTTTTTTTTTTTAAAATCTGGCTCAAAGTGGATTAAAAAAGAATAAGGGGAATTGACCACCTGCAAGCAGGGCTCCAGATGGCACATGAGGCTCTCCCTGTCCTGTCTCCTGCTCACTGTGTTGGCTTCATCATCTTAGAGACTTCTCCAGGCTATAGCAAAGGGGGCTCCGCAGGAAGAGCGGGCTGTCCCCGCAGGTGGGCTGTCTGCCTGGTCAGTCCTGCCCTCAGCTCTCACTCCCAAGGCTGCAGCTGGCAGGTGGGACCTGTGCCTGGAAGTGGTGAGCGGGTCAGCACCATCAGAACACATGATCAGAGGGTGAGGAATAGGTGGCACTCTAAGTACAGCAAGGGGCACCTCCAGGAGAAGGGCGCTGGCACCTTTCTGAAGAGACATCCTGTTCAGGCTGAGAAGTGGAAACAAGTAGGTGTCCCGGCGGCAGCTCAAGGGTAATTCCTCCTACTGCCCATCCGATGGGAACTCTCCTGAGGCTGGTGTAATAGAACTGCGTGGGAAACACTGAATGAAAGAATGGCTGAGAGGACAGCTGATGGTAGACTCCTGCAAACGGGAAGAGGATGCCTGCCTTCTACTTCCCTGATCTTGAAAAATAAATGATGTGACACATGAGCTCCTTGAAGAGACCAGGTGCCCCGAGTCCAAGCAAAGTAGGTGAAGTTCCATCAAGATTTGCCACTCTTCAACCCTGGAAGCCCCAGCCTGGTGCAGCCTCCCCCTCTGCTTTGCTGTGGGTCCTGTGGGCAGAGGAGGACTCTTGTGTGGGGCAGCTTCCTGTGGGCACTGGCTAGCCCTAACAAGGACAGGGTGGGCACAGCTCATGGGCACTGCCTGCCAGTGCACACAGTGGTTCAGGGGAGACCAGCTGTCTGAGGCCGTGTCTGATCTGCCCTGCAGCTTCTCCAAAGCCAGCGCATGCAGCCAGAGGACAGGGATGTCCTGGACACCCCACACGAGATGCTTCCCTCCCGTGGTCTGTGGACAGGCAGGTTCTGTCCTCCTGGCTCTCCTCATGCTGTGGTAGCTGCTCCCCCCCCCCACAGCCCTTCCCCATCACTGTCCCCTACTTGAATGCAGTCTGGTATCCCAGCCAGCAGGGCAGACGACATCCTCGGGCTGCTGCTTTCCTGGCCTGCCATGGTCCTCGTGTGGCCCAGAATGGGCTCCAGGTGGGCTCCCAGTCGCTGTGAAGCGGGTCTCGACCACAGCTTTACCTCAGCAGGTGTGCATCAGTGGGAAGGACTTACCCCTGCCCTTTTTGGATAAAGTTTTAATTTTGCAATAGTTTAGATTTACAGAAAACTGCCAAGAAAATACTCAGCTCCCTGTATGACTGACAGCTCACATCAGTGACGTACCATTACAATCGACAGATGGGTCTTGGGGCATCGCCGTTAACTAGTCAAACCTGCACTCCATTTCCTTGGTTCCGCCCTCGTTTCCCCTGCAGTCCCAGCACCCCATCCAGGATGCCGCACCCTACCCGGGGCACAGTCCTACGCCACAGGTCAGCTCTTTCTTTCCTTAAACATTTTAAACCTGAGATTCACCATTTTTTATTTTAAATGGTCATTTCATATGGTTGACATTGGTGCAAAGTCAATGTCGTTTGCCATAACTAATATGAAAAAGTGCTTGACAATTAAGCAAGTGTCTGCCCTAGTCTCTTCTAGATCCTTCTCCCCCATCAAGGGTGGGTGACAGGCTTTGCAAAGCTCTGGGCCCTTCACTGAAGCATTTTCTACTGAGGCCCCAGGTGAGAATGCCCCTAAGAACTCTGGGGCTTCGGTGACGGTGAGGAGGTCTCGCTGGTCCTTCAGGCCTTGGCTCTCCCTCCACCTTCTCCATGCACAGTGATGCCGGAACACAGCAGGCGCCCCTTGACATGCTCGGGGACTGGCTGCTGTCCCTGATGAGTTTCCCTGGAATGGAGAACTGGGGACACCCAGGAAGGAAGGGAGAGCTGAGCTTGAGCTAGTCCATGGCATGGGGGCGGAACTCCCATAAGTTGAGCAGGACATTACTTATTGTAATTTATGGAAATGTATTAGTGAATTTCCTGATGTAACTGAAAAGGTCTAAATTATATTCAAAGGAGAATGTTTAATGACATGTTGGAGGTGCTATATTTGAGAGCTATTTGTTAAAGTGCTCCCAATTTTGACAAACATTTGTAGAAGTGAATTTTTTTTATCTTGAGGGAACAGAAGTAATATATGGATAAAACTTTGAGTAATATTCACAGATGACATTGGGAGAATAAGAATCTAGCATCTGACGTGTTTTCTCTTCTTTGCATAATAAATCAAGCTTCTCCGGCTTATGTACATAATTATCAGAACTCATTTTTCTAAAACCAATAAAGAATGTTAAATCAGGAATTTTGTTAGAATGTTCAGTTAAACAGATGCTAAAAGTCTCTTACTAGCGCTGATTCATCTAATAAAAAAATCTAAGGATAAATTAATTTCATAAAATCAGGGCAAATACAGTAATTGCTATATGATTTTCTTTTGATATATTTTTATTGTCTCCAAAGAAGTTCCATATCCATTAAGCAATGGCGCCTGTGCACTCCACTCCTGGCTGCTGGGAACCTGCTCCTGGTTTCAAGCATCTCTGTGTATTTACCTATCCTATGTACCTGGTCTGGGAGGATTCCTGCCGTCTGGTCTTCGGTGTCTGGTGCAGTTCTCTGAGCGTGCCTTCATGGTCCCCCATATCATAGCACGCATCTGAATTTTGTTCCTTTTCAGTTAAATAACCTTCTATTGCATGCATGTATTGTGTTTTGTTTACTGTGCAGCTGTGGGTGGAGACTGTTTGTGGACCTATGCACACTGTGAAGGTGTGACAGATGCGGATGCACATGCGGGTAGGTGCACAGGTATTTGAGTCCCTGATTCATTTGTCAGTTCTATGCCCAGGAGTGGAATTGCTGTTTCAAATGGTTTTCTCTTGTTTGTTTATTGTTTGACTCTTGGAAGGATGCTTTCGCCATATTGTCATGCCAAATGAATCATTTGGACACTGAATTTGTCTATTACAGTTATGAGGGAGACTCCCTTATTTACTTTTTTCATTAAAAAATCCAAAGTATATGTTCAATCATTAGTGTTCTCTGGTCCTCCGAGCTGCCAGGCAGGGCTCCAGGCTCAGGGCCTAGCATGGAGAAGAGACCAGGAGAAGCATGTTCTCCTATGGGAGACGAAGAGAAGTACGGCTGTGATGTCACACTGTGATGTCACACTGTGACAAGAGCCTTGGCCAGAAGGAAACAGGGGTGAGGGGTTGTGGGGTTTGTGCTGTGGCTGGGGTTGTTGTGGGGGCTCCTGCAGGGCACATTTGAGCAGAAACCTCCAGGAAGTGAGGAGCAGGTGCAGAAAGCTGGAGGGAGGCTATTCCTGAAGGGGCAGTGTGAGCCAGCACTCCGAGCAGGTCTCTCTGGTGTCCAAGGACAGCAGGAAGGTCAATGTGGCTGCAGCCCTTAAACCAGGGAAGACAGAGGGGCACCTGTAGAGGCGGCTATGGGGCCACAGGGCCCTGATGCCACCCTGAGGATGCTGGGTGTTACCTGAGGGTGAGGTGAAGCTGCTGGGGGGCTGGGGGTGGGAGCCAGGCGATCTGAGCACATTCCAGGTCTCTGCCTGCTGGTGAGACGGCTGGAGAGGCTGAGGGGAAGAGGAACATTGACTTTCCATCTGTGCCTGAGGGCACAAAGAGGTGGCAGGCCCTAGGAAGCCACACTCCCGCAGTGGGGGGGGGGGCGGCGGGGAGGGGGGCTGTTTGCACTGTGCATTTCCAACTGCCGCAGGAGCATTGCTTGGTGCCTGGCATGATTATGCACGAATGGCCAGAAAGAGCAAAGGTCCCTGGCCTCTTCCCCACCTCATCAGGGCGTCTGCCCCACACGGGGACCTGCAGATGGAGGCTGGTCTGGATGCTCCTTCTCAAGCTGTGAACCAGGACAAGCATTCTGTAAAATTAAGCTAGTGATTTATTTCTGTGAGCTTCTCTTACACCATTTGAGGAGCACTGAATATGAAGGGGAATTAAGTAAGAATCCTGAAGACTCCCCACGCAGAGCTCAGAGAACAGTGGGCGAGCCCAACTCAGCTTTAACACATGGCATCTGTATGTGGCCCAGGAAGAGAGGGTTTTAACATAGGGAGCACCTGGGGCTTTCACACAGGAGAACCAGGGGTTTAAACACAGGAGCACCTGGGGCTTTAACACAGGGAGCACAAGGTTTTTAACTATTTACTGATTTTATAGGTTTTATAAACAAGGAACCAGGTACTGACTAACATGTACTGATTGAGGAGAGAAAGAGAAAATGTATTAATTTGTCCATTTTGAGTACATTTATTTTGGCAAATGAAGAGTTGTTGCCAAGTTTGATATAAGGTGTCGATGACCAGACATTTGATGTCTGTATTTACTTATACTAACTTATTTCTCCAGATCCAGCAGTTCCAAGAAGCTAAGCTGAGCTGGGTAACTATGGCCTGGGCTGTCTGTGCCCATGAGCCCCGCGTTGGGAGGCTGTCCTCCGACACCAGCTTTGGTGTTGGTTAATGGTGACTTAGTACACTCTCTGGCCTTCCTTAAATTGGGGAAGATATATAACTACAGTCACATCAATTTATTTTTCTTGTCAAATCCTATCCCAAATAACATGGAAACTCTGCCTCCCTCCAAAAAAAAAAAAAAAAAAAAAATAGCTAAAGCTCTAGCAGAGAGCCAACACCTTGAAGACAGAAAACAAATGGAATCAGCCTTTCATAGGAACAGAGCTGGGGTTGACCAAGGGCGCCAGAGCAAGAAATGGTGAAGACCAAGAGCAGAAGGGCCGAGCAGGGGCTCCTGGAGCTTTTCCTGGGGGATTAATTCAGGTTGGAAATTAAGAGTGTTACCTGGGAATTGCATTTGCCTGAGGCCAAACTAGTTACTGTAGACTGTGGTGCACAAGGGCCCTGGTGGGCAGCAGGCCTGCCCCTCCCCACTGCAGGTCATGGCATCTGTATGTGGCCCAGGAAGGGGACCGGGGAGCTGGAGGCACAGAGAGGGGCAGGCAGTCTCAGCTCTGGGGAAAAATCAGCCTCAGCACACAAACCCCAAAGGCAGCAGAAGAACCGAGAGCTCGCAGAGCAGAGATGGCCTGGCAAACACAAGGAGCAGCCCACAGACCTGGGCGCTGGAGGTGCAGGGGAAATAGGCACCTCTGATGTGAACACATCACTAAGGAGCTGAGGGGTGAGGAATGGGATTCTGGAGATACTGAGCTGAACGCATGGGCGGAAGAGCAGATGGGCAGAGCTCAGGCTTTAGGAATTCTAGAGCTCAGCAGAAGCATGAGAGACAGTAGTGAAGCAGCATGGAGGATGAGTGTCCAAAACTGACATCTCAGTAAAGGATTCTGGAGAGAAGAGCAGAAAGGTAGAGAAGGAAATGCAGAGGACGGGAACCACGATACTGAACGGATCCATTGTGCATTGGAGAAAGGAGGAGAGAACACCCCGGACATGAGGTTGAAATTCAGAAAACCAAGGATGCGCAGAATACCCACAAATTCCCAGAAAGAAAAGCAGTTTCTTGCCAAGGAGCAGGGTTTGGCCGGTGTTAGACTTCTCGTTGGCCACATTAGATGCTGGGAGACAATGCAGGCCCATTCAAGTGCCGGCTCCAAACGAAGACATTTTAAATCTGAAAGGACTCTGAGGGTTAGCCCTCCAGAGATGCTCCGAGGCTTCCTTGACTACATCCTCCAGAGCACACGTGACATAGTGCAAAACCAGCCTGTGTGTGTTACACAACTGAAACAACACAGAAATGTGCAGATAGGAGAGTTAAGTTCCTCGTCACCCCTCCCATGACAGTCCTGGTTGGGAGAATCACTGAAATAGTCTTCCAGGTGTGGCATGAATGTATTTCAGTGTTAAGCATTACACGTTGTCGGAGGACGTGCCTTTGCAGATCACCATGTTCTGTGTAATGCTGCAAGGCTGCTTTTGCAATGTCAGTGTCACAGTGGACACCATCCTGCTCTTTACGTGTACCTCCCTCTTGCTAAAATTTGTGCAGATTTTCATGCCACTGAGGGCCCTAATTTATTTAACCAGTCCCTATTAATAAGTGTTCAGATTGCTTTTATATTCCATCATTAAATGAACACCGCAGTGAACATCCTTAGACTTTTATCTCTGCACTTGAGTGATATTTATACAGGTTAAATGCCGAGAATTGGAATAATTGGTAGATAAAAGCAAATGGTCAATTAAAAAACTGATAGATCTTGCTAACTCTTCCTACAAAGTAATCATAGCCACTTATTCTTTGGATGACTGAGTTCTGCGCTGGGCTCTTCCAGGGAGGAGTGGGGGCTTGTTGGCACTGGATCCCCCGGCCCCTCTCTGATTGAAAGGCAGGGCTGCAGGCATCCTTCCTGGGCTGCCACATTTCTCCTACAGATGGCGCTGTTGCCTTGCTCTCCTGTCACTCAGGTCCCTGTGAAGGGCCGTAATTATGAGACAAAAAGAAATTAAGCTGCTCACATAAGTGGGCTGCAGTGTTTTTTATGTTTATGCCAAGCCAGGGCCCAAATCTATGCTTCCTCACCTTCCTGGCTGTAAAACTCAGATAACTTTGTGATCCACTATTCTTCAGAAAGAAAAAAAGAAAAGATTATATTTGACCATCTTTTTTGAAATCTTTAGAACTTCACCCTTTGAAAATAAGTCTTTGAGAACTTCCAACAGTGCATCCAGTCAGTGTATTTCAGGGGAGAAGAACTAATTTAGGTTTTAGCTGCTTTTTTTTTTTCATTCTCTTCCTCCTTCAAAACAAACACACTCTATCCAAAGGGAACAAATGGGAAATGACAAACTGTGACAATCTTGTGGAACTGAAGGCTGCGGGGGACATTTGGCCTCTGTGCGCTGGGCTTCTCTTCCAGGGCTCCATCTATTAGGAAGTGACGGCAAGTCCTGGGGCAGGACAGCCTCGTCCTTAAGACCTGCTGGGGTGATGTCACCCGGTGTGTTTGGTGACAGATGCAGGTTGGTAAGGAGCTGGAGAGTCTTTCCACTCAGGTGGGCAGAAATTAGGGACATGGCAGAGGAGGGGACTGCTGACCACCAGGCTTCCTGGACTTTATCTACAGGAACAGGAAGTTTGGAGTTGGGACTGACCTATAAGTAGCAGGCATGTAACAAAGACCAGCACAATGCACAACAGGCCCCTCGTGCCAAGGGCCATCCTCCTCCAGTGAGAAGGAGCACCAGGCCCTGTTGCAAGTGCCTGGTCCAGAGTGTCCCTGTGCCCATTTCATCCTGCCCAGGATGAGAGGAGGCACTGACCCTGTCCTTTGCAGTGAGGGGCTTTTTCTTCATGCATCATCTTAGAGGTGGAAGGCACCCACCTGCATGGTCCTCTCAGCATAAAGGTCCAGGAGTGACTTCGGTGAATCCCCTTCAAGGAAACGAATCATTCGGGAGGAATGAAACCTGGCTGGAGGGTGCTGTCCCTCCCGAGCAGGCCTCTGTTTTTCCAGATGTCCCCAAATGGGCGTTTGCGAGCCTTTCTTGACTGGGAGTCTGATTGCAGCTCCCGACCTCGATGGCTGCTGTGGGTGCAATGGCAGAGCTTGCTTTACCGGCGTTATTAAAGTTAACGGGTTTCTTTGTGTGAGTTGCTCACACTGCTGGAATGGAGCTGCTCTGCTGTTGCTGTAGCGCTAATGCACACAAGCAAAGCAAGCTCTCCGGGAATCATAAAAATGTGATGGTGGGTATTTCAGTGTGGCTCTCATGGAAATCACAGGGAACTTGACAGGCTTGCAAGGGTAGGGGTGGGGGAGCCGTGTGCAGAGAGCAGGTGGTGGCCGAGGATGCTGAGCGGCTTCTGCACATGCATCTAGGCCATCGACTCTGACCCTGCTTCTCCACAGGGAGGCTCCATCTTGTGTGTCTGGCTAGACCGGATGGCCACGAGCCTGGGCTGGGCGGAGGGGCCGTCTTGCCAGAGGACTCTGGCAGGGGTCGAGGAACAGAACCTTGAGTTTAGGCCCCACGTGGCCAGAGGCATTCTGGGAACAAAGAAGCTGAAACATTGACTGCAGTACTTGCCAGTGTTTACTCTCGGCCTGGAGCCAGCTGCAGCGAAGAGGGAGGAAGGGGGCTGCCCAGGTAGCCACGCGGTGGAGGAAGCCTGGCGCAGAGGTGGGTGCCCCTGCATCCACACGCCCTGAGACGGGCACGTTCTCTGCGCTCCATGTGGGTTTTCTCATTCACGTGCTGTGATGCTGGTCCCATCCTGTGCATGTCCAGGGGGACCTGGGACAGCTCTCAGTGGTGCAGCCAGCCCGGTGTTGGACCCAGTACTCTGACTTCAGAGCTGTCACCCATGAGCCCCAGTGACGTGCTTGAGGGAGGACCTGGGGGGTCTGGACCCGTGCCCAGGCCCACATCCTGCAACTCCTCCTCCTCCAGGTTCCCTGTCTGGGTTGGCTTTCTTGCCACCTAAGCCCCCATCTGCAGTCTCCCAAGCTCTCCTCCTCCCCTGTGCCGTCTCCTGGGCTTACCTGGCCCTGCAGGGCCCTGCTGTCACCAGGGTCTTCTGGCAGGAGGAACTGCTCTCCGCTCACCCACCCTCCCTCCAGCTCCCTGTACTGCTCCCCAGGCCCCACCTCACCCATTCTCCCCAGTGACACCAGAGAGACTTTCCAAAGAAGTGATGGGAGCCGAGTACCCTAGCTAGAAAGCAGTAGTGACTATGACATCCCTGCCCCAACTCCACGGTGCTCCCCTCGGGTCCTGTTTTGGCTTTGGTGGTAACTGCCTGGAGAAGGGTTCCTGGGGAAGGGCCAAGCTCCTGCACCCTGTAAGCCTTCATCCAGCTCATGCCATGTCATCCGGGTCCAGTGCACTCCCGTCCTGCAGTGCCACCCTGTCCCGCACTCATCTCACTAGAGCCACAAATCAATGACAAGACGAGGCACCAATTCTATCTAGAGAAGGGTTCCGAGGACGGGTCAGAACCCAGGGCCGTGGTTGATCCGTAATGCCTGCCCAGAGCACAGGCATGGTGAGTGAGGGCGGGGATGGGTGTCTCTCCCTGGCCACCTGTGGTCCCTAAGCTCACTGTGTCTTTTGGGAGTCCGAGTGACTTCTGTCTCAGGTTACCTTGCCACCTTTTAAGACTCCCTCTCCACCTTTGAGGCCCACCAAGTACCGTGTCTCCAGCTGCTGCCACACCCTCCACATCTCTTTCTTGTCATAGTAACCACCTGATTCCCCTGTCCCCAGCCTTCCCTGAGGGTTACTGTGAGTCCCTGGGAGCAGATAGAGCTTCAGAAATTACATGTTCCCAGGACCTGGCATATAATCAATATTCAAAAATGAATGTTGAGTTTTGGAAATCTACATCCTTCATATCTGCCTTTAAAACCAGCACAGGATGGCACAGTTAAATGGAGAGCTTATTTAACCATATAAATGGATTGTTCTACCTGGCTTGACTTTCATGAAAGTGTAAGGGGAAAGGAATTAAAACTCAGACAGTTGAGGAAAAGAAACTGTCAGTGGCGTCAGAAAGGAGCTTGGCTTCCGCTCCCACAGGGTTGCCAAGCACCTACGGCGAGCCGCATGCAGTGGTGGCTTCTCTTCCCCATCGACCCGTACTTGGTGTCTTGGATGATGAGAATCGGGGCTTTGACTTGTTCACAGTCTCTCAGCTCCAGTGAGGTCAGTGCTGTGGAGAACAGGAATGAACTGGGCCCAGGCATGGCCTGTGAGCCAGGAGAAGGCTCACAGGGGTGGGGAAACGGACCCCTGGCTCAGCACCCGCAATGGCGGCTGAGATGGCAGAGCTCCTGCCATTTCACCCCTTTATCTGAGCACTTCCTATGATTCAGCCCGGTTAACCCCTGCAAGGACTCTATGGGGAAGGCACTCTCGTTGTCCCCACTGCACAGGGGCAGAGATAGAGGGCCAGGTCATTGGTGGAGCCATTGCTCCCACTTCGGACGGGTCAATGTGAAGACCCTAGAAAATGCACCTGCCCAGTGACCCTGGCAGCTGCCCAACTGTCCACTAACTTGGTTAGCAGCTGCTGGCCAGCTTTCCTTGACCAGGGTCAGGCGCACAAATGCTGAGCACTGGGATGGAGCAGTGAGGGGTCCACAGTCCCCAGGGTCCAGCAGAGACACAGTGTCCTTGGCACTCGCACCAGGAGGCAGTGGCCCAAACTGCCCTGGAGTCCCTGTGGTACGTACCTCATTCTGCCCACTCACACGTGCCTGATTCCCTCCCAGGAAACTAGGGGAGGGAGCTCTGTGACACAGGGCTGAGGGCTTTCCCCCTGCCTGGGCTCTGCTGTGCTGTGCCAGTAACCGCTGCGGTTTCAGAAGGACTCAAGACGAATGGAACTCTATTCTGGCAGCCATGATTTTAAGAGCATGTGGGGAACCCTAGCTGCTTTAGGAATCAAAACAATCTCACATGCATTCATTGAGCACCTGCTGTGTACCAGGCTCTATTGTCCGGCCCGGCCCTAGGAGGGAAAGCGGGTGTTGCTTCCCAGCATGTCCTGGGAGGCTGCTCTGCCTGAGCTGTCAGACACTCAGCCCAGGTATGAATGAAAACACCCCCACCTCTGTGCAATGGCTCAGCAACAGCTGCGCCGCTGCAGAGGGGAGGCGGGTGACCAAGCGGGGTCGGAAGGTGGAGCTGTACACGGGGCCTCTGTCCTCCCTCCACCCCATTCCAGCTGCCCAGTCAGCCTTTCTGTTTCCCAACCTGCTAGCGAGACACGGCTGTTTAACTCTGTGGTAAATCTCAGAAGAAGATGTGGGAGGAGGATCTCAGGAGCTGGGACCCTGGTCTTGCCTCAAGTGCAAAAAAGATCTGGTATCCCAGGTCCTGCGGGGTAGATACCCACCCACTGTGCTGACCGAGGTGCAGGTGTGATTCTGCACCACATAGGTGGAACCCACTGCTATGCTATGCTGTGCGACAGTGGGTAAGTAACTTCCTCTCCTGTGCCATCCTGCTGTGTCCACCTACAAAATGGAGTAAGAACCCCACTTCCTGGGGTGTGGACAGGGCCACAGGAACCACCTTGCATTGATGGCTTGGCCCAGGGCTGGTATGCACCCAGGGCTGCCACACCTGGCTGAGGGATATCCCTGCAGGTGCCTCAAGCTCTGCTCAAGCCACCACGGTGCCAGCTGGCTACTCTGCCACACCTGGCTGACTGTCATGATTGCTGGTGGGGATGCAGATGCTTCACTGTGTGGTCCCGAGAGAAGACAGAGCGCCCTGCGTCGACGCGGAACAGCTCTCAGGATGCTGGGCAAAGATGCAAAGCCGAGCTTGGGACTTGTGAAATGCCACCGCAGCAGCACGCAGGTGCTCAGGTGGTTTCCCAAGAGCCGCGCGGGGCAGCTGGCCACAGAGGACCTGCACAAAGTGCCCCAGGGTGAAGGTACTGCCTTTCATTTTGTTTAATTTTCACACATTTCATTTTTCTTTCTTTCTTTCTTTTTTTTTTTTTTTTTGGTACTGGGGCTTGAACTCGGGCACTCGACCACTGAGCTACATCCCCAGCTCTATTTTGTGTTTTATGTAGAGACAGGGTCTCACTGAGTTGCTTAGTGCCTTACTGTTGCTGAGGCTGCTTTGAACTCGCGATCCTCCTGCCTCAGCCTCACAAAGTGCTGGGATTTCAGGCGTGAGCCACTGCGCCTTGCTTCCCACATATTTCATTTTGTTCAAGAAGTTACAACGAGAGTGCCCCTCATCCAGACTCCAAGGCTCTGCTTCTAGAATTCCCGCAGTCCTCTGAAGATCCCATGGCTTTCAAGTGGGATGTGTGTGTATGAAGTTTGTGTGAGGTTGGGACCCACTGTCCTCAGGAGGCTGCTGCTGGTGTGGGGACCTCTGGGGATGGCCTGGGTCAGCTGCCACAGCTCAGCAGCCACGATCTTGTGTTTGCAAAACTGACTTGGGTTCTGGACAGGAAGAGGACACAGGCTGGCTCATCTCACACCCGTCGTGAACCCCTTGTGTCTTGCCTGTCTCAGTAAGAGGCTGAGAAGTGAAATAGCCTCTCAGACTCCTAGCACTTAGAGTGGCTGCCTGCAAGCATGCGGGTTCAGGGGAGTGGTGGGGCAGCTTTGGCTTTGGGGATGAAAGCCACTGTTCCATGTGTCCCTTCCCTTCTCTCTCATCTCTTGAACACCCCCGTGGTCTCTGGAGCTGTGGTGGTCATTTTGTATTCTTGAAGGAAAGACCCAGGAAACTTGGGAACCCCAGTCCTGACATCATTAGAGTTTTAACTGAGGCTAGCAGCCGTCTTTTAGACTTCTCGTCATGTGGGTAAACTAACCCCTTTGTATTGCGTTTTGTTGGGTTTCCTGTTGTTTCTAGTTAAAAGAGACCAGAGATGTGGCAGTGAACTTGTAAAACAAGGCACTTGGGTTCTAGCCTGGGCTCTGGCTCTCGTTTGCTTGGTGGCCCCTGACGGTTTTTTCTTTTTTCTGTTCTGAAATCCAGTTTAACAGCTTTTAAAACATGGAGGTAGAACTTAAAGCCTTGGACCCTCAGGGGCTCACATCCTGCCCTTCTTTGCTTGAGATGCACCTGCTAGATTCATTGAGGTTGCAAGCAAGAGAAAGCCCTTCTGCTAAACTAGGAAGGAAGGTGGTCGGCTGGCAGAAGGAAGAGCAGATGACATGAAGTTACTACTGCTGTGGCTGGAGTCTCTTGCCAAAGAGAGCCTTGGTTCTAAGCCTGGGCCCCAGGTGGCGCAGAGCTGGGCTCAGGGAGCCAGCTCAGGTGAGGGCAGAGCTGGTCCTTTTGCACTCAATGCACTTGGATGCTGGTGGACTCCGCATCTGTTTAAGTGTTGACATGTCACCTGGGAAGGCAGAAGTTGGGAAAACATTGCCACCTGGGGCATGTCTGGCTGCATGGGGCTCCATCTGCCATGATGCTGGCACAGAAATGCTCCTCCATGCTAGAGTCTTTGCTCCATTTGAATGTGCAGATTAATCAATACAGTGACCAGTATTTCAGAGAGCTTCTTGCTGTAATTTTGTAATGATATGTTTGGGCTTTCTAGCTGCAAAGCATCATCTTCTAGAAAAAAAAAGAAAAGGAGTATATTCAGAAAAAGGTGCCCTCCTTCTTGCCCCTAAAAAACATAATCAGATGATAAAGGAAAATGGCTCAAGACCTGACTGCAGCACCCTGGAAGGTTCCACTTCTTGGGCATTTCATTCAACAATGTCAACCTGACACGGTGCACGAACACTGTGCTGCTTATGATATTTTCTGACTGATAATATCTTTCCTTCATGTTCTCAATAAAAACTGAAGCAACAGCCACAAAAACAGGGCATTTCTGTGCTCTTGGAAATGTTTTCATTGTCTGATTTCTTGACTGGATTTCCCAGGTTCTCAGGACCTCCCAGGGGAGAGATGGGCTGCAGCCTTTTCAATCTCATCGTTCAGGTCGCCTTGAGTCTGAAAATTACATAGCCAACAACAAGCCAGTGCGGCAGGCAGAGTAGGGCCAGAAGCCAGGACCCCGGGCTCACGTGGTTGCTGCTCCTGAGCCCTGGCCTTGGGCATTCACGTCCTGCCACCTTCTCCATCCCCATTAGCCAAACAGAATGATGATGAGATCAGGGTTCCACCTGGGCGCTAGTGACCACCTGGGCAGGGAGATTCTTCACAGATGACCTCCACCCCAGCCAGGAGTGTTCCCAGTGTGACAAGCAGACTATCTTCAGCATTGTCACGTCTTGAGGGAGGGGGAAAAATTGCCCCAGATGACATCCTTGCTGTGGCTGGGATGCTGTGTGACCCAGAGGGAGGGGAGGCTCAAAAAGGTCGGACCCAGGTTCCCATGCCTCGCGGCACCTCGTTCTTCCCAGAGGCCCTTGCTCTTCACTTAGAGGCCAGTGTGTATCTTCCTGCTGAATCAGAGCCAGGAACAAACACATCTCTACTCAGCTTTACGGTTTTCAGTTCTCATTGATGGATGACTCACAGAAAAGCCCACAAGTCCGGAGTTCACAGCTCAGTGGATTCGCACGAGGGGAGCATGCTCTGGGGACAGCAGCATCACCCAAGTCCAGCAGCAGGACCGGAGCCACCTCCCCGCCCCTGCCCCTGGTCGTCCAGGTCTGACTGGGCTGTCCTGCATTAGTGGGCATGGTTCGTCAGGCCCTGTGACAGCCAGGCCGGTGGCACAGCCATAGCCCCTCCCTTCACTCTGCGTCCTTGACCCATTCCTGTTTTCCACCCTGTCAGCTCACTGGTTCCTATTATTGCAAAATATTCCACCGTTTGAATATGTAGCAACTGCCCATCCGTGCTGCTGGCGACAGGCCTTTGGGGGGTCTCCGGGTGGGGACTGTGAGCTGCACTGTGGTGGGACGTGTGTGTTGGTGAGTGTGAAGTCCTGTTGGATGCGTAGCCAAACGTGCAGTGCAGGGCCAGAGGGCATGCCCATGTTCAGGGTCAGAGGATGCCCAACTCCTGCAACTTACTAAAAAGACTGCCAGTTCCGTGGAAAAGCCAGTGAGCGGCGTGACCAGCCGTATCTCCGGAGAAGATGCCTGATTGTCAAACAGAGAACATAGGTGCTTAGCAGCTGAGTCCCCTGGGGAATGTGCAGAGAACCACGATGCCATTCCACGGTCCCCACCAGTAACCACAAGAAAGGACCACAGCAGGTACTGGCGAGGGCGTGGAGCCCCCGGAGCCTCCATGTGCTCCTTTGTGGTGGAGATGAGCTCAGCCCTGTAGGGGCCCTTTGGCAGCAGCATCTTTGGGATTTGGAAGCCCATGGAAAGGTAATGGGGCAAAGCCAAACACTTTTTCTTCTTAAAAATTGGATTTTATGTGAGTGAGAAAAACAAAGGGGCTGTGTTTTGCAGAAACCTCAGGATGGAAAAGTATGTCCTTGGCAGGGAGCTGTGCTAAGCAGGTGCCCCTGACTGAGAGGCAGATGGGAACAAAGGGAGGGGGGAGCTGGGGCTAGAGGCTGTTTAGGAAGAGGAAGGGATGTGGACAGAGAGTACCCTCCTGTTTCTGTGACACTCAGGACAGAACCTGAGGGGTGTTCCCATGTACCAAGGCCATCACAAGCCTTGAGGAACACTCTGGGGTTGATTCAAGCCCTGCAGGTGGGGTGGGCAGGGACAGGATGAGAGGGCAGGGAC
>CM053401.1:177337014-177356233 GCA_028644305.1 Xerus rutilus
CTGTCTCCTGGCTGGCAAGAGCGCTCCCCAGGACAGGACCCTGCCATTCGCTCACATCTTCAGCCCCAGTGCCTGGCACGTAGCAGATGCTCAACCATATCTGTTGGACTAATGGAGGACACAGAGAGACCCGAGTGCCCCCGGGCTCAGAAGAGGAGTCCAGCTGCCCAGGCAGGCTTTCAGTTTGACTTGATCCTGCAGAGGGCTGGCGTGTGAGTGAGTCGGCAGGAAGCAGGAAGACTGAGGACGCTGCCCTCCCGGTGAGACAGGCCAGCTGGCCCCCAAATGCAGCCTTTCCCAGCACAGAGAAAGGAAAATACCACAAATTAAGAGGAGCATTATTAAATGGTCACAGGGGGACCTGCAGAGGATGCCCGGGCCCTGGGCTAAGAATTCCCGGGCATGTTTGCCCGGCTTTCACACCCTCTCCCCAGCACCTGTACCACCCTCCCAACTCCACCCACAAAGAGCACCCTTCCCTAGGGGAAGGTGGTCCCTCCTGCAACCTTCCTCCCAAAGGTGCCCTGCCCCTCCTGGACTGCCTCACCTTCAAGGAGACACAGAAAGGAAGACCCCAGTGACACCACAGGGACCTCGCATTTCCCGCACTTGGCCCTTGATTTGATGACAAGAGACGGAACCCTGGCTGGCCTGTGCAGTCCATTTCCTGATACTTTCTAACATAAAGGTACCTTGGGGCACTGCCGCAGCAGGCTTTATGGGTGAACCCCACCCTGCACCCACCCACCTCTCTAATGAAAGTGGCTGGTGGGTCCTCCCTTCACACCGTGGGTACTGGCTCCCCAAGGGTCTATGGGCCAGCCGTGCCCTTCCTCTGCCCCGCCCCCCCATGCCCTGTCTAGCTCACACAACCAGGAACACGATGTCCTTGCCATGCCATCATGCAGAAACGACTGGACAAGTTATTTGGAGGGTCCATTGGGCAGAATCTTATCTAAGATACAGGAATGTAGCACCTCCCTGACTCCTGGGGGCCCCGGGAACAGCTGTAGGGCAGCCAACAGCGAACAAAGTCACGTGGATCAAGACAATGTGGACAGAAGGACACTTATGTGTGTGTATTTTAGAGACAAGGCCTCACTGAGCTGCTTAGAGCCTCGCTAAATTGCTGAGGCTGGCTTTGAACTAGGGATCCTCCTGTCTCAGCCTCCCGAGCTGCTGGGTATTTCAGACCTATGCCACTGCACCCGGTCCCAATGGTGTTCTTTATAGGACTTTTTTTTTTTTTTGTCATTCACAAGATTCAGTCGAAGGTCACGTTTGCATTTAGTTGCCATGTTTCTTCAGACTCCTAATCTGAAAAGATTCTGGCTCCAGGCTTCTTGTTGTACAGCCTAGGCTGGAATTGGGTGGGTTGTTAAGGACCCCCGCTGAGGCAACGCCCCTGCTGCTGTCCACTCGCCAGTCTAACAAAACAAGGAGCCTCAAGGCAGCCCCAGGAATCTTAGAACCCCGAAAGGAGTTCTCAGGTGCCTGTTCCCGGCCAAGGTTGTGGCCCTCCCCCGTCCACCCAGCCTTCCTCTCCCACCTGACCACCCTGGCAGCCCAGGTGGGCAGGCACAGCCCTGCAGAGATCACAGCATTGTACCCACGCCCACCAACCTCCTCCCAGGGTACATGGGATCCAAGCACTTGCCCTCAGGCTGGGGGCAGGTACAGGGCTCCCAGGAAGGGCCCCATTGCCTCCTGCCATCAGGGCCCCAGCTGGCTCCAGGCAGCACCCTGCTCAGCCCACCTCACTGTGCTCTCCAGGCAGGAATGGCAGTGGCCACAAAGAGATGCCTGGGGTTGGGGCACTGGCAGTTTACAGAAAACACCCTCCTCATCCCAACACTTGTCTGTGAAGGTCCCTTTCCACACAGAGACCTGATAAGCTCCCTGTCACTGTCACAAAAAGATCAGGCGATAAGGTCAAGCCCCACATTGCAGGAAGCCCCAGAAACCAGGCAGGTGGAAAGAGATTTCTGGGAAAGGGCTAGGACCCTACATTCCCCAGGAGCAAACGCTATGGGTCCCATCACAACCATGCAGCCAGTCACCAGAGGCTGTCACCTGGCTGGCATATGGGTCAGGTCCTTGAGGAGCTCAGGCTTAGTTCACACTACTGGGACTTTCCTGTGCCTCTGCCAAGAGACTGCTGAGACTCTTGACATGCCTCCCAGGTGCCTAAAAGCATCAGCTTTGGCGAGCATCAACTGCCCAGAGGAATCGTCCTCATGATCCAACTGTACTGGCCTTCTCCCCCATTTTGCTCCCAGGGCCCCTTCCTCCTTGACTTCAATGCCTCAGATCCTTATTTCTGGAAGAATCCCAAACTTAGAGACTGTCTATCCCCTAAGAAAGGTTCTTGCAGGTTTTCTGTGGCTACATAGTGACAGACCCAAGCCCAGAGAGCTGGGGTAGGCTCAGCCTTCCTGGGCAGACCCACAGGCACACAGCAACCCAGCCGGCTGAACTAGGCCTTTCCAGAAAGGGCAGTTGTCAAGACAGAGAACTTCCCGATAGGTCTCAGGTACCCGCACCTGAAAATTGCTCAGAAGCCCTTGGACAGGTGTGGGGCAATGGTGTGGGGTGAACTGGAAGCTGAGGGGCTCAGACGAGGCCCTCTCTGAGAACCTCTCGTTCCCCAGACTCCCGCCTCCCTGCTGCAGAGGACTTGGAGTCCCAGGAGTGGCGATGAACGCATCCCTCATGTGTCATTAGCCATTGGCGATAGCGAGATGAAGATAATCGTTGAAACACCGTGAGACGCCCTGAATTTCAATTCAATGGCAATAATCACTGTTACTGTAACAGTGAGTCAGAAAACGATTTCATGTTAATAAAATAAGTGAAGAATAATTCCACAACTGCATCGCTAGATAATTGGAGAAGAAGCACTTAGACCCCTGGGTACTCGGACCATGGCGTGGGAATCATGATTTTAAACCAGGAAGACTTCTAGAATAGCAGCAAACCCGTGGCAGGAAACCCAGAAGCTGAACAGTACAAGTCAAACTGATAAGAGCAGGAGAGCACCTCTCAACATAGGAGATGCTGGGACTCGTCACCGCCCACCTGGGTCAGATGTCCAGCACTCGGACCCCCAAGGGGAGCATCCTAGGCAAAAACAACTGCCACCTGCAGATCGGAGACCTCCTCAGCTGCGAGCACCCTGAGGGCCTCTTACTTCCTGCAGCTCCCACATGGCCCCCATCACACAAGAGCAGGTGCCAACGTGCAGGAGCAGTGACCAGCCCGTGGTCAGGTGTGGCAGAGGGTGAAGCTAGAACTTGGCACCAAGCTTCTGTCTGTCCTAAAAGAGTGAAAGAGAGCAAGACGACTAGACACGTTGGGTAAAGGTTTTCTGCGTGAGAGGAAAGAGGGATTCAAAAGAGAAATCATACCTCCAGCCACAGGAGCCGGGACGCGCGCAGACTTGGGGAACTACAAGGTTAACCTTTTAATAGAGAGAGAATCCGGTGTTAACATGCGGAGCTTGTGGCTTTCTGTGACACTATGCTGAGGTGATGGACCAGACTGTGTTCTAAATGTCACACAGTGGAGGCATCTGGAAGTGGAATTTTAAAGCGATGGTTCATGTTTCCTCCCCCGACATCCCTTTTCTTTCAAGAAAAACAAAATGTGGCCCCGAGCTTTCCTTTCCAGTGAAATTCCAGTGTGCCTGTGGGTATTTTCCCCACTCCACAATTTTATAGAGATGAAAATGTAAAGACTCTCAAAAGACTCAAATCTGAATTAGCTTGTAACATCTAGTCAAGTTGCATTTCTTTTCTGACCCAGTTTATCTATTTTAAAAATCCAAAAAAGAAGAAAAAGAAAAAAAAATCAAAGGACTTGTTTCTTTTTTCTCTGTTCTTCTTCATGATCCAATATTTTTTGGCAGAAATGTGGTAGACCCTGAGTTGGACACCTTACAGAATTATCTTACTCAACTAACAACGCACCTCCATGAGGCTGGTCATGTTGTTATATACACTTTATTTTTCTGGCTATATTTTAATTTAACATATTAATGGAGCACAGTGTCATATTTTGATACACAAACACATCACATAATGAGGGGAATCAGCACCCACCCACCACCTTAAACACTTATCATCTCTTTGTGGTAAGAGCATTCAAGATCTTTTCTTCTATTTTAAAAAACATTTTCATTAACTATAGTCAATGGAATACTACTCAGCCACAAAAAAAGAATGGCATCTGGTCATTTGTGACAATATGCATGAGCCTGGAGGACATTGTATAAAGTGACGGAAGCCAGGCACAGGAAGACAGGTTGCGTGAGCTCCCACCCACCTGTGGAACCCACCAGGGATATCTCAGGATGCGAGTGCACGGGGCCCACCAGGGTGAAGGAGAGTCAGAGGGGAGCTGGGGAGGGTGAGCCCTGGTACAGAGTCATGGTTGGAGGGTAGGTGCAGGTGCCCATTTGCCGAGTGGAGTGCCTGAGAGGATGGCGGCCACGTGAGCCCCAGTGGGCAGCACAGCCCCCCTCATGGCTGTGGCTTGGAGTCACCCTTAGTGCTCAGGTGCTGCAGTGACTACCAGGAACCAAGTGCCACAGACGCCACTCACTACCTGACACTTCTGGAGGCGGGCTGACCAGTGTAGGTGTGGCAGGGCTGACGCAGGGTGGTCAGGGCCCCGGCCGTTCTGGAGGCCCTGGGGAGGTCTGTGTCCAGGTCATGCATGCTGATGGCATGGTGTGCTTCAGTGAGACCGCGGCCTCCCTGCTGGGTGGAGCGCACCTGCCTCACGCTCGTCCTTCAGTCTTCAGACCCGGCAGTGGGGACAGCATCTCTCGCGCTCGCCTCTCTCCTTTCCCTCCATGGTCTCAGCTCTGGAGAGCTCGCCTGCCTTCCTCCACTCCAGATTGCACACGGGAAAGAGGGTGGAGGAGAGAGAGCAGCTGGAGCGTCTCTCTTAGTCCCTCCTGAACACAGAAACATTTTGATTGATTGATTGATTTTTGGAGTAATTTCATTTATAGTTCAGTTGAGGAAATCTGGGGCTTAGCAATACTCTGTTCAATAAGAGAGAACCAGTCAGCCTACCACCCCGTGCCCCTAGAACGTTGGCACAGTGCCATGAACAGCTCCATCCTGGCCCACGATGTCACAGCCTATAGCTCCTCCATTCAAAGTGGCAGAGCAGGGAGCAGGTTCCAGTGTGATCCTGGGCCACTAGCATCAGTACCGGCTAGGAACTCAACAGCAAGGTCAGTCCTCCTTCCCTACCCCAGACCTGCTGGAGCAGAAAGTCGGGGTGGGTCCTGCCATCTGTTTTAGCTGGCCCTTTTGGTGGCCCTCCTAAGCTGCCAGGAATGGCCCCAGAGACAAAGAAAAGGTTTTCAGGTTCAGTAACCTTGGCGCCCAGCCAGGATTCGGCCACTTGGCAGCCTGGGGACCTGGAGGGAGCAGCACCAGCTCTGTGAACATCCTTGCCCTTCAGTGGAATGGGCAGAGTGATTACATGACCAGCCCCTGGCTGCAGACGACAGAGTGGAAGGGAAGACACTGGCCAGAGAGGCTGGGGTGCCCAGTCGCTTCAGTGCACACCCCCAGCTGACCTCAGGACTTCCCACCAGGCCCCTCCTCCTAAGGGATCCCCTCCCAACACTGCCACGCTGAGGACTTGGGGGCACACTTGAACCACAGAATGCCACCGCAGGTATGCAGCCATTTCCGTGGGGAGAACCGTCGTTCAGGGCAGGATGGAAGGGGAAGAGTCTTACAAAGGCGCGTCCACAGGTAGAACTGACGGCTCCCTGCAGAGCCGGGCAGAAGTGCGGAACAGGCAGAGGTGGCGCAGGTGAAGCTCAGGGACTTGGGGCGTTTTCTCAAGGGAACAAAGAGTGTGGCTGAAGCCACTCCAGAGGCAGTGCCAGGTCGATTATTGATTCTCAAAATTTATAAACAATCAATCAATATCAAAGGACTTGGACAAAGGCCTTCCCTGTCTTTCATCCTCCTGGAAGAAGGGAGAAGGGTGTGTTCACACAGGTGTCACCTATTTGACGGCCCAAAGACGAGACTTTTGTCCCAGAAGTCATCATTTAAAATTCCACAAATCAGGATTCTGGTGGTCCAGGCCTTATTATGAGCACAAGCTGGTCTTCTGAGAGGAAAACCATTTGAAAATCTTCAACATGTCTTCAGTTGAGATTATTACTTATCCAGAAAAACGGTCTGGGGAAATTAGTATAGAAATAACACTCCATGGCTCAGCGTCTGCACCTCCGCAGAAGGGGCAGGTTTAACTTCACGTTTATTGCAGGCAGTTGGGGAAAAAAATGATTTGTTCAAAACTCAATCCAGGATCAATATAACGTTCCACAGTGCCCTTACCTTTGCAGAAGGCTAGCACGTGGCTTCCGTTAAAGGGAGGGTGGGGTGTTTTTCTAGTATGGACGTGGCCTCCAGAGCCTTTATGGCTGGGCCGTTTGCATCCAGCAAGGCATCGGAGACTGACATGCAAGTATTCCCGAGTCCGGCTCTTGCCCCACTCAAGGACTTTTCTGGTGGGACTGCTGCTTAGAAACACTGTGGGCTTATTACTAACTCCTCTGGCACTGGTTGAGTGGGTCTGGTCCTAAGAGAGCTTTCTTAATGCGCACAGTCGACAGCGGGAGGTGTTGCTCCAGCCCCCACTTCACAAATGAGGGAGGCAAGACTAAGAAGTGAGTCACACTGAGACCTGATTTCCACGTGAGCATCCTGCACCCACTGCCGGCGTGGATCTCAGTAGCCCCACGAGAGCACACAGCCGGTCAGCAGGAGTGGGTCAGGTCTGCCTGGCTCCAGAGCACAGGTTCCTGGTCACTCTGGTCCAGGTGGGAGTCCCAGCTGTATCAGCGTTCCGCTAGCCCCAGCCCCTGGGCCACGGGCAGGTGTCCTGCTCTCCCCCAAGAGGCAGGCAGCTGGCAGAGCCTGCCCGCCACCCATCCTTGCTCTTTGGCCTTGTCACTGACAGTCTACATGTGCGTCTCCAGAGGTCCTTGTCCCCACTCACTGCCCTGGAGAGCAGGCAGCATGTCACTAATCAGACTCCTGGGCCTGTCCCCTCATGGATTCCACAAGGCTATTTAAAGAAATACCAGGGAGCCTGGCGGTCTCTGCACTGTCTGTGCAGGCTGTCCAGGGCGTGTGGGGTCCTCCACAGGAGACTCTGGGGCAGGTGGGAGACGGGAAGGGAGGAGGAAGTGCCCCTCGCCAGCCCACCCACACTGCAGGACCTGGGCAAGGCTCGTGTCACTGTCCTTGTGGTGCCTTCCACTCACGGCCGCTCAGCTGCTAAGACGTGGCTTGGTCCTGGCACTGCCTCCTCTGTCTGTCCCCTGCTGGAAGCTCACCGTGGCCTGCACATGCCGTCCACTCCCACCCCACACGCAGCACACCTGTGGCTGCCTGCTCCATTCCAAAGTCAGCCCAGCTCCAGGGCTCTGCTCACCGACACCCCACCTTCCTCTGCCTCCCGTGCCGTGAGCTGCAGCCCACACCCACACTCCCCCACCTCGTCTCCTGTCACTGCGGGCCACTTACTTGACTGTTGGCCGTCTTGTTCCGCACGAGTATCTGAGGTCTGTGTGGCAGGTGGGGTGCTGGGAGGGAGCCGTCTGGGCTGATGCAGAGGACCATCAGGGGCTCTCCGACACCCCCACAGCACCTTTCCCTCACCACGTAGATGGCCTCGTGCAGACGCAGCCCGCAGGGCCGCACTGGGTGAGGGTGGCGTTGTGGAGCTGGACCTCACTCCACACAGGAGCAGCAGCGTGATCCCACTCCGCTGTGACAGGGACACCCGAGTGGCCTCTGTATGGAGGGCTGCTTAAGACAAAGGTCCCTTAGCCCACCACACAGGCCTTGCGTAGGCTGAGGATTAACATCTGAACGTTTCCAACAAGCTCCCGAGAGCCCGCCTGCAGCGCTGAGGTTGGACAGCCTCCCTCACCAGCACGGAGACTGGCCCACAGCCCTTCGTGAAGGTGGCGAAAACCAAGTAAAAGAATTCAAAAGGGGAAACCTTTGTTTCTTTTTTCTTTGAATAAGGCAACAAAGTTTTGCATGGAAAAAATGAATGTGAGAAACAAACTTTAAAGTGTTTATGTCCTTTAAAGTGAAGACTTTAAAATGTCTATGTGTATGAATGCCTTTTAAATGTCCTTGTTATTTTACAAATACTTTGTTTCCCATTCCATGAATACACATGCATTTAAAAAATCAAATAAGAGAATGTACCTTGTAATCCCAAAAATTACAGAGCTATATGAAAAACTAAAAGATGGTTGTTGGTACTATTTTTCATTTTGATGAGCATGTATTCTCTGTAGATCAATCACATGTACTGGTCAGATTCTACCTCCCTTTATTCACCCCACACCCTCCCCAACTCCTAGTGGCCACTGTGACACATTCGTCATGCTTGACTTCCCCATGTGAGAAGGGCTGGCTTATCCCATTCAACCTAGTGTCCTCCATCTTGCTAACAACAGGATTTTTCTTCTTTATGGCTGAATAATATTCCATTGTGTATATATGCCACATTGTCTTTATCCATGACGGGCAGCTGGGCTGATCGGAAGTCTTGGCTGTTGCAAACAATGCTGCGTCAGACAGGGACTCGCAGGGGTCTCTTTGGTACGCTGACTTCATTTCCTTTGTGTATACACCCAGGAGAGTGGCAGCGGGATCACACGGTCATCCTGCTTTGTCTTCTGAGGAATCTGACATTGATCTCCGTAATGACCAAACCAATTCACATTCCCACCAGCACTGCCCGAGGGTTCCTTTTCTTCACATTCTCAGGAGCATTTGTCATTTTCTGTTGGTGGTGTTTGCTAGTAGCCATTTCAGTTGGGATCAGATAATATTCTACTATAGTTTTGATTGGCATTTCCCTGGTGAAGAATGATATTGAGCATCTTTGATACATTTGTTGGTCATTGGTTATTTCTTCTTTCGACAAGTGTTTGTTCAGAACCTTTGCCCATTTTTGATTGGGTTTCTTGTTTTTGTTAAGTTTTGGAGTTCTTCGTGTGTCCCAGACATTGATCCTTCATCAGATGACATTTGGCAAGCCTCGTCTGCCATCCTCTAGGCTGCCCCACACTCTGCTGGTTCTTCGCTTTGCTGTGCAGAAACTTCTTAGTTCAATATCATCCCATTTGTCTATTTCAATTTTGTTTCCTGGATTTGTGGTGTCATATCCAAACTATCCTTGCCCGTACCAAAGACTGGAAGATTTCCCCGTTTGCTTTGTGTAGTTTCATAGATCCAGGTCTGAGGATTGGGTCTGATTCACTGTGTGTTGATTGCTGTAGAGGGTGTGAAAGATGGGTACGGTTTCAGTCTTCTGCGTGTGGATTTCCAGTTTTCCCAGCGTCATCCTTGAAGAGGCTGTCCTTCCTGTAATGTAAGTTTTTGACCCCTTTGTGGAGAATCCGTGGGCTGTAGATGTGTGAGCTTCTCTCTGGAATCTCTACTCTGTTCCACTGGTAGATGTGTCTGTCTCATGCAGCCCCACACCGTCTGGGTGGCTACGGCTCTATAGTATCTCTTAAAATCAGGCAGTGTCATGTCTCCAGCTTTGCTTTTTTCAAAACTGCTTTGGTTTTTCTGGATATTTTATGCTTCCATATGGATTTTAGGATTTTTTTTTTCCTAATTCTATGGAACATCATTGCTATTTTGATGGGGATTACATTGAATCTATAAATTAGTATGGACATTTTAACAATATTTCATAAACATGGGAGATATTTTCATTTTTTATGTCTCTTTCAAATTTTTTCATCAGTGTTTTGCAATTTTCATAGTAGAAGTCTTTCATTTCCTTGGTTAAACTTATTCCTAGGTATTTCATTTTTTTGTTAACTATCCTGAATAAGAACGCATTTATGATCCCGGAGAAATGAGGGTAGATGACCTTGTCTTGTTCTGGATCATAGAGGAAATGATTTCAGCACTCCCTACTTGTGATGTGGGCAGTGGGTGCTTCATAAGCAGCCTTTATTATTCTGGGGTATGATCCTTCTGTGCCAGTTTTTTTCAGGATTTTTACCTCAAAGGGATGATAAATTTTACCAATGCCTTTTCTGCATCTATTGAGCTGATCATCTGGTTTCTGTTAATGTGAAGCACTGAGCTTATCCATTTGCATGTTTTGAACCCACCTTTGCATCCCTAGGTTAATGCAGGATCATGGTGAATGATATTTGGGATGTGTCATTTGCTACTAGTTTGTTGAGAACTTTCTGCATTTGTGTTAATTAGGAATATTAGTCCAAAGTTTTCTTCTTTTGTAGTGTCCTTATCTGGTTTTGGTAACAGGTTAATGCTGACCTCACAAAATGTGTTTGGAAGAGTTCTCTCCATTTTGATTCTTGGACAAATTTCAGAAGAATTGACATTATTCAAAGATGTGTGAAAATTCATCAGTAAAATCATTTGGTCTTGGTTTTTTTATTTGTTGGGAGACTTTGTATTACTGATTCAATCTCTCTGCTTGTTATTGACAAATTCGCATCTTTTATGCTCCCATGGTTTGATTTTGTAGGTTACATATATCCAGAAGTTTCTTCATTTCTTCTAGGTTTTTCAATTTGTAGGCATACAGTGGTCCATACACTGATCCTTGTATTTCTGTGGTGCTGGTTGCAATGTCTTTTTTTCCATCTCTGATTTAATTCATTTGGGTCTTCTGTCTCTTAATTAGTATAGCTAAACGCTTATTAGTTTGCTTATCTTTTTAAAAAACCAACTCTTCATTTCACTGATATTTGTAATTTTTTTAGTCTCTATTTTGTATATTTCTGCTTTGTTATTTTTTTCTAATTTTGGGTTTAATTTGTTCTTATTTATTTAACTCCTTGTGATTCATTGTCTAGTTATTATCTGAATTCTTTTGATTTTGTGATATGGATACTTATTGCTATAAATCTCTGTGCTGTTTTTATCATAACCAAAATTCTTGCTATGTTGTTTCCGTTTTCATATGTGACAAAATTTTTCAAATTTCACTTTTATTTTCTTCAATGACCTGCTTTTGTCTAAATGTATGCTATTTCTATGTATTTGTATAATTTCTAGTTTCTTTTGCAGTTGATTTCTAGTTTTATTCCACCAGAAAAGGTTCAGGATATGACTTGCTTTGTGCTGTAGTATATGTTTTATTCTAGAGAAAGTTCCATGTACTACTAAAAGGCAGCTATGGGATCAAATGTCCTGACGTGTCTGTCTGTTCAATTGGTCTATAGTATAGTTTTTTTTTTTTTAATTTTTTTTCTGTAGTTGTAGATGAACAGCATGCGTTTATTTGTTTCATCGTTATGTGGTGCTAAGGTTCGAACTCAGTGCCTCGCACATGCTAGGCAAGCGCTCTACCACTGAGCCACCACCCCAGCCCCTCTATAGTATAGTTTTAGCTCTGATGTTTCTTTGTTGACTTTTGGGGGGTCTAGATGATCTGTACATTGAAGAAAGGGGATCACTGAAGTCCTCAAGTATTATTGTGTTGGAGTCTCTCTGCCCCCATTAGATCTGAGGGTTATTTTTTTAATAAAATTGGGTGCTCTGGCATCAGGTGCATATGCATTTATGATTGTCATAACTTCTTGTTGAATTAATCCCTTGATCATTATATGGTGACATTTTTGTCTCCTTTTACCGTTGTTTTAAAGTCTGTTTTGGCAGATATGAGTACAGCTGTTCTGCTCATTTTGATTTCCATTCACATGAAATATCTTTCTCCATTCTTTTGCTTTCAGTGTGTGTGTGTGTGTGTGTGTAAAAGTCATTGGTGAAGTGAATTTCTTGTAGGCAGCATATTGTTGGGTCAATTTTTATCTACTCAGCCAGTCTGCATCTTTTAATTGGGAAATTTAGTCCATTTATACTCAAATTTATTATTTATGTGTAAAGACTCCTATCATTTTGTTGATCATCTTCTAATTGTTTTTAATAATCCTTGTTATTTTCTTCCTCTCTTGGTCATTTTTGTGGTCTGGTGGTTTACTGTACTGACAAGGTTTGATTCTTTCCTATTTCTCTTTTATGCATCTGCTTTTCTAGTGGGTTTTGTACTTCCAAATGTTTTCATGATGGTAATTGTCTTTCACTTTTGGATGTAGGACTGTCTTAAGCATGTTTTGTAAAGTGAGGCTGTAGTGATGACTTTGCTTAGTTTTTTCTAGTCTTGGAAGTTCTTTGTTTCTTCTTCACTTTTGAAGGATAGTTTTGCTGGGTTAATATTCTTTGCTCACAGGCTGGTGTTGCGGTTCAGTGGTAGAACACTTGCCTCACATGTGTGAGACACTGGGTTCAATTCTCACCACCACATATAAACAGATAAAGTCCATTGACAACTAAAAAAATATTTTAAAAAATATTCTTTGCTCACACTTATTTTCTTTTAGTACTTGGAATGTGTTACTCTATTCCCTACTGGCTGATAAAGTTTCTACTGAGAAATCTGTTCTTAGTATAGTGGAGATCCCTTAATGCAACGTGGCTCTTTTTTTTTCGAGTTTTTAGAATTCTCTTTGTCTTGTATTGTGTGTGTGTGTGTTGCTGGGGATTAGAAGCCAGGGCCTTGTGTATGCAAGGCAAGCACCCTACCAACTGAGCTATACCCCCAGCCTCTGTCTTATATTCTTAAAAGTTCATCATACGTCCTGATGAAAATCTTTTCTGGCCATGTCTATTTGGGGTCCTATAGGCATCCCATTTCTGAATGTGTATCTTTCCCAAGATTAGGAAGTGTACAGCTATTATTTCATTCAATATGTTTCCTATGCACATTTCCATTTTCTTACCTTCAGACGTCCTCAAAATGCAAATATTTGGTTGTTAAACAGTGACCCAAATGTCTTAAAAATTCTTTTTTCTTGTGCCTGACTGGGCCATTTCAAATGATATGCTTTTTATTGACAATTTCTCTTTGATTCTTTTTCAAGTTTACTGCTGAATTTTTCATTAATATCATGTTTTGTTTTCATAATGTTATTAAATTTTCTCTATTCTCTTGAATTTCATTTGGTTTACTTTATAATTATTCTTTTAAATTCTTTATCAGGCATTTTGCCAATATCCTTTTCTTTGAGATCTGTTACTAGAGAGTTACTGTGTTCTTTTGAAGATGTCATGTCACCTTGGCATTTTGTATTTCCTGTGACTGTTGAGTTTTCGCACTGATCAAGCCGTTGTCCCTAGCACTCTCATAAAGCAGCTTTCACGGTAAATTCTCTCATACGGTCTTGCTGTAGCTTTTTCAGCTGTGATGGGTGGATTTTGGCACAGAGAGGGTGGTCAGAGCTTGTCTCCAGGAGTCATGTGAAAGGGGGATACTCTAGTGGACCAGGCAGGTCTGATACACACAGAAGAAGGGTGGGGCACCAACTGTGTGATTCTCTGGCCCTGGAAGGAGAAGTACTGGACAGATAGCCCACAGTGGGTGCTTCCTCAGTGGCTGTGGTGTGTCCTTGGAGCAACAGTGGCTCATCTGTTGGATGGACTGGGGTGGCAGGAGTAGGAAGCCTGGAAAGCATGCACAGCGCCAGGCATGCTTAGGGCTAAGAAGTTCAGGATGACCACGGAGGCCGCTGAAGTTTGGGCCAATTAGGACAGTAGCTTGGCCAGCCACATGATTTGGCAGCTGCAAGGACAGTGACATAACTACCTGCATATGTGAAGGAGAGTGGAGGCTCAGCTGAGTACATGTCCCAAGTGGAGGCAGCTCAGCTCGTTGTATGGCTTAGGTGATCACAGCAGTGGCTTGATGATTTGAATTATTAACATTGGTATTTTGTTATTGTTCTGATTCAACAAAGTCTCTAGCACCTGTCTTCTCTCACAAGGGACAAATACCTATGTCACCAGCTAGGGACTCTGCAAATATGAAACCCCAGGGCATGTCTCTCTTGCAGCTCTTTTTGAGCCATTATTATTCGAATACGAAACACTAAGTGGCATCTATTGGAAGCCATATGCACTGTCTGTGGAAAAGAGTGAAGAACTTTTTATTGTTATTATTTCAATTGCTAGACATTTCATTGTAATGAGAGAAATCACAGGCCTGAGCTGAGACTTAATCTGGTATTTTGTGCTGTGGTAAGGAATATTTTTCCCTCCTAATCTCTACTTAAGGAGTAAGTAAGAGTGCCTCTATCCATTGCTGGGAACAAAAAGCACAAAGGATTCAGAAAGTAATAACAAAGATAAATAACTCTGCAATAAAATTTCAGCTCCAGTAATTTCCCATTTATATTTCTCACTGAGTCATGCGGTCCCAAGCATTGCACTTGCACTGTCTGAGCTGCATCGTGCAAAGCCACGTCCTATCTACTGCTTCCAGAGGCCCCGAGTCCAACGCCCCCTGCGCGGAGCATGGCGGCACAGTTGGGCAGTTACATGGCTCACACCCACCATAGGGAGTCCTGTGGATGTCATAGTTCTCCCTAAGCCATCAATCTCAACATCTTGGAGGAAATGAATTGTCATTCAACTCCTCTGAGCAAAGGGGGCCTCTGCTGCTCTGGTGTCACTCACTGTCGGAAGCCAAATGCTGTAGTCTTTCTGGGTGCAACCAATGATATGATTGGTAGCCAGCACGTGTGGGCCCTGGTTAGTGAAGCAGTCAGGAGCATTGGGCGACCTTAGGGAATGTTCCAGAGAGAAAGGGGGATGAGAAGGTGGAAGGGAAGGAACAACAAGAGGGGCTTCCTCAGGCTACACTAGGAAGAGCACTACCCTATTCTTGAAAGAAATGTCCCTCTCCCTCTTACTCTTTCTCTATTTGTGTCTCTCTCCATTTCTGTGTGCATCTCTTTCCACCTCTTTTTCTACATCTTTCTCTCTTCCAGTCTCCCCCCCCATATCTTCATCTCTCTCTCCATCTGTCTTTATTTCTTTGTCTCTCTCTGTCCCTGTCTTTTTAGTCTCTTTCTCCCTGTCTCTATATCCCTCTGTGTGTCTCTTTCCCTCTTTCTCTGCTCTCTCCTCCTTTACCTCTCCTTCCTCCTTTTCCTTTTCCCTTCCCCATCTGTCCTGTCTCCCCCATCGCACTCTCTCTCTCTCTCTCTCTCTCTCTCTCTCTCTCTCCCTTCTCTATTCTACTCCCACTTCACTCCTCCTCTCCCCTTCTCTCTCTTCCCCTCCCTCGCCTCCACTCTGGGTATTTCTCTCTCTGAACTGGCCTGAACCGGAGGCCACAATGATGCTCCAGGGTCCCACCTAGGTTAGCACCCCAGGTGCCTGTGGTTCCTCCCAGGACCTGTGTCCATCTGCAGTGGGCAGGTGCTGAGCACAGTGGGGTGCGGTGGGTACCTGGATGCTCTTGGAAGCCTCCCTGCTGTGCAGATGTCACTGAATGCAGCACTTCTCCAGCCCCACCCCCAGCTGCCAAGCCCACAGGCTCTCTTGCCCCTGCCCCTTCCTCTGCCTCCTTGGCTCATTGGCCCCCACTGTGGGTCTTTAAAATACTTGCCATGCACAGCTTCTGGCCTCACCAGGAGTTGAGTGTCTGCTATGCCCAGCACCCATCCAAACTGCTCTCCCTCTGGACCTCAGGTCTTGGACTTCCTCTCTTCCACCTCCTCAAGTTACACCAGGTCTCTTTCTTGTGTGAGCTCACAGAATCCTGTTTGAAAAATTATCTCTGTGTGGTTGCTTGTTGATTGGTGTGTGTGTGTTAGGATCTGCACACACACGCATGCACACACCTGACCACCCATTTGTCTAACAGCTCTTGGGGCAGGTCCCAGTCTGCCTTCCTCTTTGCATCTGCACTGGATTGACAGTGTCCCTCAAAGATGAAAGGCCTTCCTTGAGTTCAGGACAGAAGCACACTTGCAAACCAGGCCATCACAGATGCAAATAGGGGACAATGACCCAACTTCCACCTAGTGCTACTTCATGAAAGGGACATCTGACACCCAATGTGTGGGAAGACTGTCTAGAATAAAAGTCCCCTCACTGGGCCTTGGCCAAGGCCACTGCTTCTGTCCTTATGTTGCCATCGTTGGCTTTGTTTGGGGGAGGGGTGTCATGTAAGTAAGATTTTACATTCTGGAAAAAATTTACATTCTCAGAAAAGTTTCAAGAATTATGGAGATGTCCTATGTCCCCCTCACTCAGCATCTTCCCTAAGCCTGAACTAGGAAATTGAGGCTGGCGCCGTAGCTCAAGGGTATAGCACCTGCCTCGCATGTGTGAGACTCTGGGTTCAAGCTCAGCCCCACAACACGAGCAAACAAAACCTAAGAAATTAACATTGATGTGATTGTTATAACTTCTTGGCCCTACATTTTCAGTATTTCATCACTCGATTGCTTCAGTCCACAGATTTGTGTCTGGAAACCATTGTTTCAATCTCCCCTGAATACGTACGTTATGTACAAATCTCTATTTTGACAGTTACCCATCTTGTTTCTGGGAAGTTGAAAATTAAAACTGGCTTCCATTTCTGGGCAGGACCTACAGCTCCATCAGGAATTTTTAAGCATACAAGGATTGTGCCCTAGATTCCAAAGTCCATACAAGTGAAGATCAAGTCACCATGTTCAAGTGTCTGCGTGACGTACACAAATGTAGACATTGCACACAACACGTTTTAGTCAGTTTTTTCTCTGTTGTGAGCAAAAGACCTGAGAAGAACAATTTCAGAGGAAACATTTACTTGGGGACTTGCAACTCAGAGGCCTCAGTTCATAGAGAGCAGACTCCATTCCTTGGGGCCTGAGGTGAGGCAGCGCATCATGGCAAAAGCGTGTGGCCGAGGAAAACGGGTCAGGACATCACACCAGGAAGCTGAGAGAGCGCTCCACTCAGCAAAGACAAAATAGGTACCCCCAGGTGCAGCCCCAGGGAGCCCGCTCCTCAGCCACACCTGCCTTCTCGAGGTCACCACCTACTTCATCCCCATCAGGGCTTGATGCACTGATGGGGTCAAGGTTGGCGTCACCCCGTCACTTCTCCCCTAACCCTTCTTGCACAGTCTCCCACTTGGGCTGCAGGACACCTCACACCTAAACCCTAACACAGCAGGATGCATGGTATGTAATATGCACAAACCCCAGAGGCAGGCATCAGTATCAGTTCAATCAACAGCCTTGTTAAAATATACAGCGTAAGGTTTGGCTATTTAAAATATCCAAGGTATCATTGGATTTCGAGTTGTGCTGCTGTGGTTGTAACTTAACCTTAGGACGTGTTCATCATCTGCAAAGAAACCTCAGCGCCCCTGTCAGTCTTAGGGTCCTCACCCACAGCCCCCCAGGCCCCCAGCAGCCCCTTGGTCTCCGCGGGTCTGCCTGTTCTGGACACCTCATCTGAATGGAGTCACACAACAGTGGCCTTTCCAGCCTCGCGGCTTTCACTTAGTGTGTGGACTGGGGACTCACCCAGGGTGCATCATGTATCAGCACCACCTTCCTTTTCATGACCAAATAGTATTCCTTGGTGGCTACACTCACCATCAGTTATTGCCATTTGGGTTGGTGACACTTGGGGCTTTCATCACTAATCCTGCTATGACTTTGAATTTCATCAAACATGGAAATAAAGTGGAATACATTCCAAGACAGAGCGGCAGCATTCCAAGACAGAGTGCCAGCCACAGCCTTGGAAGGAAAACTTGGGACGTGGGTGGCACGAGGAGCTGTACCGACAGGAACCGCAGCTGGGAGGGTGGACCTCAGAGGCCTGCCACACAGGCTGCGACTCACTGAGCTTCTGCCTGGATGGTTTCACCTGATCCCTCCACAGCCCTGTGATGGTTTCCTCAACTTACAGATAGGGACACGGGCTTGTCCAAGATCACACTCTAGAGGGGATGGAATCAGACTGGAACCCACCTGTGTCTGCCTCCAAAGACCATATTCTTAGCAGGGACACTGAGCTGGGATCCTGGAGGGGATCTCAAGCCAGGGAGAAGTGGCTCTAGGTGAGGGCCATGGGAGGAAGTCATCAGAGTGTGACTAGTTGTCACCCCTGAGCTGGCTGGTGAAGCAGATATGGGTACCGCCCAGCAGCGAGCATCAGCCTGGGGAGGCAAGCTCACATAGTGGGGACATTGTCATAGCTGAGGGACACTCTTGGGGGCACTGATGAGGCCAGTTTGTTCTGTTGCACAGTCTGAAGACCTGCTTCAGGGCCGTGGAGCCAAACTGCACAGCCCAGATGGACATGTCCAGCAGGCACTGTAGGAGACTGCTTGGCCCTGGCGGATGGTGCCAAAGCAAACTTGGCAAGTCAAGCCACCCATAGAGGAGCTAGTGTGTTCCACCTGGAAGTCTTCAGGAGCCTGCTCTGCTGCCTGCTGTCTGGCCCTGGGGGCTTCTGTTCAGTGGGCTTGGGTTTCCCTACAGCCTCTTCTAGCAGCTGCAAAAGAAAAAAACAGGCCTGGTGGGCCCTCCCAGCTGCGGAAAGTGTCACGCTTCCTGGCCACCCACAGACTCACAGAACTGGGAAGCTGCCAGCCCCCAGCCTGCCACTGGAGCCTCCCAGGAGGCCGCCTGTCTCCTCAGGCTGCCACTAGCCTGCCCTGTCTGCTGCATGTCACTAGGACTCTGCCATGTGTGGTGGCCCTGCAAAGCCCAAGTGCTTAGCAGGAGCAGGCAGGGGACGTGCAGACCTACCAGCATGACCTCAGGGGGCAGTGCGGGTGCCGAAAGGCAAATTGGAAGCCAGACTCCGCCTTGACCAGGACAGCAACCTGCCCCAGCCCCCTTCATAGGCTGCGCTGTTGGGCTGTGTGACCAGGACCAGGCAAAGGTGCAGACGGCCACGAACTTCAGCCTGGGATCCCTCCAGATCAACATGAGACTGGGGTACAGAGACGGCTCACCACCGTCAATCCCAGTGGACACACAGAGACAGCTCACTACCGTCACCCCCAGTGGGCACAGAGACGGCTCACCACCATCACCCCAGTGGACACACAGAGACAGCTCACTACCATCACCCCCAGTGGGCACAGAGATAGCTCACCACCATCACCCCAGTGGACACACAGAGACAGCTCACTACCATCACCCCCAGTGGGCACACAGAGACAGCTCACTACCATCACCCCCAGTGGGCACAGAGACAGCTCACTACCATCACCCCCAGTGGGCACAGAGACAGCTCACCACCATCCCCCCAGTGGACACACAGAGACAGCTCACCACCATCACCCCAGTGGACACACAGAGACA
>CM053401.1:177362758-177404811 GCA_028644305.1 Xerus rutilus
GGACCGTGGATAATAATTGTGCAGGTCGTGCAATGAACTCAGCAGGTATGGTGACCAGTCTCGGCTCTGGAGCAGCAGTGACTGAGAGCAAGGGTCTGGCCGCCAGTCCCAGTGAGCAGCAACACCTGCTTCCAGACTCTTGACTGGCAGGGGGATGTGATGGGAAAGTGGAAGCCACACATGGCAGTCTGGAATCCAGCAGGGGACATGGATTAGGATGCCAAGGGATGCTGCAGGCTCAGGGTTCTGTGTGGGTGTCCAGCCTCCAGATCCTCCCTGCAAAAAGGCCCCCTGTTGTTTCCACCACAAGGTGAGTCCCCAGTGAACAACTGTGGGGCCTCAGCACTGGTAAGATTGTCTAGATGTGTCCATCCCCTGCCTCTGCAAAACCTCAGCCCTGGGCTGCCCCAGGCACCTGCCCAGCCTGGCTCTGCTACTCTGCACACTTGCTCTTTTATGGATTCTGGTGCAAACGGATCCTCCCTCCTGGGACTTGATGGGGAGAGACCAGCATCCTGAGGTGTCCATTCCTCGTGCTCCCATGTTCCTCCAGGGCAGGGCTCCTGTTGTCTGGGGCAGGTTATTTGGGAAGGTAACTTGTCAGGCAGGCTTGTAAAAGGTCCCTGCATCGCCCCGTAAGTCTACTCTGTTCTTCGGTGCAGCATGTTGGTGGTATTAGTAGGGTTTAAAATCCAGAGCTGAAGGGTGAGATGTTGGCGCAGACTGCAGGGAAGCTCTAGACTCTGGGTTCACTTGGACCTTGTTTGAATCCCAACTTAACTATTTGCCACCTCTGGGACCTTGGGCGACTTCTCTTCTCTAAACCTGGGGCATTTTAATGCCAACAATACAGTACATGGAGCATGGCCATGCCTTCCGCCGGGCATGACCCTTCCTCCTCTCTGAGCAAGGCTCCTCTGCTTTGGGGCATGCCTCTCATTTGGTCCAGTCTCTACATTTCCCTGAGGGTGGGCAGTGAGCCCAGCTTGGCTAACACATGACCAGGCTGAGCCAGTCAGCTCAGGGAAGCTCAGGGAAGCACACCTGTGCAGGTTGTCATGGTTTCTTGGAATTGCTCTGGTGGCCATCCAGTCTGCCCGCAGGGGTGGCCCAGTGTTGTTCTCAGAGCACGTGGACTGAGTGGGTCCTACTTGGAGCCCTGAATTTCCCAGCTACATAAGCAGATTTTTTCCTGTCCCATCTCTTAGGTGGCAGTCTGCAGTACAGTCACAGAGCCAGGCACAGGGGACACTGCCAGGGTCCTGCAAAGGTGGGAGCTGGATCCAGAGTTCCAAGAAGAGAAAAGTCCCTTTTGCTCGCCGACTACATAGGCCCTGGCAGCGGCTGGTGAAGAGGGGCCAAGCAGCCCTCACAGTCCTTCTTAATGGCCACCAACTCCCAAAATACTGGAGCAGAAAAGGGTGCCTCTGTGAAGATCTGCCCCGGCTCTGAGTGGCGCCCAGTTTCCATCCTCAAAATGATGCTACGTAAAATGTGGTTCTTTTTTTTTTTTTTTTGGTACCGAGGATTGAACTCAGAGCCACTCGACCACTGAGCCACATCCCCAGCCCTATTTTGTGTTTTATGTAGAGACAGGGTCTCACTGATTTGCTTAGCACCTCGCCATTGCTGAGGCTGGCTTTGAACTCGCGATTCTCCTGTCTCAGCCTCCCTAAGTGCTGAGATTACAGGCGTGGGCCACTGCGCCCTGCTTAGAATGTGGTTCTGTAGTGCGGCTCTGAGAGAGATTTCTTCTTACCAGCAATTCCCCAGCCCCCTACAGAGGACAATGAAACACACTTTCATTCCCAACTCCTGGCGTGATTCCTTCCTTCTCGGCAGCGCAGAGCTCAGCATCATGGCCACCGAAGGCAGGCCACCGAAACCTTGCCTTTCCTGAGGAGACCTCAGCACCCACACGCGGGTGACTGGATCTTGAAGGGGGTTGGTGTTTAGGGTCAGAGGTGATGCATTCCTGGAAGTGCTGGTCTTGGGGACAGGAGTGTCTTTCCAATGAATGAGCTGCTCAAACATTAAGCTAGTGCAGGCTCGAGTTGAGAAGTGAGAAGAACCCTGACTGAGCAGCCCGAGTGGGTTGCGTGGGGCCAGGACTCACAGGCTCCGCTCGTGCTGCTCACAGCTGAGCCTCACAGGAGTAGGACTGACAGCGCCGAGTCATGAATTATTCCCACGTAACGATGCCCTTCCAGACCAAGAAAAAAGCTGTCATTACTGCATTACTGGGCTGTGTCTTATTTATTCTGGGAGCGCTCTGCAGAAACAATGACAAAGCATTTTCTTCCCCCCACCATAGAAGACTGCCTCCATCAGGCAAAAAAATAATGGCCTGTTTCCAATCAAATACATCAATGACCCCAGTGCGAGGACAATCTCTGGCAGTCACTTGGGCTAGGCCATGACGATCCCTGGGGGTCACTGGGCCAGGCCCTGACTATCCCTGGGGGTCACTGGGCCAGGCCCTGACTATCCCTGGGGGTCACTGGGCCAGGCCCTGACTATCCCTGGGGGTCACCGGGCCAGGCCCTGATGATCCTTGGGGGTCACTGGGCCAGGCCATGACGATCCCTGGAGGTCACTGGGCCAGGCCCTGATGATCCCTGGGGGTCACTTGGCCAGGCTGCAGGGCACCTGACTGCTCTGGCCTGTCAGCTTGGTGCCCGGGCTGCCGGGTCTCTTCCTTTCCCGCCTGTTTTTCATCTCCCTAAAGTCTGATGACTCTGATGGCCAAGGACGCTCCCCTAAGCCATTGCGAGGACATTTGGAAAGGAGATCTGGCAGTGGGGAACACGTGGAGAGTGCCTTGTGGGGCGAGTCCTGGCCTAACCTCTGGACCCAGGCTGTCACTGGGTCCTCATTGTTTCTGGGGGTCACGGTGTGTGGCTGTGGAGGGCAGTTGCAGGTGTGTCCCCAGGCAGGGCACTCTGTCAGAAGGAAACTTATGTTGGACGTGTCCTAGGAGGAGAAGCAACAGTGCCTGGGTTCCCTGGAAAGTGCAGCAGAGGGCTTACCAGAGCCACAAGGCCCAAACTAGCTGCCATGGCAGCCCCTCTCTGCAGTCACCAAGTCACAGGGAGGTCGCAGAGCCTCTCTGTGTCTCCATCTCTCACCTGTAGGTGGGGCTGTGGTGATGGTCCTGCAGTTGAGCACACAGGAGGTGCTTAGCACAAGGCCTGGTACGGTCGGCAAGGCTAGCCTTTGTCTTCACAGGTCTTCTGAAACATGGAATTCAGGTCTTGATGAAGAAAGGTGCCAACGTGGTAAGCACCACAGCATCATCCATAGGTCCTAAGAATGAATGCACCAAGTTCCTCCGGTGGTGAGGCACGTTCGTGGAAAATGACTATTGACACACCAAAGCTTTGTGCAGCCCCATGTTGTCAGGAATATGCACTTGCAGGAGCAGGGATCCTCTGCCCGAGAGAGGGTGCTGTTGCTTGGCAGTTCTGAACCCAGCCTGGCCAGGCCTCTCCCAGGAGGGTCCAGAGGGCAAAAGGGGACAGCATCTCCCAGACACTTGGTGATCACACACCTTTGTGATCTGAGTGTGGTGTGATACACCTGGGCTTCATTAAGATCATCGCAGGGCCAGAATCTAGGGTAATGACAGGTTGGATGGAAGGACAACCCTGGGGAGGGAAAACCCACAGATTTTCTTAGAGACAGGTTCCAGGATGCCCCTAGAGGGCTGGCTGGTAATGACACGCAGAAGCAGCTGGGAGAAGGCTGCGGGGAGAAGGCTGCAACATTAGCTTTTTTTTTCCTTTTAATATTTTTTAGCTGTTGATGGACCTCTATTCTATTTATTTATATGTGGTGCTGAAAATCGAACCCAGTGTCTCACGCATGCCAGGCAAGCATGCTACCACCGAGCCACAACTCCAGCCCCAACATTAACCTTTAACAAAGTCACCTTCCTCAAGAAGGAAGACGCTGGCAGGCACAGTGGACTGGACGCAGAGGAGTCCAGACATCAGAGATTTGGGCTGATCTGAGTTAAAACCCGCAGGCACAGGGCTGCTTGGCAGGGACCTCGCAAAGGCTGGCTCCCCAGGAGCTGCTGACAAGCTTATTTCCCTTTCAAAGCCGAGGCTCAACTCCCAGGAAGGCCGGTGCGCAGTGCCCTAGATAACTCGGCTCGGATGTCTGCGAGGCTTTCCCAAGAGGCAGAGGGTGCGGGAGCGAGGGTAGTGGGGTGCCTGAGGACGCTGAGGGGCAGGGCTGCAACCCACTCTGGCTGAGGAAGAGACACTGCGAGTGACTTGGAGAATTGTCCCCAGACACATGAGAGGTAAGGTCAGAAGGGAAAATTCTGGACAATGGTTTTCACATTTCTTGGTGATTTTATTTTTTAAAGAAGCAATGAAATGTAGTGATGGCTCAGGGGTTTTGGCCCAGGTTGGGCCTGTTTAGGCTAAGCTTGGAGGACAGAAAGCAGTGTGGCTTCCTCCAACACAGTGCTCTTCATCAAGCCAGAAAGTGTCCCCTTGAAGACCTGAGGGGCCATTTCCTGAGTAGATAAGAACAGTTCGTAATTAGCCTCATAACTGTCAGGTGCTTCTGAAAGTCTTGAAAAACCTGAGTAGCACCAGCATCACTCTGCCCAAATTGCCTGCCTAAGTTGACTAAGGTGACCCCCTATGCAAAGGTCGACTTCTCGTGAGTGGTGAGGGTACCACAGTAGGAATATGGAAGTTCCTGTAAAACATTTGCCTCTGGGTGCCCCTATGAAAACAGCTAAGAATAGGGACGTGGAGAGAGAAATCTAGAGGAAAGCTAGGACAGAGGTGACCTTGAAGCCGTGGTGCCAGGTCTTGGCTCTGCTGGGCTGAGGCAGCCGGGGGCCTGCAGCTCAACCGCACCCTAAAGAGGTTATTTGTGCCACTGTGTAACCACTATGGGCCCATAAGAAATGTTTTCCTGCTAAAAAAATAACCAACATATGCTGCACTGTCCTCATGCACCTGGGACGTAAGGAGCCAGTTTATCGCCATGAGAAGCGGGCAGCTAGCTGGCGTGTTCTGGTCAGGATGCAGATCAGTCTTCCAACCTCATGTAAAGCCCAGCATCCCTCCTGAGGCCTCATCTGCTCCTATCTCCAGCCATCAAGGAGGCGCCCCTTCTGCAGATAGTCCCCTTCTTGGGGAAGCCCCAAACACTGAAATATAGAAAAAGCAGAAAGATGCTCTCTTCAAAGCAATTCGTCTTGCATTTCCATAAATTGAAGGCAGGCTTTGCCTCTGTGCTTGGGTTTAGAGGCTTGGCCCACCTTCTCGGGGCGTGTCCATTTGGTAGACTGAGGCTCACCCGAGGCTGCAGAAGCTCCTGCTCAGCCAGTTACTTCTCTGGTCAGCCTGCTGGACCCAGGCAGCTCCGCCTGGGCTGGTCCCCAGGCATGCGCATGTGTGCTCCACTGCGCCAGCTGAGTAACTGCATCAGCAAAGCCCCGTGGGCTCCTGCCTCCTCCGCTCTCGCTGTGTTCTTCCCAGAAGATGGGACAGACGCAGATGCCGCTGAGGTCCAGGCCCAGCCAGCTCCCTGCTTGCCCACAGCTCTTCATGTCCTGCCCGCTCTGGAACAGGCCCGCTGGTGCATGGATGCACACACACGCCTACGCACATGCACTTCTCTCGGGTGCACACACTCACACTCATACACTCACGTCAGGCTGTCCTCTCCATTGCCTGAGGACATCTGGGCCTCCTGGAGAACACCTGTACCAGCAGTGCATGCTGCCATCTCCTGGAGCTCCCTAAGGGGACCGTCTTCCCTCAGTCTACAGTCGTGGTTTCCCACCTGGGGAATGGTATTCTTTCCCAGGGGATCCTTGGCAATGTTTGGAGACATTTGTGGCTGTTACAGCTAGAAGGGGGCGCTGCGGGCATCGAGTGGGTAGAAGCCAGGGGTGCTGCTCCACAACCTACGACGTCCAGGACGGCTCCCTGACAGGTCATCTGGCCTCACCGTCCACAGTGCTGTGTCTGAGAACCCCTGGTCTGCAGGGGAAGCTGTGCAGAATGAAATGGCCAACAGCTGGTGTTTAGAGGAACCCTGGTCCCGGATCTGTGGACAGAGTTGGGACCCTTCTTTGGAAACATGGACAAGGAGAAACACACCCACCCTCCCAGGCCCACACCCAGACCTGGTGGGAACAATGACAGCAATGGCCGCAGACTCGCTCGCCTCGATTAGCACAGTCGTGAACACAGGGCTGTCCCTTCTGAACTGCAGTCCTCCAGGGGCTCACTCCCTGAGCAGCCAGGCAGGCGAAGGACAGCCGGTCTGCCAGCGTCCTGAGGGGGCTGAGTTACAGACAGGAGAGTGAGCCGGTCTTTTCTGAAACACTTTCTTTCCCTTGTGTTATTAAGATATTGCTTTGCAAAGAGACACTTGCTGTGTTTGGTGCTATTAATAATTCTCCATTTGTGACATCACCTGCATCCCCAGAGAAACACGGTGTTTCAATTACTGCTTTTCAAAGAAGCCCTTGCAGGACTGGGCAGATGGATGGAGATATTAACAGGGACCGTCTGCCTAGGCAGGGGTGGCGGGGAGGGGCTTTTTAATGTAACATCGGGACAGATCTGAACAGGACAGCGAGATCCATCATTGCGGGCCTTCTGTTGCTCGGGAGAGTATTAAGTATGACTTGCCACCCAACACACAAGCTATATTTAGCTGGACGTTGCGAAGGGGGAGGAGGGCTGTGCTGAAGCAGAGGTGTGGATGGTTTCTCGGGGACAAATGGCACACTCAGTGCCCACCTATCTCTCTGCTGAGGGAGAAAGAAGAGCTTCATTTCCTGGTTCCCTCAGATGGCGGTTTCTGCCCCGTTTCTATCTCAGAAATCCTGCACACAGCGGTTCTCATTAACACAGACTTTAACGGGAATGTGCCTGCACCAGTAGGCTGCCTCCACTCGTGTGAGGCTGCCGTTTACAACAAGTGAAATGGCATCTTTGAGCTTTTTAATTAAAAATTAATTAGGAGATTTAAGAACAAACTCATTGGGGGTTACTGTACAATAACATGTTTACAAAATTAGGTCTGGGCTTTTTGTTCCAGCTAAGTGTTTCAATCAATTCTGTGTCTATTAAATGTAATTACGTATGATGCTTCCTTAAAATTATAATGCAGCATTTAAAAAGCAGCTGGGAAAAGTCTATAAGTTTGGAATTAGGATAACTATCAAAATGCAAATGGAGGTAACCTTGGTTGACTGGGGAGTGGGGACCACGGTATCAAACACAAAATTTTGGCAAGAGAGTTGCCCTGGGCTGCTTTTCCTGGGGTCTCACCTTGCTTCTTAGCTCTGTTGGTTTTCCCCTGGGTGCAGGTCTCTGTGGCAGGTCACAGAGACACCAAGTGATCAGAAAAATAGGTAGAAAGGATCGATAGCCTTGCACAGACCTTGGCACATACATAAGCACTCATTACTTCTTAACGAGAGGTATTAATTGATTGAATGTTGGCTCTGGAGTTTGCTTCTTTAAATGCATGTGTTTCTAGGATGCTCTTGATTTTCCCAGTTTGGAAATAACACTTTCAGACTCTTCGGAAGCAGTTTCTATACCCAATTCATTTTGCGTGTTCACTTTTTAATGGGCAGGCCTTTGATGAGAGATTTCAGTGTGCACAGTAGGTGTGACCCGGGTTCTGGATTACAGGGTTCTCTTTCGTCCTATTCACTAACAGTTCTACGACAGAGTTTTAGTGGCATATTAAATGCCACCTAATTGATCATTTTCATTAAATGACTGTTATATATCAAAAAATTATATGAAGTAAAAATGAGAGCTTCTCAGACAAGAATGCCAGGGTGTGCCCCTGTGGCCAGCTCCTCATCCCTCCTGTGATAACAGGAAAGTTTCATTCCCAGGGACCAGAACGGACATGTGAGCGGGGCAGTGGTGGTTCCCAGGGGATGGTGAGAGGAGGCTGGGCTTCCTCTGAATGCAGGAGGTTGGAACTTGGACCAGTGGGAGCTGGTGTGGGAGCCTACAAGATGGTGCCTTCGCATGGCCTGAGGACCAGCAGCCCAGGGACAAGTTCTCTTTCCAAGTACAGGGAGCCCTCCAAACTGCAGGGTCCAGTGCCTTCCTGTAAGCTGCCCATGACTGACTGTGCCGCCCGAGTTCATGTTGGGAATCTGCACTGGCAGGACCTCTGACAGAGGTGACATTTCCACACTGTGCTGTGTCCTGACCAGGTTTCACGATGACATCATCACACATGTGGATTCCGAGAAGCACTCTTAAAATCATCCCTCAGAGCTTCTCCTCCCCATTGACTCGGGAAGTGCGCTGGGCCACATCTCATGTCCCTCCAGCTCTGGCTGCTTGAAGATGACACAAGGAAGGCACTTTTTAAAGAAGTAAGGTAAGTTTAGAGAGACGTGGCAGTTACTACATGGGCAGGCCTGCGCATGCCCAGGTGCCAAGGTCATTGTGAACAGGTGTTTAGGAGCAGCTGTAAGAAGCTACACAGAGACAGTCCCTCTGAGGGCAGCTGACCAACACAAAGAGAATGAAAATGGAGAGGGCGTGTTCACAGGGGGAGAGCATGCACTCCAGGGAGGAAGTGGCTTCTAGCCACACAGGAAATGAAGAAGAATGTACTTGCAAACACCTGAGATGAGACAGAACAGCATCCCCAGGAAAGCCATGGGGTGATTCACAGGGAACTTGCAATGGCTTTGGGGTCACAGACCAGGGAAAGGAGTCTCACCAGGTGTGGGAAGAAGAGGGCGAGCCGTCCAACCACCTGCAGTCCACGTGACTCACATCTGCCCAGCGGCCAGTGAGTAAAATCATCTATTAACAGAGTGGACTTTCAGGCAGGGAGTTTCTCCACTTGGGTTGACCAGTCCCTCTGTGGAACTTCCCAAAGGGAAAATGACCCCCTTGTATTCATAAACACACACATAGTTTTCCTTCTCTTTCTAAACATGGACTGAGGATCAGTGATTGGAAATTATTGGTGGAGGTCAAGGAACTGATCATTGATGAGCATCGTGCCCAAGTCCTGCCAGACTATGCCCAGCCAGCTCATCTCCCCTGTGAGCTGGACTGCTTGCTCTCACTCTCTGCAGGCACCTGAGTTGCCTGCGAGGTTCATTACAAATGCAGGTTCCTGGTTGTCTGGGCTGGAGCACCAGGAATCTGCACTTTGAAGTTGCCTTTCCCGTTAACTCTGATGGAGGGCACGAGGGCTCTCCTTGTGCAAGCACTGGGCCTGGTGGAGGGAGGCTCTGCATGCGGGAAGACTGGTAGCCAGAAGAGGCATGGCAAGAGGACATGGCTTGGGAGGGAAGGGGAGGAGCTGGGCATACACAGGTGGTGAAGAGGAAACTCCATGCTGAAGTAGGTGTGGCTCTTCTCCATGGCTGCCAGGGGGTGCTCTCTAGGTCCCCAGAGACCTCTGCCCCATAGGAGTGCCCTGGTTTGCCAGGGGTTTTGGACAGTCCAACAGAGTGATTTATGATGAGGCCTTGGGGACCAGTCCACCAGTTCTGACCCCTGGAGGAATCAGAGGGTAACGGTCTCAGCCTGACCCTCCAGGAGTGGCTGGAGATGGGTCAGCCAGGCAGTGCCATGCAATCGACCCAGTTAGAAGCCTGGACTCCAAAGGCCTGGGTGAGCTTCCTGGTTGGCAGTGCTCTGGAGCCTCTATGGCCACAGCAGCTGCGTGGGGACCATACTGCAGGACTCCATGGGAGAAGACTGCCTGTAGTTTCCTGGCTAGACCCGCCCAGGCCCACCCCAGGGCCTCCTGTGGCTGCTTCCAGGTACATTCTTTCCGTATGATAAAACTGTGACTCACCATAATGCTTTCCTGAATTCCACTATGAGTTGTTCAGTGAATTGTTGAACCAGAGGGGCTTGTGGAGACCCCTGGATTTGTAGCCAGCTGATCAGAAGTGAGAGTGGCCCTGGGGACCTTGCCCTTGGGTCTGGCTTCTGACATCTTGGGCACTCTGGCAATCAGGAGCTCAAGGAAAAAACATTTCCCAAATTGAGAGACCATTTATGCCCGTTTTAACAGGATCAGCCAAGCCATTTATCATTTGTTCACAAATGTTTTCTGCCCACGGGGTCCCTGCTTCATGACTTGACCTACGAGTACCTGCATGGAGAGTGCATGCGTTGCCTGTATAAAGATCTCCCTGTTCACTCACTCACCTGGATACCCAGAGCATTAAAGTACTGGGTTGGAAAGACACACAGCATTTTCATGAGGGCAGCAGCCTCTTGGGTCAGGATAAGAAGCCAAATGACAGGCTGTTGGTGTTTGTTAATGATGGGGGTGTTTGTTAGGTGTTTGCATTATTATTCGATTTGTTCATATGTTTTTCTCGATTTAAAATTCATGTTTAAGAAAAAAAGCCAAGGTGAGGAAGATGGAAACTCCAGTGCCCTGTGGGAGGTGCCATGACTGGAGTTGGCCCAGGGGCCGTGGGGCCTTGGTGACATAGGAAAAGGGAGGCCAGGTGGTACTGTGCACATGTGTTCCCGGGTGATACTCTCAGTACAGCGACCTTCAGAAGGATTTCCTCACCACTGGATCTGCAGAGAAAGGGCTAGGAGTGGCCTGTCTTTGGACACATCCTAACCGTCTGCAGAGAGGATGGCTGCCTGCAGCTGAGCCTCACCACGCCTAGTGCAGAGTTGGAGCCGGAGCACTGGGCAGGAGCAGCCGTGCACATCTCCCCTGCCCTCAGGTGGCTCTGTGACCAAGGGCTGGCACCCTCTGGAGCCCGACAAGAGTGAGGAGAGCCACCCTGGCTGATGCCCTCCCTCTGAGGGTCCTGGAGACAGACCTGCCCCACCCTTCTCAGCCTGGCTGGCTCTGCTCAGTGATTCTGCTGTTTCTGCCCCAGGTCTAATTATGCTCAGCGACTGCGCAAGTCAATAAAATCCCATCTGGCTCTCAGCACAAAAGGCTGAATTTGCCTTGAAAATTCATTTGTGCTGAGCTGAGCACAGGCTCCTAAATCACAGGCCCCCAAGAGTCAAGGTGACATGGCAGGAACAGAAAAACCAGCCCTCAGAACCACCGCACCAGAGGGCTCCATTTTGCCTCTGGTGGGAGGAAAACCAAACATGTTTTCTGATCTGTTCTGAGACCAGGAGAAACCAGGGCAGGCTGAAAGGCCCTGTGGAGCTCCCCGTATGCCAGGGACTGAGGGGGCAGCTGACCCGGAATGTGCCCTTGACCTGAAGCTCATGTTAGATTTATGTTGGGTTTGACTTGGAGCCCTGTGAAGTTGACTGGGGGTCATGGCACCTCAGCTAGGATCCTGTGGTGTGCTGAGGGCCCCAAGTCTGCTGGAGCAATGTCAGGTGCCCAGGGAGCTGCCCCTCTGACGCACCAGCTCCTTGTATCTCTGCTGACCTCATGCACATTCCCAGGTGAGGGAGTGTCCAGTGTGGGAGAAGAGGTGGGGACACCTGGATTTCCAGAGCAGAAATGAACCTGATGTCACAGAGGGTGTTCAGTTCTGGGGCGAGCCAGGCCATGCTCCTCCACTTCCTTACTTCTGAGCCAACATTTTGAGGATCTGCAATGGCCAAGTACTGAGCTGCACTGTCTTGGGGAAGAGTCTTGACCACATATAGTGGGCCCGCTCTCCTGGGCACAGCTAGCAGGGGAGACAGAAAAGCTGGTCAGACCCCATCAGAAGCTGAGAGCTGCTGGGACAGAAGTCACGTGGGGGCATCAGAGGCGGTGGGAACCTATGGGAAGCTGGGGTCTGGGGGCCAAATGAGCCATCGCAGGAGGAGAGGAGAGAAGGCAGAGGCTCAGGAGGAGGGAGGACACGGGTGAGGAATAGACGTGAGCCAGGCCGGAGGTGGAGAGCCACACCAGGGGGAGGGGAGAGCAGTGGCTGAGTGGGCAGGGACGGAAGTGGGCAGAGGCAAGGAGGGGGAGGCACGCAAGTGGGTCGGGAGGAGAGGGAGAAAGGAGGAAGAGGAGTAGAAGACGGGAGGGCAGGAGGAGGCCAGAGGGGACAAGGAAAGTGAAGGAAGGGGCCGCCGTTGCTGGGCTCTGGAAAGGTGGCCTTCAGGTGACCACGAGTTCCTGGCACCAGGTGACTGCCCCTTGGAGTGTCCCAGCAGCTTGGGTATGGTGTCCCCAGAGTACACCCATCCCAGCCTCTCCTTCCACGGAGAAGAGAGCAGCCTTGCTCTTGGGTCTCTAGCAACCAGCCCTTCAGGAGCCGGGAGACCTTCCTTAGCAACTGGGACCAGCCAGCGGCACCTGCCCAGGGGTGAAGTGCGAGCATGGAGGTCTCCCAGTCACCCGATGCTGTGAGTGAGGAAGGCAGGCCTGCTTCCACGACAGATGTGGCCCCAGTCCCATGCCCCATGCATGAAGAAAAGAAGAGTTCCACATTCTAGTTATGAATTTCTTCAATAATTCTAATAAAAAATCATGGTAATTTAATTAATATCATCCTATAGTTTTTTTTTTCCCATGAAAAGAGGAGCAACTTGCCAGGGGAAGTAAATTTGAAAGCATGTAACTGCTGGTATCACGCATTTAAGAAGCAGAAATTCATTTTCCCTCCCCACATAGCAGGCTGGCCCTCGGGTGTCTGGCACCCCTGATGACTGTACCAGCTTTGATGATATGTTGGTTTGCATAGGAAGTGTCCCCGAAGACTTGTGTGTTGAAGGCCCCAAACGAAAGTGATCAGAGATGGGGCTCCTGGGAGGTGCCTGGATCTCAAGGGCTCTGATCGCATCAGTGAATCCATGGACGGCTGCATGGACGCAGGGAGGTTGTGGACGCCATGGAGGTGGGATTCAGTGGAGCAGTGGGCCCTTGGGCTGTCCTTGTGTGGTTGGGGACCATGTCTTCTCCTCAGCCCTTTCTTCCTCTGGTCCTCTGCTTCCTGGCTACCATGGGAGCAGCTTCCCTCTGCCAGACACTTCCACCATGATGTTTCTGCCTCGCCGCAGGCTAAAAGCAATGGTCCAGCAGACCATGAACCGAGACCTCTGAAATTATGAGCCAAAATAAACTCTGATTCCTTTAAGTTGATTTTATCAGGTGTTTTGTCACAGTAATAGAAAGGTGACCAACGCAGTGGACATGTGGCATTGTCTTGCCTCATTCTCCTCAGACCTGAGGCAAGGATGAAAAGTGACTCCTATGCTTTGAGCATCTTGCTCCACTGACCCAGGTTGTTGAGGAGGGAGCTTGTGAGCCGGCAGCTCCCTGGCTCCGGGACTTCCTGGGTCCTCCTTTAGAATGTTTCTCTACTCTTACATAATGCTGCCCATCCATGGCAAGTAGTGCAAAGCCGTCCTCCTCCAGGCAGTCTCCAGGGATGGCCTCTGGGCCAGGGAGCTTGGCTGCTGGTCTCCCTCTGCCCTTTGACCTCCTGCAGGGCATCTCCGGGTCCGTCCTCTTGATGGTCAGGGAAGAGAGAACATCTGTAGTCTGTACCCCCTTCCTTCTTGGCTTCCACACTGGAATCTGGTTTGGGGAACTGATCAGACTTCATCTGAGGCTTCAGAGGGGTGGACTGCCAGGGTGGGCCCCGGCTTGGGTGTGGGATCAGGATGATGTGCCGCGAGCCCTGGAGAGCAAGATGATGAGTCCAGAATGTTGAGGAAGGGTGTTGAGGAGGATTTGCTCCCTGAAAAGCAGGATGGAAAGAGACAGAGGGAGGATCGAAAAGGGTCAAAGCCCATAAGGTGCCAGGTTTGGGGAGAATTACTGAGGATTTAAAGCTGGGATGAGATGCTGTGGGGAGAGGAGAGACTCTGGGGTGCGATCCTGTGAGAGCTGTTTCTTTTGGGGACCCTGTGGTCCCTGGTCTCACTGGGGTCTCCGGCTGCTGGCTATGTGAGCTCCTATATGTGCAGGGCCTGGGTTTGGGTTCTGGCTCTGCCACTTGAAGACAAGAGGAGACTTTTCCAAGTGGTCTGGTTCCTCCAGGGGAAAGTTTCTTTAGTATAAAATGGGCACACTGGTGACAGCTTCCCGGGAGGGTCACGAGGTCCCAGTGAGAGCAAGAGGGTGAGAGCATGGACAGGCCCCCTCAGGGAGCGAGCAGGGGTCCCGGGTCTGTACACCTGCGAGCTCTCCCATCCTCCTCAGCCCTGCCCTGTCAATCTCCTACATCCCCCGCCCTTGCAGAGGCTCTGGTGGGAAGGACCATGCCTGTGGCTTGTCTGTGTCACCAGGGCCCACCCAAGATGGGAGCTCAAGGGGCCATCTGGTTGGCAAGGACACAGGACCAGTGGGCTTGCCTGGACCTGCTGTGGCAGGAGGACCAGGAGGGATGGCCGCAGAGGCTAGTGCCCTGGCCACCAGCATGTTCTCTGGAGAGCTGCCCTCTGCTCTGCACTCACCCACCCCGGGCCCTTAACTCTGGCAGCAAGAGTCTCCTGGGGCTGTCGACAGGGCTGGCCCAGGTGCTCACCCTCTAGAAAGAGCACATGCCAAACAGACTCACCGGCTGTCCCAGCAAGTAGCCACGCACACAGTCACAGTTCCCAGCGAGAGACATTTGTCCAAGAACTAAACACTGAAAGACGCGAATGGCAGGGGACATCAGCAACACCGCGTCCCTCGAAGCTCCACATCTAGTGATTTATGTTGTGTGTTCTGGCTGCACCACTGGCAGTGTTGACAAGCCACCAGATCCACCTGCCATCGGCCATGTGCTAGAGCGGGGCAGCTTGGGCATTTCCCCACCTGTGCAGGGGCCCTGGGGTGCTGCCGGCAGGACAGGGGCATGAAGCCAGAGCACAGTGACCACTGCTGTCAGCACTGTGGTCAGGATTCTTGGTGCTGCTGGCGCCTCTTGCTCTTCACCCTTGTGAAACAACCCTATCTTAATCTTTTGTGCTTCAAAATGACAGACAAATGTTTTAATCGATGGACACCTTGTGGTTTTTGTCTGGCATCCTGGAGAACGTCAACCCCACTTCTGCTCAATAATGCTGCTGAAAGAACCAGAGACCTGGGTTTGCAAAACGACGCGTCTTTTCCACCAATAGACGAGCTGGTCACTGCTGGCGTCAGCAGGCATTCTGCTGTGGAAATGTGGGCACTGACCAGAAATACAGACTGGATGTGACTGGGTGTGTGACTGGAGCAACACAGTCAGGAGCATGGACCCCTGCACCAGGCTGAGAGCACAGGGCAGGCTCTGGAGCACCTCATTCAGAGCGGGACCACACACCTGCATGGACCCATGCAAGCCATTTACAGAGGAAACGATGGGGACCAGGAGCAGCAGCTCAGACAGGGGGCTGCCACCTGGGAAACAGGAGGATGATGCCTCCTCTGGCTATTTTAAGATAAGCAGCTTGAAAAGCAGAAATCTTGACAGAATGTGGTCCAATAATCATGCAAAGGAGAGGAAAGTTCAAAGCATAATAAGAAAGGGGAAGCAATCAGAGGCTCTGGGGTTGAGGGTACTTGGCTTTTCCTCGGGATAATCTGGAAGCCCAGCCGCAGGCATTCTCTGTAAGTTCTCCTGCCTCTTTGATCCTGAACAAGCAGAAAGGGCCAGGTGTGGGTCTCAGAAACCCAGGCGCCTCGTTGGCGACAGTGACGATCCTTCTGTGCAGAGTGCTTTGCCAAAGCAGTTGCGTGCCCCTCTCCCGGTTTTCCCTTCCCAGCCAGCTGTGGGATAGGGAGCACACCGCCCCACCGCACAGCTGCAGCCGGCTCATAGGATTAAGCTGCCCTGAATCAGAAGCACCAGCTTGCCAAGGTGTTTTTTTCCTGCTCCTGTTGGGCTGAGAGCTACTTCCCCAAAGTTCTACCCACCACCCAGACCCAGCACTTGAGCTGCAGGCCAGCGCCTGCCAACCTCGAGGACAACCCGGCCCTCTGGTCCCTGCAGCAGCCCCCTACGGCTGTCTCTGCCATCTCCCAGGACATGGAGGCTCAGGGAGCTGCCCTCAGGGCCAGGCTGCAGGACAGCCAGGGAGGGCTGGGTGCCTGACTCCTTGTGTTTCTGTTTGCTCAAACCTCTCCCTCTGTGACCGCCCACACCCTCCGGGAGCCCACGCTGAGGGTCTTGTGAGTGCTAGGCCCTGTGACAAGACCTAGTCTTGCCCTTCATAAGCTTCATCTGGGCTGGGGCAGGGCACTCAGGTGATGGGCCTGCTTGGGTGGGGGTGGTCTCTGGGGGAAGGAGGCTGTGGGGCCCAGAGGAGGGGCTCTCACCATGGGTCACAGGGTCTGGGGAGGCTGGGGACCAGAGGTTGGCACCAGTTGCAGCAGTGGGTCTGGGTGACCCTCCTGGGGGCACTGGGGTCACTGTGGGATGTCACGCTTAGGTGAAGCATGGGGGCACAGGCAGCAGCGTGCTGGTGACTGAGAGGATTCAGGGGCTGGGCAAGTGGGCAGCGTGGAGGTGGGGAGGGGGCTGAGGGGCAAGCACGCAAGTGCTCAGGGCTTCGGGCACCAAGGGGAGGAGACAACCAGAGCAGAGAGGCCACGCCATGGCCACGCCGGTGGCAGAGGGATCTTAGTGCTCCCAGTGGACTCAGAACAGCTCCAGGGATGTGACCCCAGGGTCTGCTCCTCCTCAGCCCTGGGTTGCCTAGGGGCCAAGCATTCTAGAAGTTTCCTCCACAGGAATGTGCTGTAAACCAGCTGCCCTTTCCCTAGGATAGAAGGGCTTCTCAGCCTGGCACTGTCGACACTGTGGGCAGAGGTGCCCAGTAGGGACTCATCCCAGCCCACTCTCCAGCTGGGCTCTGCACACCAGCAGCATCTGCTCACCAAAGAGGGGCTCCTCAGGCCATGCTGTCCTCGAGGCAGATCCACATCCAAGGGCCCTGGACGGTCCTCATGACGATGTTGGAGAATTGCTGCTCTGAGCTGGGCTGGCCTTGGTACCATGAGGATCCTCCAGAACCTCAAGGCTTGTTCCTGGTGTTCCTCTGTCCCTCCCTCCAGCAAGCTGCTGCCTGAGCGTTCCCTGTGGCTCAATGTGGGAAGCCCCGCTGGCACCACCAGCAGGTCTGGCTAGGAGCTCGCCATGGCCTGCTGGCCTCGTCCATCAGGACCTCGTGCCTGTGACTGCTCATGAGGCACACCCAGCAGGCAGCCCCCAGCAGGCACCTTGGCAAGGTTGCTGGACGAATAACTTAAAGTGCATTTAAGTGTTTCATGTGAAGATATTGCAACTTGTCACTGTGGGCCATTGTCCCTGTGGTGTTGGATAGGAGCGCGTGGGCTTAGTACTGCACCTGAGGGCTCCAGGGCCCTTTGCTTGGCGCCTGGAGGTGTCATAAGAGAATCTGCCGCCTGGACCCTCAGAGGATCCAAGGAGCATCTTGCGTGGAGCTCTGAGCCGTGGCCGCCACACGGGACACTAAGCTCTCCAATGCTAATTGTCCTTCAGAGAAGGAAGAGGGATCCGAGGGACACGACTGTTCCGGTGTTCCTCCAAGAAATAAGGAACATAGGAAAATTCATATATAAACGCTTATTTATTCAAACATGGGAGAAGCATGTGCATACACAAGGAGTGTGTATACACACACACACACACACACACACATGCACATTCATCTCAGTTTCTTAGAGGATGACTTTCTTTGACTGGTTTCTAAAGATAATTCTGAAAAAATGGAAACTCACTTCCTGAAGGAGAAGGAGGAAGTGTAGACTGAAGATGAGGCAGGGGTCCCCCAGCCTGCCTGTCAAGGTGTAGGGAAGACCCCAGGACAATGTCCCTCGGCCTCTTGGAGGTAGGGTGCCGGGTCCTGCCCCTGGACACGTGTGCGTGAGCGCAGCACACACTTGGCTTGCGAGGCCTGTTCCACCTGGCATCTAGCTGGAAGGCAATATCTTTTAAAAGGTAAAATATAGCTCACGTAGATTGTTTAACTTTTTTTTAGCTCCTTCTATAATAAAAAAGAAACATATAGCATCGAAACGAGCGATTTATGGCAGCACATAAAGGAACACATTTTCCTAGCAAGTCGTTGAAAGTTAATTTAGAGATGAGGAGCCAGGTGAAGGGACGCATTCTAAAGTGGCTCGCCCCCTCCTCGGACGACTTTGACTTGCCTTTGGGAGAGCACTGAGCCCAGTTAGGAAAGAAGGCACGGGGTCCAAAATGGCGCCATCCTCTTTGAGTGTACACAGGGTCCCCGTTCAGCTGGCAGCCATTTAGATCCTGGTTCCAGCCTGGGGACGCTGAGAGGGCTGGGAAGTGCTGTCCTCGTGGCCTTCATGGCAGACACTTCTCGATGCCACTGGAGATTCCCTCAACAAGGCTGGAGCTCGCCGAGCACTCCACACATGCCCGGCGGGTGCTGGGTGTTGAGTCACTGTCTGTGTTGCAGCAGCCACGCTCCTTAGGGACCACGCAGGGCCTCTGGGGCCTGGTTGCATGCATATTGGTATCACGTAGGGGTGTTCAAATAAACTGGTCCCTGGGCCCGGCCCCAGAGACTGTACGTGGTCTGCGTGTAGCCTGGGAGTGGGATTTTGAGAGCTCCCCCAGGTAGTTCTAGTGTGCAGCTGGACTGAAGGACCACCAGCCACTGTGTGAGGCTCCAGCAGGTGCTTTCAGGAGGCAAGGGTGCTCCTGGGAACGTAGGAGCCCATCCACCTCTAACTGGAGGCCAACAAACTCCAAGAGATCGTATGTAGGAAAGCTGATTCATGGGACCTCAGGAGGGGCGCAGAGGACGGGCTGCCCAGGTAGGCAACACGAGGAGGGCTCTGACTGCCCGCGGTTGGCTGAGAAGCCCAAGGAGGGGAAGTGGAGGAGCCAGGAAGGAGGGTGAGCACAGAGACACACTGCTTTGCCCTATAGGAGAGGTGTCAGTCACGCAGAGATGGTTTTGCTTGGATCCTTGGCACTTCCATGCAGAGCTCCCGAGCCTTGGCACACACCCACTATCTCGAGGTGTCTTAGAACCTTCTGAGTCACAGGAGTGGCAGGGACGAGAGGTCAGCAGAAATGATCTATACTTTCCTCGTGCTTTTCTTTTGTACTCTGGGTCCCTTAAGTGCAGTAGCCTTTTTGGCCCTGTTCCCATCATGACTGCTGCCGTGGTCCACAAGCTTGGTGATGTGGCCATCTCTAGGCTTCCACTAGCTGCCAGTGTCCTGGAACCACGCCACGGAGGTCCTTTGAGGATCTCGGCTGACCTCATGTTACTGTGGAGGGCACCACTATCTTCCTCGCTTGGCAGATAAGGAAATGAAGGCTCAGAGATTAAGCACTTCACTCACGTTTCCAAGGTCAGTTGTCAGGGGGGTGGGATGTACTCCACTCCCAAGAGCTGTCACGGACGCTGGAAAGACAGGGGGCTCACAGGCCAGAGATGGAGGACATGGTCACTCACAGCAGCCAGCAGCATGAATGCGCCGTGGGCCCTGCTTTCCCTCCGTACCCCGTCCCTGGGCTTCTGGGGGGGTTGCTGCATACTCCGTGGGTTTGCCTCGCAGCTGAGGAGCACAGGCCTCAGGAAAAGCACTTCAACAGCAAGTGGTGAGTAGGCTGGCCTTTTGTTCCAGAGGAAGATGACCTCTCGTCCCTTGAGGGTGTTTGTAGTACATGCAGAGTAATGGTCCAGGTCCTGGTATCCCCAGGTGGGGCCCGTGGGCAAGTCTCCTGGCGTCAGGGCACAGTAGGAGCAGGTCCAACTCCAGGGCATGGCATGGGGGACAGGAAGGGAAGGATCACCATGGGGGATAGATGCTCAGACCAATCAGTTCTCTGGGCTTTCATTTAGCTGTCAAAGCCAGCTGGGAGAGTCAGCACTACCGAGCTTGCTGCTCTGGAGGAAGGAGCGACTCCATGGCTGACCCAGGGCTTGGCGAGCCCGGCAGCATGTGTACTCAGCTGGACGATGCCGATGCTTGCCACGCTGGGAGAGGACTTCTAGACGCTGCTTTGGCATCTGCCCAGGCAGTGCCTCCCTCCTCCCTCCTGCTTCTCTCATGTGGAAGCTCATCTCTCAGTTGAGACCACCACTGCGGTCCCTGGAGGTCATGCACACTGCGCTTCCTGGTGCCCCAACAAGATTCACATCATCCTCAACCCGGCCTCCTTGAACCTCCCACTTGGTTTTCCAGGAGGCAGAGCCAATTCGGCCTGCATGACCCGAGTGTCCCCCTGGCTTCCACTCTGGAGGCTAGTGTCCATCCCCTGACTGGACGAGCTGCATCTGCCTTGCCCCTGCCTCCAGCCATGGTCTTTGCAGCAGCCAGAGACCTATTGAAAGGTAGATGCCCTCCTGTTGCTCTGATTCTGGCCTCCAGTGGCTCTTGCTCGCCCATGCTGGACACATGGAAACATGATGGATGATAAAAGCAGCAGGCTGCACGGCCAGGAGGAAGGTGCTCAGGGTTCCCTCCGATGCAGAGTATGCATTCAGTCCCCCGACCTCACGGCCACCTAGGCAAGGCCTCTTGGCAAGGGTGCTTGGTGGACCACAAGAAGGGATGGTCATAAGGGAGAGAAAAGCATGGCAGACAGACAGGATCCTAACAAGTTCATTCTAGTGTGGGAAAAACTAACACATTAAACATGTGGAGAGGGGCTGGAGTGGCCAGAGGCTGGGAAGCAGGATCTCTGTTATTTTCATCTTGTGCCATGACTTCTGTGCTCTGCCCTTGAATGGGAGGGACAGTCAACAGGTGTAGGAGCATCTCTGTACCTTCAACCCCTCCCTTCCCTCTTTCCCCATTCTATGCTGATGGACTGAGACTGTGCACCTGACAGAGCGGGACCCCATTGTTTGTAACTTCGGGCCCTAATTGGTTCGAGGACCATTCTTAAGCTGTTGTACTTTCTGGAATAAATGGATTCTGTGTCTCCCTCTGGCAGAGCTGTATAACCAGCCCCCAAACCCTTGTCCCGTGGGACCCCATTCTGTCCTTCCTATTTGTATCTTCGTCCCACAGGACCCCCAACTCGTCGGCAGATCCACGCAAAGCACGACATAAAACAACAAACAGGAAGCCATTTCTGCTCTTCAAGGACTCATAGTTTGGAAACTTCCTCAAAGTCCTCAGGATGGTTCTGAAGTGGCAGGTTTCCATCTCCAAGGCACACCTCTTCCTGGTTGCACCTGAGGACTCAGGGCTGAAGGAAGCCTGGGAGATGGTGTCTGGTCTTCCTCATGTTTAGTGCACGCATACTTGTGTGACCTTGAGGCCGTCCCAGGCCTCCTCTGCAGCTAGCATGATTGGTGATTATTTAGCTCTTGCACACGCATTAACTGAGCACCTCTTCTGTACAAGGCACCGGTTAAGCTTTAAGCCGTGGACTGGGCAACTCCCAGAGAACACATATTCCCGGGGCTGGGCCTCCTTGCACCAGGTCCCTGGAAGAATCGAGATGGGGCGCTCCTGCAGTTCTGCACAAGGACTTTTATTTGGTACTGGGGATTGAACTCAGGGGTACTCGACCACTGAGCCACATCCCTAGCCCTATTTTGTGTTTTGTGTAGAGACAGGGTCTCACTGAGTTGCTTAGTGCCTCCCTGTTGCTGAGGCTGGCTTTGAACTCGCGATTCTCCTGTCTCAGCCTCCCTGAGTGCTGGGATTACAGGCATGCGCCACCACACCCGGCCTGCACAAGCACTTCTGCAAAGCTCCCCTCTGCAGGTGGTCTTCCGGAGGAGACAGGTATGTGATGGCATTGAAAGCACTGGGTATGCCACTAAGAGTGCCAAAGATGCACAGTTTCTGAGCACTGATCCTTCCACTGCTCTGCGTTTATTGTAACAAATGCAGACAACAATTATATCCATCCCAGTGGAATAATTGCTTGCAACCCGACTAGGTGCACAGCTGAAAACAAGCACCTTGGTGATGCAGATTGCCTAGCGCTGCTGAGAACCTTCACATTATCCGAGGAAGCAGAGGGGAGCGAGAGCCCATCCACAGCTGTGTTCATTCCTAGATTGTCCAGCCTTTGTGTGTTATTAAGCTCTTCAAAAGTACCCTGCTTCCCTGGAGAGAAAATATATTTACATAGCTCCCAATCTCTCCGCCAGAGCTGCGTCGCCTGGAGAAAAGCCCCAGCACCGGGGAGAAGGATAGGACGCCAGCCCTAACCAAGTCCAATTACACTGCAGACGAACAGCCAGATTCCTCTGTTCCTGCAGTTCCTAGAGTGTGAAGAGGGAAGGAACAAACAGACAAAATGTTTCAGTGCCTTAATGATGAGAGCAGGAAGCAGTCTGCCCATGTCCTCGCCACCCCTCTCTTCCCGGGCCGCTGCTGGCGAGGCCCTCCCCGGCCCTCCTTCCCTGGTTCAGAGGTGTATCAATGCCACCCAGCCTTCCTCGCTTAGTTCCAGTTGCCTGGAAATGTGTCTGGGAAGAAACGCCTGGAGAGTGGCCAGCTTCTTCATTTTCTTTCTTTTCAGTAATTAACTTTGTATCGAGTTCCCTCACCAGAATGAACAGCCGGGCCTCGCTTCCAGATAGAAATCGCGGGGAGAAACAAATGGGCGTTGAAATAAATCACATCGCGGGGCTTGATGGATGCATGTGCAGCAACAGCAGAGGCTCCCTCCTAAGGAGTCACAATTACCCATCTGACCCGGTACAGCCAACGCCACGGACGCTACAGACAAATGAAGAGCTACGCAGGGCCTGGGGTGGGCTATTTCCATATATTTGTCCTGGAAAAGTTAATCAAAGCATAATAGAGACAGGAGAGAGCCAGGGTTATTCTGATAGTGTTAAAAAATTAAATTCCTGTTAGCCCTTCACAATCTAGTCATTTCTCTCTCTCTCTCCCTCTTTTTCTTTATTAAAACTATACTTACAATGTGTATTTCCTTTGTGAAACATCATTTCCCCCTTTAACTTGTAAAAGGATTTTTGACATTTCTTGGGGGAGTGGCAAAGGGTCCGACATCTCCCAGGGAATCTGCAGCTTATTCCGCAGGGTGTGAGGTAGAAGTTGATCCTTTTCAGCTGGACAGGTGGGCAGTGGCAACATGACTTCTGGCGGCTTCAATGGACCTGGGCTTTCTTGGTGGACATTGGCAGGAAGAATTGACACAGGGACTCAGAGGGAAGCAAAAGGACAGGCCAGGTGTTGTAGATTCTTCTGCACTCTGTGCTAAACCCAGGAGGCAGGAGGGTTGTGACAATTCTGTGTCATGGTTGTGACAATTTCATCCTTCCTCCTGCCAGCTGTGTACCAGGCAGTAGCCAGGTGCCTGTCAGGGCTCCTCCAGACAGCGCCCTCTGTTGGTTTGAGCCACAAAGGGCTTAGGACCAGGAATGACTCTTTAAAGAGCTGAGGAGGCCTCAGACTGGGCCCGGATGCCTCCTGAGAGCTGCACAGCTGGCCTGCTCCCCAGTGGTCACCCCTAGAGCCAGGGAGGCTCAGGGGCTTATGTTTGGGCGACCACCACTGGACATCCCTACTTGTAGGAACATTGCCCTTTTACCTGAGACCCAGAGGGCCCCCCACACAGCTGCCTATCAGCACCCTGGGTTGGTTTATATAGGTTGGGCTGGAGCTGGGCGCAGCCCAGTGTCCCTCTGACCTGCTGCTGCCTGTGGGAAATGGGTAGCAGGATGGCTCTGCCTACCTGCCCACCCCTCCTGCCAGGCCTAATCTGCATCTGAACCCACCTTGAGGAGATGCCCTGCTCCAGGAGGTCCAGCAGATGGCCACCTGGGTGCTGAGCCATCCAGCCGCTTCCCCAGGCCACATCCTGACTCCAGTGCCTGGCTGTCCTGTCCCCATCTCTCCGTGTCTGTCTCCCTCTCCTCCCCCTATCTTTCTCTCTGTTTGTCTCTGTCTCTATTTGTCTCTCCCCCCAGTCTCTTTCTGTTCCCTTTGTCTCTGCCTCTCCCCCACCCTGTCTCTCTCTCTCTCCCTCCCACTGTCTCTTTCTGTTCTCTTTCTGTCTCTCCCCCACCCCATCTCTCTCTTTCTCTCTGACTCTCTCTGTCTATCTCCCCCTCCCACTGTCTCTCTCTGTCTGTCTCTCCCCCACCCCATCTCTCTCTTTCTCTCTGACTCTCTCTATCTCCTCCTCCCACTGTCTCTCTCTGTCTGTCTCTCTCCCACCCCGTCTCTCTGCCTCTCTCTGTCTCCCTCTCTCTCATGCACACAGGCACACATGGGCAACGCCAGGCCCTGCGTGTCAGGCCCTGGGCCAAGGTTGGTGTTCTCCAGCCTCGACCTTTGCCTTGCCCACACACTTTGGCCGTGCCCACTGGGGCCACGCTGCAGCTCGGCACAGTGGTCACAGCTGAGTGCCGCCTCTATTACCGTACACTTACTCATTTCTCTTTTGTTGGTTTCTTGAGCTGTGATGAGTGCATTTTGAAAGGGACCAGCTCCTGGATGGAGCCCTGGCATGGTATGTCTCAGTGGCAGATGACGGCCACAACAAGCACAGCAGAAGTGACCACTTGTTAGCCAGGTGTCACTGATCATCGAAGACCTGAGACCAAGCTCCGCGCTTTCACCAGCGAGATAAGGAGTAGGTGCATGGTGTGGAGACGGGCGTCTTGGACGGAGGCCTTCCCCACGAGGTGGACAGGAGGTGATAACAGGAATGAGGGGCCTCGCTGGGCACAGGGCAAGATGAGGTCCAGCAGCAGAGCTCACGGGCTCCCGCTTGGGACTTCTTCTCACTTAACATTTCAAATTACTCTGGAATAGGTGAAAATTGAGACTGAGGTTGAACAACGTGCTGGGAAGGAAGTGGGGCGAGGCTGGGAACAGAGCTCCCTGGCCAGTGGCTGGGGCTCCATGTGGACTGGAGGGGCGAATGGTGTGCCTGGCTCCAGCCCCACTGCTGGGCTCCCTCAGCCCAGCAGCCTTTTCTCCCCAGTGTGCCCTTTTCTAAGTTCACTGTGGTTTGGCAGTCTCACGGCAACTGCCCTCCAGGTCATGGTGAGGACTCTCCTTCTGTGCTGGTTCTCCAACCCCGAGCTTCCCCAGGTCTCTGAGTGGACAGTGGACTTTTGCTGTGGGGACCAGCTGGATCTTGCTGGGAAGTGCCTCTGCCTTCAGACATTTACCTGCCTCAGGGTCTGCATGGGTAATCAGAATGTGACGTAGTGACCTTGCTTTACGAAGCAGAGATCCCCAGCCCAGGAATGCCTGTCTCCATCAGCGCAGCATGCCTGGGAGGGTGAGGCCACAAACGGGAAAGCAGTTCCTCTGAGCAGGCCTCTGGCAGCCTCGTGGTCCCTTCTTCATCGGACAATGACAAAGGGCGAGAGATGGTAGGGTACCTGTCCAGCAGTGGGAAGGGCTTCCTGCCAGCAGCTCACGGATGTGACCAGCTGCGCTCCTCAGAAGGACGAGAGCTGTAAGTCTGTCACCTGTGAGCATCTGGCAGGGGTTATTATGCATGCAAATTTTATGCATGAAATTCAAGCATTACGACCATGGATAAGTTCCGCGGGAGCTGTGCTTATGGCTCCTGCAGCACAGCAGACTCGGAATGTCTGCCAGGCTCTCTGTTCTGAGCAGGTGCATGGCATTGACACCTCTGCGGGCCCTTGCTCTGCACTCCTTCCTACCTTCTCCCCAATCCAGTCTCCTTTCCCTCAACCATCAGTGACATTCAGTCCTTGTGTGCCAGACACTGTCCTATGCATGGGGGAGGTGGCAAACCACAAGAGACCCAGCTTCTGCTCCAGCAGGAAACAAGGCCTGGTGGTTGAGAGTGCGGACCTGGGTCCAGGGTGGGCACATCCCCAGCCTGCCTCTGCAGCTGCCTACCTGAGCAGGCCTGGGAAAGTCAGGCCTCTACTCTGCCCCGCCTGGAAATTCAGATACCTAAGGTGCCTAACCTAGGTTTCTTCAAGGCTGGCACACACAAGGCCCTGGAGACAGACAGCACAGTAGAGTGGGGTCATTTTCCTCTTTTGAAGCTTCCAAGGTGGAAATGGGAGGTCTTCAGCTAGGCCCATGTGGAGACTGGGGGTGGAGGGTAGCTTGTTCAAAAGACATGACCAAAGGGGTCTGGCTCTCTTTTCTGAGATTCTGGAAGTAGTGGACATGAGACCAATGTTGATGGGCACCATCATGATCCTCCTTGCTGGGTTTATCCCAATTGTTTAACCACAGACTGCCCACAGTGGAGCAGGATCCACCACCAAGGAAGGTGTTGGCGGAGACATGGCAGATGAGAGAGCCTGTGCATGCAGCTGGCCTTCAGGCATATTCTGGTCCCTGTGGAAACTGGAGAGCTACCCAGAGCTGCCCAGCGGTGAGGGCAGATTGACTGGCAGGAGGCAGGGGTGGTTAGCTGCTGGGGGCTGGAGTGCAGACACCAAGTCCAGTGTGCTGCACTGGCAGGGCCAGGCAGGAGCCAGTCCCACCACCAGCCGGGGCGAGGCTTCTGAAGGACAGGCTTCTCCCTGTCCTTCAGCCCAAAGCCGTCTCTCGGTAGGGCTCTCTGGGACCCGATCCACAACTGCACGGCTCTGTTTCCTCTGCAGCTTCCCCCTTAGCTGGCCTGGCCTTCTAAGGCAACGTGACTGGGGATCCCTGCTTCCCTCTGTGTGGCTTTGCTAGGAAGGTCTGGGCGGGGTCCTCAGACTCGCTCACAGTGCCCGTGTGTGGGAGTCCTGGGTACACGGAAGATAGGGGTGATGAGCAGCGCCGGGCCCCGTGGGTGCACACGGGCTCCTGGCGTCCGTCGAGAAGACATCGTGGTCTCAGTGGGACTGCCAGGGAGCGGTGGCTCCTCATCTGTTTGTGACCCTCCCTGTTGCATATTTTCTTAAAGTTGATGTCGGCCAGAGTGATTAATTGTGAAAACGTGAAGTGCTTTGGAGCAGGATTAGAATTAACCTCAGAAAGCTGCTGGCAGAGTCACCCCTCTCCCTATCTTTGGGAACCATGAGAAAAAATGTAAAGACATTTTCTAAATTGTCGACTAAAAGAAAAATAAATTTAGAACATTCCCCTGTGTGTCACGTGGGACAGGAAACTCAGTGGGGGTTCTCTGTTCCTCCTCAGCCCCGTGTGCCTCTGTCCCTCTGGTCGGTCATTCGTTAGCAGCACTCCCTGGTCCTCACTGCTGGGGCCCATGCGTGCCACAGGTGCCACGAGCAGGCTGGACAGTGGGACCACGTGCTGTGCAGGTCAGGACAATGACGGCGCGGGTGGTGATGGCATCGTGAGGGGCCAGCCAGGCTCAGGGACGGGTGCAGGGTCAGCTGGGGCTTCACCCAGGCTGCAGAGAGAAGAGACGATGGCGCAGAGTGGTAGCAGCCACAAGGCAGGAGTCAGGACAGCTGGGCTCAAGTGCGTCCACGTGCAGAGCTGCCGGGGCGGGAGGGACCCTGAAGCCAGCAGTGAACCCACTCAGTGTCCTTCCCAGCTCAGGGTCTGCACGAGTCGGTCGTGAGCACTCTCGGGTCACCTCAGCACCTGGCCTGCTGGTCAGAGGGTTAGCCTGGTGGCATCAGAGTGGAGGGGGTGGCCGGTTCCTCGCAGCACCGTCACCCCTGGCATCTTGAAGTTTGTCCCATCGTCCTGCTACCTAGGGCAGCCAGCTTCGGCATCTGTGCCCTGAGAAGCCCCAAAGAGCAAGAAAAGGCTACTTGACAAGTGTCCGTGGGTCCCGGGTGTGCCAGAGGGGCTTGCTCTCGGGGGCCACGGCTCAGCACGAGGAGGCAGCCTGGGTGGGAGACACGGGCGGGCTCAGCACACCGCGCTCCTGCCTGGCCCGGACTCAGCAGCAGGTGCTTGGCTTCCTACCACTGAAGACTTGCTCCCGCCAGCCACAGGGCCACTAAAGCTCTCTCCTGAGCCGCCGTCAGCTGCAGGCGCTGTTGCCCAGCTGAGTCGCTGCTGCTCTGGTGGCCGTGACGGCTCAGTGCAACCTTGTACATTCCTTACCCCCTGTAAGTCTGAGGGTTTTCATTTTTTTCATGTCTTGGCCACTTGGATATGCTTGTGTGGATTGCCTATTTAGATCTGCGTACTCACTGGCTCCTGGGGGTTTCTTTTTCTTATCATTTCTGCAGGAAATGTCTCCTACACATACTAACCCAGCTTTTTAAACAAATCCTTCATTGATCTGTTGCATTGCCTTAAAGAACTGCCCCACATGCTCCGCTTTACACAGCCAGGCATGACTCCCTCTCCTCTCTCTTCTATACCTCTGGGTTTCCAGTCCTGCTTAGGGATATGTCCTCACCTACTGGATTCTCTATGGAATTTTCTAAGTTTCTTCTGAATAAGTACCCCTCCTCTACAGCTGGCAGACCTTTGTATTTCCTGTAACTGTAATTAAATTTGAAATGGAAAAAATATGAACAGATATAAACTTGTTGCTTTAATATTATTTGATAACACCACATCACGATCCCATGAGAATTGTTGGAAAATAGGAATTTGTACAGAACTTTGGGCAAGAATTGGTTTGACAGGATTTCAACATGGATGCTGTTTTCTAACAGTCTGGCACAAATCCCCTCTTCTTTGGACATCAGTGTGTCCAAACTCCTTGGAGAAATAAATGCCTCTTTTCCACTGGGGGCCCCTGGGGTAGGCCATCAGTGTCCTCCCCATCCCGAGCCGGCCAGGCGGCCAGCCATGCCTGATAGACTTGCTCTCTTGGGCTGAGGAATTGCAGAGGGAAGGTGGATGTGCCCAGGAGCCACTGATGTTAGAGGTTGGGTGTTGAAATAATTAAAGGACTCCCGTGGCTCTGGCCTCCAGGGATGCCGATTCTTGGTGCCCCACTGGGTTCCCGTGGGCCAGCTCGCGCGCTCCTTCCCATGAAGCTCCATCTGTGCTTGCTCTGGTCAGATTCCATTCCTGTGCCTTTCAGCCAATGAGCCCTTGCTGCTCTCCTTCCAACATGCAGGGGCGCAATGCTTCGCTTATAACATGTGGTCATGACATCCCTTTGTTGGACCTGCCCCGACACTGTGGGGACCTACGTAGTAATTATTATTCCCACAGAGGGAACTCTGTTCACAGGGTCAGTGCACCAGCCTTCATGGGACGAGGGACCACGTGTGTTCCACTGGCGGCTCTATCAATAGCACGGTGCTCGGAAGCACTACAAGCAACTTCTGCTGAGGCCCCTCAGACGTCTGGTGGAGGCACTGATCCCACCCTGGCCAGCCCTCAGGCACCAGCCACCTGCCTTACGGCAGTCCGCAAGCAGCACAGTGCACCAGCCTGTGTTCTCTGCCACTGTCCATGGGTGCTGACCAGGACAGGAGCTGGGGATACAGAGGTCAAGAACAGAAGTCCCACCCCCCCCAGAGGCCGGGGAAAAGCCAGTAGCAGGAGCCACGAGAGCCATGAAGGAAACTGAGCTCAGCATGCAGAGGGGGCTGGACTTCGGGCTGCCCGGTCAGGAAAGGTCTCTGAGTAGGTGACGCTTCATCAGAGGCCTTAGTGAGCAGGAGGCGGCAGAGGACAAGCACCGAGGCTCGAGTGCCTGACAGGAGCTTTCCTGGCCTTGGTCTGTGGTAGAGAACCCAGCATCTAATGGGCCAGAGTGGAGATCCTACCGCTGGAAAGGTTAAGGTGGGCTTGCAGTTTGCAGAGTGAGTCGCCCTTCAGTTCATGGCCAGCAAGCGGACACTTAGGCAGGCCTGCCAAGCCAAAGGAGCCACTGTGGGATCCACCTATCCTCCCTCTTTCCCTTGCTCCATATCCTCTTCCCCCTTTTCTCTCCATCTTTCCATCCTCTCACCCGTCCGTCCACCTGTGCACACGTCCACCCGACCACCCACCCGCTCACTCATGCGCCCGCTGCTCCCTCCACCCGTCCGTCCGCCTGTCCGTGGGCCCGGGCACCTGTGCTCACTTGTGACTCATCTCCGTGTCCCTCCTGTACGGCTCTTTTGCTTAGCTGGGCATCCGTGGGCTTTAAACTTGGACCATGTGCGGGCCCTGCAATTTAAGGAGAGAGGTTTTCAGATGGGCAGTGAGATGAGGGGGCAGGTGCCGGCTCGGGGGCCAGCGGGGAGCGCTGGGCTGAGTAGTAAAGGAGGCGCGGTGAGCTTCCCTGCAAGAGCCCCCCGCTCTGAGCTCTTTCCTCTCTTGGCAGCTTTCTCCCCTTCCTGGTCCTCCACCCTTCAGGGCACACTGGCCTCAGAGAAGTTGGAGTGAAAGCCGTGGTCGTGGGCCTGCTCCAGTCCAGGCTCCGGCCCGGGTGATGGTGGCATGGAGGGCAGGTGGGTTCCCTGTGCCAGCTCGACTTCCACGGTGCCCGGCAGGCACGTGGCGAGCGGAGTGGGCAGGAAGCCGTGGAGCTGCGGTGACACCCACGGCCCCTCCTTCCTGCCTCAGCAGTGTGTGCTTTCAGAAGTACCTTGAGGACCACCAGCTGCATCGTCCTCTCTCACCCCTTCCAGCAGACTCCATTCTGGAAGGTTCTGTGACTGCCAGTCACCGGCAGATTTGGAGATGTGCTGCACAGCATGGGTGCTGGTGGGCCTGGCACCTCGGAAGAGCTTACTTCTTCTGAACCCTGGAGGAGGCTGGTGACTCCGGGCTTACAGCAGGCCTGAACAGGTCATGGGGTTCCTGCTGACCCTTGCTGCTGGCCCTCAGGGGGGACAGGGGCTGGACACTGGCCAAGCAGCTCTGTCCCAGAGTTGCCCTGTGAGGTCTGACATGGGACGCCTCCTGAGGGCCTGGGTGGGATAAGGAGTGGCTCGGGCTGGCCCGAGCAGCTTCCGTCCAACCCTCAGTGCAGGGCGCCGGGAGAAGCTTGCCCACAACGTGGCAAAGGGCCTGGGCAGCCGGGCCGGGCACACACTCAGACCTGCTCACGCAGCCAAGCTCATCCACACAGCGCATCGCTGCGTGGTCTGTGGGTGAAATGCCACGCTGTTCTATTGCGTTTTTCCAGATTTGATGAAGTCATTCTAGGATAAGGCACAGGAGAAAGAGGCCAGGAGAGCCCTGAGTCCCTGCCGTCTGGGGCCGTGGTGCTTCTCTCAGGGTGGGCTGAGGGGCTGCACCCTCTCCCACCGCCCGCTGCGGCTCGTCTTCACCTTCCCTGGGCCGAGTCCTGATTCAGTCGTTTACCATCCCTCCACTAGACACACTGACCTCACTCTGTATGTAGGCTCCACGTGACACGCAACTGGATATGAGCCTGCTGCCTTGAAGGTTTGACACCCAGGGGAAGACAGATTATATATATTTGAAAAATTTCAACAGAAATAAGCACCAGCGGTGCAGTGCCAGGGCTGTAAGAGCAAAAGATGGGAGGACTGGAGCTAGTCTGGGGAGAGAGGGCAGGAGAGCCTTTCTGGAGCAGGTGATTGCTTTGGGAGGGAAGAGGAAGAATGTGTGTTCCCTGGAGGAGAGGACAGCAGAAGCAAAGGGCCTGTGGCAGGAACACAGATAGGATCAAAAGAACTGGAAGGAGAGATGGAACACAGTGGCGCATGCCTGTGACCCCAGCAGCTCAGGAGGCTGAGGCAGGAGGATAGCTAGTTCAAAGCCAGGCTCAGCAACAACAAGGCGCTAAGCAACTCAGTGAGACCCTGTCTCTAAATAAAACACAAAATAAGGCTGAGGGTATGGCTCAGTGGTGAGTGCAATCCCCAGTACCAAAAAAAAAAAAAACCCTGGAAGGAGGCCCTTAGGGCTAGGAATGCCCAGAGCAAAGCGAAATAGCAAAAAGCGAGTCTGGTGAGGCAGGCAGACCTGACCACATGCCCAGCTGCCCAGCTGCCCAGATACCTGGGAGCTAGACTTGGACATGAAGCTTAACATTGGCGTGTTCTCAAGGGTCCTCTCTCATTCCTCCCCATCCATCAGACCTGGCTCTCTTGTCCCTGTCACGTGTCCCCCTGGCTGGCTCCACTTCTCCTGGCACCTGCCCCACGCACTCGTGCCGCAGCCTGGAGCACCAGCCTGGGCTGGGCTTTCTGACCTCAGACCCTCGCTGCTCCCTCCACCTCTCTGCTTCCCACTTCCCTCCTTCCCACTCACCCCCTGGAGGCCACATTGGTACCTGAGCCCGGTCACCCTCTCAGTGAGGTGAATCAGAGCACCCGGGGGCTGGAAGCCCATCACCATGGTGACAAGGGTCTCCTAGGACCTGCCTGCCCACTGCAAGCAGCTGGAGGGTGGGAGCCGTCCAGCGCCTCTCCTGCTGGAGCCCCCCACCTGCTGCTGTGAAAAGCCCAACCCAGAGCTGCTCACCACAAAGGGCCGACCACACCCGCCCTCCCCAGCCACCCCAAAGCCACCAGCCAAGCCGGAGACAAAGTGGCCTCTTTCCAGGCAGAGAGAGAGACAGATGGATGGGCTGGCAGGCCATGGGGTGAGACAGGCTCAGAAAGCTCTCAACTGCTGGTACTTAGCACACACAGCTATTTTCCGATGCTAGTCACAGACATTTTGAACCACATTAGAATAAACAGAATTCTGAATTATCTTCTCAGCAGTACATGAAATAACTGTCTGTCACCCAAAGGGAAAGAGGGGGCTGATGGATTTCTAAGGTAAAAATCCCAGAAGGGGAAAAAAAATCCAATCCACAGGCACTTCGGGAACATTCTAGCAAAGCAGGTGGTCCCCCTCCCTGCCTCCCCCGCCCAGACCCAACGCTGGTGACCTAGGGGGAGTGCGAAGCCCTCAGGAGGGCTGGCCTGGGGCACCGGCTCTTGGCATGTCTGCTCATTTGCCCCCGCAGCAGATCAGAGTCAGGCGTGCCAGGACCAGGGCAGCCTGTGGCGATGCAGGCAGGACAAGGCGGTGGAAATGACCAGCAGCCAGGCAGCAGAGCCGGCTTGCAGGTCCCACGTCACCGCCTTTGAAGGCGTGGTTTTCATTGGAAGTTTAAAGCATCTCAAATGCCTTCTTTTATGCCCAGTCTTCTATCAGTCACAGCTGCTGGATGGTGTCCCTGTGCTGCACTGGGGAGTTGCTCGTAATGGCCTCCACCCCCTGTAGCTCCTGTCCACCTGCAGCCATGCTGGTCACCTTTCAGGTCATTCAGTGGGCTGTCCTCTGCCCGCACCACAGGACCTTTGCACAAGCCACCCCACTTGGCCTCCTCCACCCCTCAATTGTCCTCCTCTGTGATCCTCTAGCTCTGTCCTCCTCAGCACTGGTCACAGCTGGGGTCATTTTATGTGCCTGTCTTTCCTCACACTTTGTGGTCTCCTTTATCAGAATTACTCTCCATGATAAAGGGGCTTTGTGGGCCCCTCATTGCTGTAAGCCTGAAACAAAGCACAGAGCCTGGCAGGTGGTGGGGACTCAGTAAAAATCAGTACAGCCACCTGTTGGTGGCTGCCAGCAGGCTGGGGCCAGGTGCTTGCTTCCTGCCTGGGCCTGCTTCTCTGTAGAACATGCTCCAATCCTTGGACACGATGGCCTTCGGGTCCTTTATCCTGAAGTCTGCACTAGCCATCAGCCAGGCAGTGACGAGGCCCGTCAGAACACCAGCCTCCGTTCCTGACGGATTCGGACTGCAGCGGCCAGGTTGGAGACTGTCAATGTCCTTCACCAAACCACCAAGCAGTGGTGGGTCCTGCCAGTGGAAGAGGTGGGGACCACGTGATCCTCCAGCTTCCCTCCCAGGACCAGAGGCCCTCCGGCTCGGTGTGGACGGCAGCTCGTGGCCTTCCAAGGCAGCCGCTCTGCTCCTGGGGAACTGTCCAGGCTGGCGCCCGCCTGGCTGCCTCACAGGTTCAAGCCCTGCTCAGCCTGCACTGCTGCCCTCCATGCAGTGGGCTTCGCACACCCAGGAGCTCGGTCCCTCTCCCCACGTGTTGTGCTTCTCGAGGAGAGTCGCCTGGGTAAGACTGCCCATCCAGGGGCCATGGGACCACGTGCCCGGAGGCTGTGAGTGGGTGCGCGTGGGTAGGGAGGCGCCGGGCCTTGGCACTGGTGGGTTCTTGGAGAGCGAATCCAGGGGTGGGTGTGCGAGCCTGTGTCTGGCTGCAGGGTGTCCCCTGCACTCATCTGGCAGTTACTGACCCTGCCAGGTGCCTGGCACTGTGTGTGGCGGGGACGGGTGCTCTAATCACACAGGACCTCACAACACCTGGCTCCTGCCTTCTTGGGGTCCAAGGTCTGTGGGAGAGACAGCCACGGAGTTAGGGGAGCAATAAAAAAGCAAATTGCCTAAAGGAATACACACAGGGACCACGTTCACTGGTGCTGCCACGCAGAGGAGGGTCGCCGAGCCCAAGCTGCAGAGGAAGGCATCTGCTTCGCGGTTTGGACCAGCCTGCAGACCGCCACGCATTTCACCTGCATTTCCCGTAGATGGCACCGCAGCCGTCCACGTGAAGGGGCCCGTCTCCCACTGGCCCTGGAAGGTGTCCTTCTGCAGAGCCCTCTCACCCCTCAGAGAAGCTGGCTTCTGAGCTTTAGGTGGCTCCTGAGTCCTGGGCTGGCAGGCCAGGAAAAGCACATGCATGCAATCAGCCAGCCTGAGGAAGAGGTGCGGGGAGAGGCCAGCTGTGCTCTGCCCTCAGCCTTGGGCGCCGTTCACATGAGTGTCCAACTATGCGCAGGCGCCGAGCCCATGCAGGCACCCCAGTTCACCGCCACCCCGCCCCTCCCCATCTTCCCCATCCTCACTGGTCTTGGTCTCCTTCCTGGAACCCGGAGTCTGCCTGAAGCAGCCTCAGGACAACTGCACAGCCATCCCTCTGCCTGGAAGTTCTCTCCTCTGCTCTCAGTCCACTTGCTCCTTCCAGCCCCTCACGCGCCTGCTTAGCAGCACCTCCTTAGGCACCTCCCCAAGCCCCCCCTGCATCAGGAGCAGACTGGAGCTTCCCGTCGAGGTCTTTAGTCATCCTGTTCTTCCTGGTGCCAACACTGTCCTGCACTGGAATGTCCCCCTTGCTCACCCACCATGGTGGGAGCCTGCAGTGGGACCTCAGGCCTAAGGAACACCAGGATGGACACTCCTCCAGGCCCAGGCGGCGTGGATCTCTAGATCAAAGATGAAACCACAAGCTTACACATATAAAGCTACTTAGAAAACACCCTTATTTAAATACTTCACAGCTGATACATCTCAAAACATTACAAGAGAGATTGAATATCTTTATTAATTATCTGATTGTGTATTTTTCCTACATTTTTCTGCTTCATGCTTTTGGTCTTCATAGGACAAGGATTCTGTGGTGCTGTTTTCAACAGAGAGAACAGAAAGATACTTCCTCGCTTCCTCCAGTGTGCTGGAGCACCTCTACCTGCCCCAGTCCTCACGTCCTCTCTAGCCTCGCTGGTTTTGTTCCCCTTCCAGGAACATGGAAGTACCTGCCCACAGCAGCCTCAGGACATTTGCACATGCCATTCCTCTGCCTGGAAGCTCTCCTGGGCTCCTTTCCACTACTCTTGTCTCTGCTTCGGCAGCATGTGTGACGTGCAGGACAGCCATGCTCACTGCAGACTGTTAGTCTTTGTCCTATAGACACAAGAATTCTGAGGAATTCTATTTCATCCCATTAAAAAGAAATAAATGGTGCATTTACATTTCTATGTACACATTATGAATTATTCTTTACAGGGGAGAACATTTATTTTGACTAGGTGATAATGAGACCCGAATCCTCTCCTTACAGTAACATGTCTGATGATAAGGAGGCTTTTCACAGTCTAGCTCCTGCTCCCACAATTCCGACCTTGCTGTCCCTCCTCCTCCCCTGGCACTGCTGGGCCGGCTCCCATCCTGAGGCAGTCTGGCTCTGGGCCCCTGGGGACCAACACTGGGAGAGCTTGCCGGTGCTCAGGAGCAGGGTGGCCGGTGCTCAGGAGCAGGGTGGCTGGTGCTCAGGAGCAGGGTGGCATCCTGGCTTTCTGCGGGGAAGTCACTGTGTGAATCTGCCACTACATCCTCAGTACGTGTCCTGGAAGTGCCCAGCCATCCAACCACCTGGGGCGACGGCAACTTGGTGGACAGTAATGAGGCAGGGGTCTGAGCCACAGCACTTAAGTATCTCCCTTTCAAAGTTTCATAACCTATGGCCACATGAACCCCTTGTGCGGCCCCTCCTCATCGTGAAGGGCGCCCATGTGATGAACCCTCTGACCCTGCTCCATCTGTGGTCCCTTCCCCTCTCCTTTGCCAGCCAGAGAGATGTCTGGGGCTTGAGGCTGCTCATCTGCTCAGGGTGCAGAGTGCCACGCGCCAGGGACAGGGAGTAGGCACTGCGACTGAGGGGAGACTCGGCCCAGGAAGAGCCCAGGTGGACCCTGAGAACAATAGCGAGGTGGGCTCGGCCACGGTGACAGGGTCCAGGTGAGCACTGAGCCATTTCCCTGGGCTTATGGGGTAGAGCAAGGGCCTGTGACATCTCCCTCCCACCATGCCAGGGGCAGAGTGAGGTGCACATCCCACCCAACAACTGGTCCAGCAGCTCCGTCCCTGGACCCTGACCCTCCAGCCATATCGAGCTTTGAAGAGCAATTAGTGAATCAGTTGACATCTTCCCTGAGAATTCTGGGTCACAAAAGCTAATTAACCTTCCTCTTTCATTCCAAAGTATCAACTGCTAGGGCCAAATGTGCTGAAATAAAACAGGAAGGCAGAGAGAAAGGAGGAGGAAGAAAGGAGGGAGGGAGGGAGGAAGAAAGGAAGGAAGGAAGGAGGAAGGGAGGGAGGAAGGAAGGGAGGGAGGGAGGGAGGAAGGAAGGAAGGAAGGAAGGAAGGGAGGGAGGGAGGGAGGGAGGGAGGAAGAAGGAAGACAGTCTCTTTTAAAAAAAATAACTGGCAAATAATTTTTTAAATAAGCTCCATGGAAGAGAGAGGGTGGGGAAAGAACCCCAGAGCAGCCCCACCTGCACCAGGAGGGCTCCGCGTGGCCGGGCTCTGCGTGGAGGTCTGCTTAATCTAGCAGGTCACTCCTCTGGGACGCTGACTCTAGGCTTGCTGTTCACTGGGGAATGTGGAAGGGAGCATGATGTGGGAAGTCCCAATGTACCCTGGACTTGGAATGTGGGCCCCTGGGCTGCGTGGATGTACACAGGCCTCCCTTGGAATTGTGCGGACGCTCTACACACAGCAAGGCTGGCTGGGTTTACACCCTCCATGTTCCTTCCTGAGGAGCCATGTGGCCAGGTGGTCAAGGACGTGGGCCCTCGCAGGGCTGAGCCTGAGCTCCAGTTGGTCCTCTGACACTCTGGCTGTGGCCTAGCACACTTTTACCCCGGCTCCCTGGTAGATTCCCAAGCATACCAGGGAGGCCTGCGGTGGCCATTTTCTGGGGCTCCTGTAGCAGATGACCACTAGCCGCCAGCCTGTCATCTCATCATTCTGGAGGTCAGGTGCCTGAAGTCCAGCTGCAGCAGGGTGTGCTCTCCCAGAGGCGCTTGGAAAGGGGACCCCTGGGTAGCTGCTAGGACCCCGTGTCCCTTGCTTGTGGACGCTTCTTTCCTCCCCAGCTTCACATACCCTTCTCTCTGTCTGCCTACAGCATCTTCCCGCTGCATGTTTCTGGGTCCAGATTTCCCTCTCATAAGGACACCAGTTGTGGGATCAGGGATCATCTTCTTCCAGGATGGTCTCAGCTTAGCTTTGTCCCATCTGCAAAGACCCTATTTCCAGATGAGGTCCCATTCTGAGATTCTGGGTGGACATGATATGTTGGAGCACAGCTTCAGCTCAGGACACCTACCTCTGGGAATTTCTGCACGGCTCAGGAGAGCTGATCGCAGTATCTCTTTCCCACTCCACATTCAGTGATGTCACGCTGGTGGCTTGCGATGGGCCGTGGGGAGCCTTTGCAGGCAGGGGATCCTGGCTCCGAGTCAGGCTGTCCGTGGCCTCCTGGGCAGCCAGCTGTTAGACAGTAAGAGCACACCTCTGGATACCCGAATATTCCTGGGCTGATATTTCTTTCACACTTTCTTTTAAAAAGCCCACATTTTTTAAAAAAATAAAGATGATTTTATTTTGCAAGAATGTTTGACTAGGGGTCAGCAAATTTGGGCCCCCCAAACAAAGCTGGCCCATTTCTTGTCTTTATAAATAAAATCTTATAGGAACACAGCCACGCTCATTCATCTACCTATTGTCTATAGCGCTCGCACACTGTGGCAGCAGTCGCGTGGCTGTGGCAGATCATGTGGGCTACAAAGATGAATCACTGACACTCTGGCCCTGTGGGACAGTTGCCACTTCCTAATTTAGTCCGGCGCTTCTCAAATGTTGATGTGCCAGATGAATCACCCGATTGCCTGCACTGGGCCAGGCTGCTCGAAGTCACAGCTGAAAGGAACCTGTAGTGCCTGTTCCAAACAGAAGGGCCATCAAGAGGAGCGTGAGGCCAAGGAAGCAGTCCGGCAGAATGCTGGCTGGCATCCGTGGCCTGCCGATGGCTCTGAGGCCGATGTCCCTGAGGCTGACACCCCTTTTTATTCTGAAGACACAGTAGCAAGCGTCCCAAAGGCTTTAAAAAACGTTAACAGCAAAATGGGGCTGCACCCTTCACACAGGAAGAGGCAGGAAGGATCACTGAGAGTGCACCCACTTCTCCCCGCAGCAGTGCTGCTCAGCAGGGCTTGGGTTGCACCTCCTGAGTTCCAGCTGCCACCAGAAGGGACAGCTCATGCATGGGACCCCACTGCACGGAGACACTGGTTCATCCAGGGGGCAACTGTGTGCATGCCTGTTGCCCATTTCCCCCTAAGGCCACCATCGTCCCCACCGTTGGCTGCCTGCCGGGGCCTAGTGGGGGGATCAGGGGAGTGCCGAGCCAGAGAAGTGACTGTCTTCTTTGACTAAGTTACTCTGCTTTAAGTTTTAATTCCATGGCTCTTGCATTATTTTAAAACCGTCTGGCATATCTCTAGAAATAATGGTACAAACTGCAGTGTGATAAATTAAAATGCACCCCCCTCTGTCAAGTAGCTTCTCCCAAGTCTTTGAAAAAGTACTTCCAAGATAAAATATGTACTTGTGTGTTCTGCAGGTTTTTAAAAAGTCCTGAATCTTTGCAGATTTACTGGAGAGGAGGGGGTGTCTCATGTAAAATGTGTTTTCCCTTGACATTTAGAGGTCTTGCAAAGTGGTTTATTATAGATCTTGTGGACATCTTGATATTTAATTAAATTTCAGAAATGCATTTTCTACACTCATAAGGAAGAATATGAAGAATGTATTTATTCACTCTCTATTTGTTATTCTTTTTCTGTCTCTAACACAAAATTATCAGTAGGAAGTAAGTCATCAGAGGCACTTAAAATTTTTCGGGGTCGGAAATCTAATTAACCTCAGCAACTGTGCTTAAAATGTTGCATAATATAAGACAAGTCCTTACAGGAATCTTTGGCAATATTCAGCCTTGGTGATATATTTACAACTGTTTTTTAAACTGACCTTCAATGTCTGTTTTCAAAAGGCACGGGGGACTGGGAAGCAGATGGGAGGCGGGTCACTGAGAGGTCCCATCCAATACATTTCAGCAAATGACTGCTGAATGAAAGCAGCTGAATTTGTAAACTATTTCATCACTTTACATTTTTATAGACAGAATTAAGACTGAGTCCACAGTACATGGTCACTAGTCTGAAAATAGCACTTTTCTCCATTTAAACTTGAAATCTGAAGGATACGATTCAAATATGCTCACCCTGCGGATCTGGGGATCAATGCTTCTCCCGACTCTCACTGTGGATTGGCTTATGTGGCTTAAGGCCGTTTTCTGTTTTCTGGCTTACCACACCATGGCCACAGGCCAGTCAGTGCTTGCTTTTATTTTTCTGTTAGGGATTCTCGTTTGCAAGGAGCATCTTCCTCCTACAGTGACACTCGGGTACCTCCAGGATCCCACCTGATGCCCTCCGTGACACTGCCTGCGTTGCCCTAACTTGTCAGAAGAAGAGTTCACAGATCAGGAGCTGTGGGAACCTGGACAGGAGACACAAGGACATGAGGTCACGTGGATGGTTCTTGGGTGTAGTGAAGAACCAGGGGCAGGCAGTGGAGAGGGTCCAGCCAAGCAGGTCACCTGGAAGGACCAGTGACAGAGAGAGGAGCAGGCACTCAGGCAGGGGTCAGCAAGGGGCCCATCAGGAGCTGGAGCCTGTGGGGACAGACTTGGGAGGGAGGGAAGGAGCGCGAGACTGGGCATCTTAGGAGCAGATGGGGTCTGAAGGGTGTAGCAGCCGAGAGAAGAGCAAATGCTGGCCAGAGGAGAGGCAGGGAGGCTGGTCCCAGGAAAGAAGTGGAATGGCTCCTCTTGGGACATCTCAGACACTGGCAGGTGTTGGTGTCCTGAGGCTGCGCTGATATTGCCACAAACCCAGTGGTTTCAAGCAACACAAATCTGGTGTCTTATAGTTCTAGGGATCAGAAATCAGAAATGGGTTCTCGGGGCCTAAGCCAGGGGCCTTGGGGCTGTGGTGCTCCTGGAGGCTGGGAGGAGACCCTTCCCTGCCTTTCCAGCTCCCGGAGCACATGGCGTCCCTTTCCTCCTGCCCCCTGTCTTCACAGCCAGCAGCCAGGGCTGGGCCTCAGGCTTCCCCTCTCCAGGCCTTTCCTCTTCAGCCATCCCCCACTTACAAGGCCCTGGAATTCCACTGGGCCCACTCACATGATCCAGGACCCTCGCCCTCTATTGGGTCAGGGTCCATTACTGTAACAAAACCACTGAGGTTGGTTGAACTCACAGTGCTGGAGGCCCAGGAGAAAGAGGCTGGCTTCAGCTCGCCTGGTGAGGGCCTGGTGGCAGACGGCATCCCAACATGTGTGCACGTGCCGGAGCCAACACAGGGCAAGCCTGGAAGCCAGGCAGACGCTGCGGCCAGACTCCTCCTCTTACAGTAGCCACGCTGCAGGCGGCACTGACTCCTCCTGACAGCAGTGTCCATCCCCGGAGGCCAGCACCCCTCAGACCTAACTACCCTCCACCAGGCCCCACCTCTTGAAGACCCCCATCTCATCCCATCACATCGGGCTCATGGACCTTAGGGGACAAACCACACCCAAACTATAGCACTGACCACCTCAAAACCAGCTCAGCAAGCTTGAACCCCCATGTTGCCCAGCCCCCTTTGCCTGTAAGGCAGCACATTTACAAAGTCTGCCCATCAGGACCTGGGCCTCTTTGGGGGCTGTTATTCTGTCTGCCATGGGCCAGTTCAGACAAGAAGGTTTATTACTCATGGGGACATCACCATATATGTCACCAGATCTGTCACAGGATGTGCTAGAGGCATGGTAGACCCTGGGCTCTGCTGTGTGACTCACCTCCCCACGTGGGCTGTGTAAAATGACTGTCACTGCACTCACAGGACCGATGTGTTGAGAGTTCCTCCAGAGCAAGCCAGGGACAGCAGGTCTGCTCCATGATGTGTGGGTCCCAGACACTAGGGGTAACTCATAGCCAGGGCTGGGGTCCCTGAGGTAACTTGGCTGACGTGGCTGGCAGTGGCTGGTGGCAGCCTGGAGCTGTATGGGAACTCTGGTCTCAGCTGGAACAGCTTCCCTCCCTGTGGTCTGGGCTTCTGCCTGGTATGTCTGCTGCAGGGTGGTTGAACTTCCTGTGTGGTGTCTGAGGGCCCCAAGGCAGGCAACCCAGCAAGGTGGTGGAGTCTGCGTTTCCTTAGAGGTCATGTCATGGACTTCCACAGCATCCTGTTGTTCATGAGCAAGTTACAAGCCTCACTTTGGCCCCTAGTCACAGGGAGAAATATTAGATTCCATCTCATAATAAAGGAGAGACATGGATTGAGGAGGCTTGCAGGAGGGGAGAGACCAAGGTGCTCATCTTTGGAGAAACACTTGCTACCATATTTTAGGGTCCTGGCATGGCCAATCCTCCGCAGGAACTGGTGTCTTCTGCTGACCTGCATTCTAGGGTTGTCAAACAAAAATACAGGACACCCAGACATTTAAATTGTAGATAACCAATACATTTTTAAAGTATAATTATATTCATGTGATATCTGGAATATGTTATGCTAAAACATTTTTGATGTTTATCTGAAATTCCATTTTGCAGTGATGCATTTTATCTGGTAAACCTACTCCGAATGCCCATTGTTGAATATTTTGAACATCGCTCTGGACAGCAGGAAGGAGGAAGAAGAACGAGGGGGCAGCTTTTAAGAGGAAGCCCTTGCAGAGGGGGAGTGAC
>CM053401.1:177405311-177432748 GCA_028644305.1 Xerus rutilus
GTTGTTCTTTGGGCACAATTTGAAAGGCTGGGGAAGGAGAAATCCACAGACATGCAGGTTTTTCAAGTGAATTCAGGGCTTTGCCCTTCCTGAAGCCTCACCTTGGGATCCAGGCTCAGCATTCTTGGTTTCTCAAGCCTGATCTTAGGATAAAGACGCTTATTTGTTCGCTTATCTAACAATCATTGATTACGAGCTCATTAAGTATCAGCTCTGGTGACACCTGGGGGAATAAAGCAGACAGTTCCTGTTCACTGGGGAGACCACTCCATAAGCAAATAGAGGACCAACCCGGCAAGGAAACCTGCAGCTGCTACACACAACCCAGGTCCCCAGAAGTGGAGATGCCCTGGCGTGCATGTGGAGGTCGCCTGCCCTGTGTGAGGCAGTTCAACCAGGTAGGGCAGGGTGTGTGCCAAGGGCCTGGGCAAGGAAGAGCTCGGCAGGCTCACACAGGATGGAGGCCAGAGTGGTCAGAGTGGTCAGGGAACAGTGGGAGGTCAACCAGCCTGGGTTGTGCAGAATCCCGTAGGACAGGCTGCGCTTTGGACTTTTCTTCCAGGCTCAGTAGGAAGCTGAACTCAGATGTGAACTGCTGCCCCACTAAGAGTGAGCTGGAAGGCAGGTGTGGGGAGGCTACCTGGTGCAAGTGTTCAGGTGAGGGATGAAGGCAGCTGGGACTTGTTTGCGGTGGGGAGGGAGAGGAAGAGCAATTTGGGGTTTGTAAGCTGCGTGCTGGTAAGCCAGCTCTCGGGAACAAAGCCCTGGTTAGTCTGCCAGTTCCCAAGGTATCCATAAATCCCCCAGGGCTGACTTTAACTATCGAAATGAGGGCGTTGGCCTGGATTCGGGAAGCCACGCTGCAGCGCCCCCTACTGGTAGGAGCCTCAAGCTGTTTGCCTGGAGGGATGAGGGGTGCACTGGAGGTCCCTTGTTGGTTGAAGTAGAGAAGAGGTAGCAGGTCCACAGACCAAGACAAGACGTGCAAAGAGTGGAAGGGCACAGGTTTGCAGATGCGGCAGGGCCCAGGAAAGCAGAGCCTGCTGGGAGCTCCTCCTCGCCTGCATTCTGCAGCCTCAGAGCCCTGTCCTCCTCCACCCTCCTGCACCAGGATTGCTGCTGTGTGATTAGACCCTTTGGTGAGAGCTCTTCCCTGCTTTCTAGGTGCTTGTTATGTGATTTGTGAGTTTCACTGTTGCAACAGGAGGGCTGGTTGGAAACTCAGCGACTAGGAAACAGGCTTAGGGGGCATCTGGTGAAAGGTGGGAACTCCAGGCTTCTGACCTTAAAGGGGTAAGTTGTCAGGTCAAGTTGTTGGATTTGCTGTTTGTTAAAAATCCATTAGAAGCAAAACACAAAACCTACACAGAATTATTCTGTCTGCTCTTATTTTCCTGCTGTGTTGTTATGCAAGAGGAGGAGTTGCCGGGCTGAAGACAGATAGTTAAATATTCTCTTCCTCTATGGTGAGGAGGGAGAGAATAACTGAACCTCAGCATAAGCCATGCCACAGAGCAAAGGCAGGTGGTACTTTGAGCTTTTGTTCTTTGTTAATCCTCAGGCGCTGGTTAAACCAGGCTTTGTGTGTGCCTATGTGTGCAGTGGACCTGGGATCTGAACACTGCCAAGATCAAAGGCTCAAGCCGGGAAGCTTTCTGCTGCTTTTCTTGGGTGTCTTCTACCATCCCCAGGCACTTTAAGAGCAATTTAAGAACAATTGGAGCCATTGTCAAAGCTGGCAGATGATATTTTTATCAGGATGTTATTTGTGCTTATTTATTTAATATCTGATGATGGCCGCTAGGCCAGCCATTACACAGGACAATTAAGATACACAATGTTAACAAGCCACCTGGGAGACTCTCAACTCTCACTCCCTCCCCTCTAACCCATGCTTTTAATTGCACCAGGGCAGGCCCAGAGGGTGAGCAGGGCAAGATCTCCAAGGTTAGGAGCATCTGGGTGGGAACCCACATTCTGGTACAATTGATCCTGCCACATGGGCACACTTCCTGCACTTCCTGAGTCCAGGATCCCCACTGGTCAAGTGGAGCCACCTCGTTCATCTCAGAGTGACGTCCTCCTGGAGATGAGAAGTGTGCTTTTCACCTGGGCAGGTGAGTCTGTCCTTATCCTGCTCATGATGTGGCCCCACGGGTATGGCCACAGCCCGGTCCACTTCACCTCCAACAGCAGTGTGGCACCTACCTCATCTCAAGGCTGTACAAGGCACTTTGCTGGTGGCTCCCATCCCTCTGCCCTCCTGTGTGCCCTGAGGATTCCCTTCCTCTAAGGCCTGCCAGTGCCAGCTGCTCTGTCCTCCCCTAGTGGCCCCCGCTCTCCCTTAGACACAAGTGCAGCGGGCTCTTTCTGCCCGATTCCCACACACACTCTCAGCACATCTGAGCTTCGCCAGCTCCTGAGCTTGGTGGGTTCCACCATCTGACCGGGATGGCCGACCGCTAGCCTTGCTTAGCAGCCTTTAGTCTCCAAAAAGTCGCTCGCCACTCCCCTTCCTCTCCTTGATGGCACCTGTGGATTCCACAGATGATTTGACATCTTTAAAGGATGAAAAACCAAAGCGTGGAAAGTGCATGTGAAAGCTCCCCAGTGCAAGGGGCATCCCCCCTCCACGCCACTATGTCCCAGCTAAGAAAGAGCCTGTGCTGGGTGCCAGATCCACACAGCCACAGTCAGACACTGTCCTAGAAGAACCTCAGCAGAATGCAGGAATCAGGGACTGGTGACCACATCAAGAGTTAAAAGGAATAGGTGCTATTAATTTTCCATTTTTAGCCATGAAATTTGCAGCCGCACGCTTATGAGAAGTATTATTTTAACCTTTATATTTCTCTTTAACATCACTTTCTGGAGACAAAATTAAAAGTTAAAAATTGATGCCTGCCATCAAAAACTCAGCACACCAAAGGGTACAGGCCATGGAAAGAAAAAGAAGAAGAAATGGTGGCCTTTCAAGGCTTTAGGAATAGAAATATATCAAGAAGATCTGGAATTGTCTCTAAAGATGTTTCAGAGAAACAGCCTGTGAAGATTTATGGCGAGGAGTGAGGAAACAAGATGCCAGCACTTTGGAACGAGCCCCTGTAATTAAAATCTAATAAAATACCCGAGTTTTCCACGGAGTAATCAAGACAGTGCGCAGTGCCCGTCTGTAGGCAAATCTGAGCTCTCTGCAAGGGGAACCGTGGGCTCCCAGTCTCTCCCTAGCTCATCTCCCCTCCGCAGGGGCGCCCTCTTGCCTGCCGTGACCTGCCTGGCCGCTCCCGCGGTGGAGCTGGTCACCCGCGTGCCCGCTGGGAAGGAGAGCTCCCCGGTGCAGCAGCCAGAGAACCCCTGCACCAGGCTGGCTCCTGCCCCCAGAGGCGCTGCGCCCATCACTGTGGTGCTGCCCCGCTGGGCTGTGGCTCTCTGCGTGGCCACACCCTTGTGCCCACTCGTCCCTAGGACAGAGACACCACTCAGCTTTCTAAAATGTATGTTTTTTGGATGTGAACAATTTAGAAGTGGGCACAGCATGATCCGATGTAGGTATACTGTGTGGGATGACCGAGGAGGCCAACATCCCCGGCACCTCCAGCCTCACTCCCCTGACCACGCCGCCCACACCTGTGCTTCCGTGCTCCCTTTGCTCGCAGTGGTCCCTTTCCTTCTGAGGACAGCCACCTGACAGGTGCCAGGGGCCATGTCCCCCAGCCGTCTCTGACTTGGGCCTTGCTGCACAGCTGTGGACTTCTCTGGATGCCTGGCCACCTCTTTTCTCACTCGTGTTTGCCTTTCTTCCCTGGTGCAGCAGTCATTTGGAAACAGTCCAGTGAGACTGGAGGCCTTCCTACAGCGGAGCGGGAGGGCGAGTGGGAAGATGCCAGGGCTTCAACAAATGCTTGCTGTTCTTCAAGGTGTCACCTCTGGGGACAAACGTGGCCCTCAACAGAGTTGAGAGCTGTCACAGAAGCTGCACGCTACCTCCAGCACTAAGACCTGGATACCTAACCTGAGCTCTAGACACAGTTTTGAAGATTCACAAGCATGCACCTCTCTGTGCTGTTCTTCCCTAGGAACGCCTTAGGAAGGATTCCCGGGCTCCCCGGCCCTGGGAGCCACTTGGGCATTGCTGTGGCGGCTAGCTGGTGGGACTCTTCACTTCCTTTGCACTGTGGGCCACTTGGGGTCTCATCTCTCTTCTCCAAGAGACAAGGAGCAAGGGCCACCTTCCCCAGGCAGTGACCAGCCCCAGCTGCACTGCACTGAGAGCTCTACCTGAGGGAGTGGCCAGCACGTGCGCACACACACATGCACGCACACACATGCACGTACACATACACACATGCACACATGCATACACACATGAACACATGTACACATGCACATGCATGCACACATGCACAAAACGCATACACACATGCACACAAATGCACACACAGGACACACATACACACACATGCATGCACACATGTATATGCACATACACGCATGCATGCAAGCAAAACACACATGCACGCACATGGATGGGCACACATGCACAAACACGCATACACACATGCATGAACACATGCACACACACGCATGCATGAACACACAGGCGTATATGTGTTTCCCTCCTAGCACTGAAGTCCCATGTCCTGGGGGAGCCCATGGTCCCAGGCAGGCCAGGATGGTTGCTCACCCTGATCACAAGCATGTAGAGGGGGCAGGCTTCTTTCCCTCTCCTACTTCCCAGTGCCTGCGGAAGCCAAAAGTGGTCTGCTAGCTGTGACGTCAAGCCTGAGAGGGTGGCAACACTCCTGGGTGTGGCAGGAGGGGGAAGGCAGCAGGCTCCCATGGCTTTCAGGGGCTCTGCCTGATGCCATGGGCCGGGAGGCCCTTGGGTTCTCGAGTCTCTCGTCTCCTGACCCCACCCAGGACTGGACCAGAAACAGGAGGCCGAGGATGGCGTAGAGGATGAAGACCCTGGCCTGCCCCCCGATCCCAGGCCCACACAGCGCTCCGTGTCTAACACAAAGGAGAACACCTGGCTCATGCCCAGGCCAGGAGCAAGTAGGTCAAATACTGAGGCCAAGACTGAGTCTCCAGCAGCGTGGTGGGCCTCAGGGAAGACGCCGCAGGCTGGGGATGGAGCCAGACTCCAGGGAGGACTGAGAAGCAAGAGAGCCTGGGGCGGGGGGACTGAGGAGAGCGTGGCCAGGCACGAGTGTGCGGCCTTCCTTCCCTGCGTGGGCCCGGGAGGAGCAGTGCTGTCTGCAGGGGCCTGGGAAGGACTGCAGGCTGTGAGGCCTCGGTGGTTGGGAAAGGGTAGAAAGGGCCAGTCTCCTTCCGGACCAGCCTTTTATGGATCGTCCTTTACCGAGAGTCTGCTGCACGCCAGGCACCACACTAGCTGAGGGCTGTGAATGCAGCAGAAACCATGGACGCCCTCACCCTCAGACATGAAGGAGTGCCCAATGCCTCAGTTCCTGTAAGTCAGGGGAAGGGCCGTTTGGGGCCTCCATCCTTCCTAGTGAGGAGAAACATCACCCTCACTGACTTGGGGTCCAGCTTCTAGCAGGCATTTGCACAAGTTCCAGGGTGCAGGCAGCAGTCAGGTTGAGGGGAGGTTGCTGGGGTCATTGGTCATCTGGTCAGGGTGCCCATGTTCCTGGGGTAAGGCTGTCCAGGCCGAGGGCTCTGCTGCTTTGTGCCTATCCTGAGCAGCAGGAATTGCAGGCCAGAAGCCCTGGGGTGTGCGGAGGGTGGGTCATGTGGATTTGTCCCTGAGATGCGGCCAAGGTTGGGTCTCTGGTCTTACAAACCCCTTCCCTTCCTCACCGTTTCTCTGCTCCTGGAGGCATCTTGGCCTCTTCTTCTGCAGACTCCACTCATTCTGGTGTCTGAGCCTCCTCTCCTGTGTCCTTCCCACCCTCTGCCTCTCATGTCAGCCCAGGACTTGGCTGCCCAGGTCTGTTCCCTGTGCTGCAAGTGTCCTTTGCTGATCCTGCAGGACTGTGTCCCAGTGTGGGCCTCACCCAGCAATCTCCTTCACAGAGGGACTTCTGTGGCTGCTCGGCCTTAACGGCCCCTCCTCGGTTGCTGTCACTCTGTTGTCTGTCACCACGAAGCGTTTCGTCACCGAGGCACGTGGCACTGCATGTCCACGGCAGGCCGCTCAGCTGAGTGCAAGCAGAGGGCAGGGGCTGATTCTTTTCTGTGTCCTCACTGAGTCCCTGGTGGCCTCCTGAGACCCTGGGGACCTCCTGAGTCCATGGCACTAGAGGTGCTGAGTGAAGGCCTATTGAATGGGCACAGAAGAACTTGAATCTGCCACCCACCAAGCCCAGTCCCTTGGGATCCCAACGCCTGACTCCCAGGAGGCCCAGTTACTAGAGTGATTGACTTGAGAAGGAGGCCGTTTCTGCATCTCATAGAATATCTATTTCTATCTTAATTAAAAACTAAGAAGAGACAATAAAGTGTGCCATTACAGATCGGATGGGTAAAACAATTGGCTTGGCAGTAATCGAGGAATTTAATTATAGCCAAACATGCCCATGTAATTTACGTTCTCTGGAAGAGGGTAGAGAGTTCCAATAAATCATCATTTTTAGGAACAGAAGACGCCTCTGTAATGGTCCAGTTGCTGCTGCTGAGGCCTAGGAATCCCAGAGCAGTGAGTGCCAGGCGCCCTGGGCTTCAGCATGCCAGTGCCTCTCTATGGCAGAGGCTGCCTGGCAAGGGTCCACTGTGGGGTGACTTGTCTCCATGAGAGGCGATCCTTGGGGCCAGGCTGGCTCGCAGGTCTTCTTCTGGGGGCATGTCCTGCACGGCTCTGAGCAGGTGTCTGAAGGAGCAGGAGAGCGGGCCGGTGGGGAGGTTGCAGCCCACCTTGGGCAGGCACCTGAGTCTGCCAGGCTCCACGCTGCTTCCAGCACCTTCGACAGTACCACGCCCTCTGCCTGCTGTGCTGGCTAAAGAGCAAGTGGACAGGAGGAAACTCCAGGGGCTCCCGAGTGGCCACCCATGCCAGCCTCCCCACAGTGAAGTCAGAGTGCTACAGACTAACGAGTCCTCAGTGGAGCCTTCTCACTGCCTGAAGGAGGCCATGGGCTGAGAAAAAAACATAGTTTTGATCTTTTAGAGCATTTAAGGACCCAACCCTGTGAGATAGCTCTTACTATGCACACACGCGTGTGCACAAAGACACGGGTACGCACAGTGCATGGCATTGCCAGCAGAAGCATCACTCATGAGTGCAGTACTCGTCTCTCTGGACTGGTGAACACTTCTGCTGGCCAGCAGGATGGGATCACCCTTCCTGGCACAGTCTAGTCCGTGGAGGGCGAGTTCATGCCATCTGGCCAACAGGCTGCATGTGGAGCTGATACGTGTGGCTTTCAGGCTGAGCACTTCCTGGCTGGGGTGGAACCTGCAGAAGCTTTTTCCTTTGCAACCCAGAGCAACGGGTGCCAGAAAGAAGCACTCGTGTGTATTCACGAGTGTGCATGTGTGCATAGAATAATTTGATAATTGCAGGGTCTGAGTCAAGTAGGAATTTAAGTATTTCTAAGGAAACTGATTTTAGGCGCATCAGTTAGCTTTCCATCACTGTACCAAAACACCTGAGAAAGTCAACTTAAAGCAGGAAAGGTTTATTTTAGCTCAGTCTCAGAGGCTTTGGTCTGTGGCACTTGGCTTTGTTGTTCATGGGCCTGAGTGAGGCAGAGCATCATGGTGGAGTGAAGCTGCTCACCTTATGGCAGCTGGGAAGCACAGAGACAGAGAGAGGAGGGGCCAGGACAAAATGGAGCCTTCCAGGTCACATCTCCAAGGATGGCCTCTTGCAGCCAGGCCCACCCGCTCCTACAGTTTCCACCACCTCCCGACAGTCCAGTCAGCTACACACCCACCAGTGGATTTATCCACTGATGAGATCTGAGCCCTCATGATCCAGTCACCTCCCAGAAGCCACTTTGTTGAGACATGGGTCTGGACCCTTCTGATGTGACCATCCTTCCCTCCACCTGGGGACTTGTCCCAGAGTAAAGTCGACAGACACAAACACAAATCTAGCCAGGGGATCCAGGCACTCATAGTTGGTCTGGAACTGTGTCATTGGTTCATGCCAGTGAATAGTTTCCTGTGTCAATCAGCCAGTTCGTATCAGTTCCTGCCACCCACAGAGCCCTGACACACACCTCTGTTCACGCCCCAGTCGTGCCTCAGTGCAGCTGTGCACACAGCTAGTGATGCTGGGCCTGGGGCCCTGAGCTGGCGTGGTGTTGAGAGAGGTGATTGGTGTCCCTGTAGCACCCTTCCAGTGAAAGTTGGGCCAAGTGACATCAATGCCATTGCCAGGGACAGTTGTGCACAGGTGGTTTCACTCAGAGTTGACGGCACCTGCCTCTTGCTGAGCCCAAACTCATAGTAAGTGGTCTGCCCCCTCTCCTGAGGCTCCCCAGGGATGCAGACTTCTTTCGGACATGCTGCCACTGTGCAGAGGCTCTTCTGCCAGACATGTGGACACTGGCTTGGCACCTGGCTGGCTGCATCCTCTCCTGGTCCCTGATGTGGGCACAAGGCAGAGAAATTGCCTGCTTGAGCCTCAGTTTTATCTCCAGTTTCAAGAATAGAGCAAATCAATTATGCTGCAAGGAATCCCAATATGTTAATGGTGAAAGAGGAGACTTTTCCTCCCAAAATATCATTTTGTGATTCCAATAGTTTGGAGAAATCCTGGCTTAAGGGTTGAGTGGATCTGTGCTGTGGGGAATGTGGCACTTCTGAAGCTCATGCTATGACTCTGAAAAGCAGGAGGTGGCAGCTTTTGCAGACCCCATATGCCCAGAGGACCCTTGTTGGAGAGCATCTCTTGGGACTACATGTCCTGCAAAGCATGCCTTGGGAATGTTTTGGGTAATGTGCACAACTGGGGGGCTCCCAGGCGAATCTGTAATGCAAGCAGAGGGGCGTCATGGTTTGCCTTGCTCATCTGTAGGCGTCACGGGGTAGACGCTCCCCACCTCACTAGCTGCTCCATCTCCTGCCCCTACCGCAGTGCCTGAGGTGTGGGCGCGCCAGTGGCTGCTGGCTGAGTGAGGAAGGGCAGCATGCAGGTGAGGCCATACCCCAGGTGGAAGCAGGCATGCCCTGGGTGGTGGCTCTGGGTCCACAGCCACGCTGGCACAGCCAGATGTTCTTCCTCTGACTCTCAGTCTGTGATCTAAGCTCTTTCCAAAGCGGTGGCACTGAGGTTCGTGTTTATTGAGTCAACTTCAAATATTTGCAGGTGTTGGTAATGTCTGTTATTTGTGCTGAGAGGCCCTGCATCCCTTCTTCTGAGCACCATTTGGTTTTCTTTCGTAAATTCAATGTATATAGCAATAAAGTAACATGACAGAGCGGTCGACGCTGAATGCCTTCAGTCACAGGCTTCAGGCACAGTGGCTGCTCTCTTGGGTCGCCCTTGTGCACAGTCTGGTCAAAGGATTCCTGAGCCAGTGCTTTGTAAGCAAGTGCCCTTGGGAGCCCAGCCTGAGCCTGGCCAGGGTGCACCCTTGGGCCAAGTGTGAGGGCCATGCTGCTGACCCCAAGGTGCACCCTGGAGCCTGGGCTATACCTCAGATGTGTCACCGCCCTGCAGGGTGGCAGTGTTTTGATGCCCACATTGATGGAGACGCTGTGAGCTCAGAAGGTGCGCACACAGGTGTAGGAGGCAAGAGCCATGGTATAGGAAGCCAGCTCCCAGACACTTCACGGAAAGAAGAGAAAGTGTGTGTGTGTATTCCCATAAGTGGTTCTTTGGCAAAAATATCCATGTCTGTAAAGATCTGTAACACAGATGTGGTAAATGAGTGTTCAAGTAAATGAAAGTTCATTTTTCCAACTCTTCAAAATAAAAAGCATGGGAAGAAGTTAACTATGATTCTACCTTCCCCAGAAAACACCACAAGGGCTGGTCCTTCCAGGTGGGGACATGAGGTAGCTGGGCATTTCCCCCTGCCAGCTCTCTGTGCTCCTGCTTGAACAGGGTGATGACAACACAGAGCTATGGAGATACGTACACGGAGGACCCAGGAACACCCGTAGCGTCCCCTGGCCCACGCACCCCTTGGCCACAAAATAGCACAGGACCCAGGGACTGGCCCTTCTCACTTAGCTGGGTCAGCGTAGAGTCCCTCTTTGTTCTGCATCAACCCAGGTCACCAGTGTGGTCTGCCCCAGGGTCTGGGGAGAGGATGCAGCCCAGAACGACTGGGGCAAGCAGCTCACAGAGGAGCCCAGCACCCCAGGTGTGCCCGTGGGCAGGAGGCCCATGTGCCCCCGTGAGGCTGAGCACCCATGGGAGACAGGGCTCAGGTCTCTTCCCGTGTCCTTTGGAGGAGAGGAGCTTCTCAGGGGTCTGGCTTTCATCCCTTTCTCAAGTTCCTCCTCTGAAAATGTCGTTGTCCCTGGACCAAGGCAGGTGCTCAAAAATGGAGGGTGGCGTGTCTTATCCTTAGAGCTGAGTCTCCTGGAAAGCAGGGAGGCTTCTTGGTGCCATCAAAGGTGGCATGTAGCTGTAGTCATTCATTTATTTAAAAACTACTAGATTTTATTTTGAGGGCAACTTGAGTTTTAAAGAAACATAAGTGGCAAGTACAGAGAGTTCCCCGAGGCCTGCCTGACCTCCCCACAGGCTCCCGTGAGTCACACCTGCCGTGGCGTGGCGCGTTCCTTGTGGCTGGCAGGCATTCTGGTCCACAGCCCCTCGGTGCCAGGGCAGTGAGGTAGGTTGCAGAGAGGCCAAAGGAAGTGCCTGGCGACGGCATAGGAGATGCCCTGCTTGTTGGAGAAGCTGGCAGGAAGTCCCGACTGCCCCAAGAAGAGCTCCGAGGCCGCGTCTCCAGCGCTCAGGAGGCTTGCCAAGCAGCTCCTCCACCCCTCACAACACTTCTCTGGCTGGACAAGTGACACACATCCTCCCCAGAGTGCCCTTGGTCTGTCTGTTGTCACCGAGGCAGGGCCTCACATGTGCAAGCAGCACACCGGCAGCATTACTTGGTTGGATGGCTTGTCCCTCCAGCAGCCCGAGGAGCAGCTGCCCCAGCAGGCGTTCAAGAAAGCAGCTTTCCACGATGACGATGACGCTAGCCTGCGCTAGCTCCCAGCATGCCTGGGCGGAGCCAGTGTCCTTCAGGATGGCATGTCTCTCCCACCTGGGCTCGCCTCCCTGCTGCCTCCCTGGGCTGGGTTTAGGGGACATTGCAGGAGCCAGTGTAGACACAGTGCTGCTGGCCACGGTGTGTTCCCGTCGGGCTGGTCCTGGTGCTGCGCATCCATGGTGACCTGGATCCACCGTGACGGTGCCGCACAGCCATTTCGCAGCCCAAACGCCCCAGTCCACCTGTTCAGCCACTGCCAGGAATCCTTGGCAACCAAGGAGCATTTTATTTCCAAAGTATCGTGAACATTTTCTCATGCCATTAAATATTCTCAAAAAGTAAGATTTAAAGAAGACTTCACACTTTTATGTGCTTTAGCTAAGACAAAATATATTCTAATCAAGTCTCTGTGTGTGGACACTTAGGCCGTTTGCATTTCTTTTCTTCCTATCAACTCAGAACAAATGTCCCTTTGCATCAAGCTTCTCAGCAAGGGTGCTCGTGCTCTGGACAGCACCATCTTCTCTCCTGGGATCTAGGCACCGGGCTCCTGCCCACCAGATGCCAGAGGCAGCCACCTCTTCCTTCCCCCAGCTGTGACAACTAAAATGTCTGGGGCATGCCGCATGCCCCTGGGCCAACCCCCCAGGCTGAGAAACACTGCTTTACCTCTGGGTTTCTGCACACGTCTGATCTTTCTGGGGGTCTAGGGAAGGAAGCCATGTTTGTAATTCACATTATTTAAAATTTTTAAAGATCTTGACAAATTTTTCTGTATTTCCCTCCACAGATGTTGTTTATCAGCACCCAGCTACAGATTATTCTCTTCTCCCAGACAGGGGGTCCCAAGGGACAATGGAAGCCCTGGAGAGCCAGGCTGTGGACTGGAGGAGTCTGGCCTTCCGGAGCAAAGGCACGGCAGGCAGAGCATGGGTGGGAAGGTGGCGTCACCCAGTGCCCAGCAGTACAACTGAAGATGTGCACGCCTCGGCAGGATCCCACCTGATGGTGAAGCCCCAGAGAGGGCAGGGAGCAGAAGGTGGCTTCACAGCATAGTCCCAGCCACACCAAGTGGCACTTGGGAAGGAGTCCTGCCACCCCCAGAGCGGAGGCTGTGTGGACAGTGGCACAGGGGGCCCCAGTGCTTGGGCCCACGCAAGGCAGCCCACCATGAGGACAGAGGACAGTGGAGCAGAACCCCACTAGGAGAATGGGAAGGGCCAGGGGCTTTGGAGGGCACACCCCAAAGTGCCCTGAAGGCCTCTCTAAGCCTCCTTCCTAGGAGTTCCACCGCTGCCCTGTAGTGCCACCCTGGGGATTAGCCTCTGTCACATGAGCCTTTGGGGGATGCTCCAGACCTAAGCCAGCCATGCGTGACCAAGACAGTCCATGTCCGTCATCACCACCTGGAGGGTTCCTTTCCCACCCTGCCAGCACTCTGTCTCCTTCCACCAGCCCCTCAGTGCAATGCTCACTGTCCCCAGTGCCCACCATCCCTGTCGCCATCCACTGTGCTGACAGGAAGGAGTATCCACTGTGCCACCTCAATGTGGGGGCCGAGGGAGGTCACATGACACGGGTGCAGTGCCAGGAGCCACCGGCCCACGTTGCCTCTGGCCTTCCCTCCCCCCAAGGTTATGAGCAGCTGTGCTGGGTGACAGATGCCTTCCTGGCCAGGGAGGGTTGTGCCCCAACCTCCTCCTGGCTCCAGTTCTGCCTGGAGTTCCAGCTGCCCTCTGACCACCCTGTTCCCCAAGGCCAACCTTAGCATGTGAGTGGCACCTGTGCAGCTCCCTGACTGCTGGCGAGGCCAGGTCCTCGCACAGCCTCTCTTAGGGCTCATCCATACAGTTGACAGCAAACTGAGCTCTTCAGGAACAGAGGTCACACCTCCAACTTCTCAGTGAATCCCATTTGGCCATTTAAATACTAGGTGCTCAATAAATGTGCCAATTAGTCCGTGGAGATTACTGTGAGCACGTTCCCCAGGAATAACCACCATTGTCAGTGCTGGTCACTTAATGGGGCCCGACTGGTGCTCAGGATAAAATAATTGCTTCTCATTGCTTCAGCAGGGCATTGTGGCTAGGCGAGTCTGAACAAGAGCCTCGTGTTTACAAAGTAGGAAAACAAAACTCTGCTTTGCAGGAAAACTACTTTCTAGTTTATACTCCTGTCTACATGTGAACAGGCCCGGGGCTAACAGAGGTGGGGTGATGCCTCGCTCACCATGACCCCAGGGACAGCGCAGGCATACAGGAAGAGTTTGCCCTTCCAGTGTGGAAGCAGAGAGCTGGTTGTTCTGGTGCCACTGGCAGTGCAGGGCCAAAGCTGGGCTCTTTCTGGATCTGCAGCTTCCTAACACCTGGAGCTGTAGTCCGGGGACTGTGTGATGGCCATGGAAGCCCTGTGGTGGCCTCTGAGCTGGCTTTGTCACTATGCAATGCTCTACGGCTGGGACTGAACAATGCCAGGGATTAAAAAAGAAAGAAAGAAAAGGGATATGGACAAAGGTCTCATCAGTTCCCAAACTGCCTAAATGCCATGGCCCCTTCCATCCATGACCACCTGGTCAGCAATGCCCGCTGCAAGGTGCCCAGGGGAGAGGGAAAGTCAACGGCTCAGTGCTGGCCACCTTCACAGCCCGTCCCGAGTGGCCTTAGCTTAGTCTTCAATACTGCAAATAAGCCATGTCCCAACTCTGGGGATGCCACACCAGAAGCCTAAGTCCTTAATTCTAGAAGGGTCTAGAAGGGTCAGTGATCCCAGCACAGTTCCTTGACCAGCAGCAGTAGCTCATGTGGGGAGTTTGCTGGGGTGTAAACTCAGCTCACCCCAGTTCTCTGCAACAGAAATGCTGGGGTGGGGACATGAGTTGAGTGCTGCAGCCCCCTGGGGATTCTGGTGCCTGCTCAAGTGTGAGAGCCCTGGGATATAGTTCCTCAACACCCTCCTCCCAGGCTTGCTCACAGGGCTCTCATTTCCTGCTTACCTGAGCTACTCCGAATTAGCTGTGCATTCCAGGAAGGCGTGTTATTATGCAAATGGAGGCCACTAGCCGTGGGCTGCACCAGACATGGCAGCATCATTGGGAGGCTGGAGTGACTGTGGGGAGTCAAGGCCAGACCTCCAGGCTCAAGGGCACACAGCTGAGGGTAGCAGGCGATGTGTGCTGAAGTCCTGACCTCTTTGCCTGTTGCTCTGTTTTGCAGACAGTGGTCGAGCATGACTGCCTCATGGAACAGGTGGAGGACTCCATGAACCGAGTGAGCCTTGGGTGCTCGCCTGGCGAGGGCCACGTGCCGGTCGCTGATGTCTGAGTACATGTTCTCTTCCCTGTTATGTTTCTCAACAGAACTCTGGCGATCTCCAGGAGCAGCACGACAGAAAGCCCGCGCCCCACCCTCCTTCAATCCTCCTTCACTCTCAGTTGAGAACAAGGTCAGATTCAGGGACAGCTCATAAGTGGTAGAACCCTGTCTGAACAGGAGGTCTGAACTTAGTACTATTTTTCTTTGAAATGAAAGGTCTTGGCTGTTATCCTGGAGGGAGATTGTAGATGTTTGGATCTTAAAATCCCAGTTCAGAGAGCGTAGGGAGATGTACCCCTGGAAAGGCACATGGGAGATAGACTGGCAGAGGAAATCAGGCTCATTTCCCACGAAGGCACAGAGTGACAAAGAGTGGATTTTGTGCCTAAGTTAAGGCACATGCATGTGATTTCTGCCTTGCTCTGTTGCTCATCCCTCTGGGGCAAAGCCATCTTGCCACCTCTGGGTTTTGGCCCCTGGAACCATGGCCTACACGGAGGAGGTGCTTTAGCCTCTGCCTGAAGGAATGAGCCAGTGAGAACCAAAGCCACACAGTGCAGGCCACCTGCACTGCAGGCCCGCAGCCCCGTCCTGGGCCACTCCACCAGAACAGAGTGACAGTAAACTGTTTCTTTAAGATACATTTGAGGATGCCCTGGTTCAACACACCGGTGACAATTTTGGTGGTAACGGGCTGGCAATGACCTCCATCTGCAGGGCCTTGCTGGGGTCAGCATTTGAACTGTGATGCCCACCCAAACTTTATGAAAGTGATTTTTTTCTTTTGCATTATGAAGGCACTTTACTTTGTGTATACATATGATAGATGATAGAAGATCTAGATGACAGATAACTAGGTAGATAGGTAGATGATGGGTGATAGATGATAGATAACTAGGTAGAGAGATGATCAATAGCTGCATAGATAGAAATCTAGTCAGGTAGGTAGATAATAGATAACTAGGTAGATAGAAAGGTAGAAAAATGAGACATGATAGAGGAAGTAGACAATGGATAACCAGAGATGACAGATAACTAGGTGAAGACAGGTAGGTGGGCAGATAGGTAGCAGAAGAGCAGAACCACCATCTGTGGAGCGCAGCTGTGTGCTCTGACCAGCAGCAGTGGTCAGCAGTGACCCCACGTGTTCTCAGTGTTTGGCCCAGGTGAGTGGGGACTTCCCCACCTGTTCCCCAACAGCCTCCTGCAGTGTGGTCAGCCCAGCAGATCCCAGATGTGTACCCTCTCTTAAGTGCCAGGAGCCCCTTGTGAAAATCCCTGAGCTGAGCCCCAGCTGGGAAGGGCCCCTGAAGTCCAGTTTGCATTCCAACTGGGGAGGGGGAACATTTGTGACTGAGTGTACAGGCCCACAGGGCCCCCCCGTGGGCACTGTGGAAGGAGGCAGGGGTGCTCTTAGAACAAGTGCTGGTCAGTGGTGGGCCTGGCCTGGCCAGAGGGTAGACAGAGAGGTACCGGCTAGAGGTGGAGAAGCCACTCCAGGGTAGGTAGCTAAATGTGCGAGGTGATGGCAGGGGTGAGTGTAAGGCATAGGGCAGTGGGGAAGGCTAGCTGTCCTTTGTCACATTTCAGAGTGGAACATACTTCCAGTGTTGGGGACACACTCCGTGACTCCTATGGCAGGTGGGTTGCCGTCTGTCAGGAGAGGCCAGAGTGTGGCTCTCGTCACCCCCGTGGTCTGTGATGCAGCATTCATGCCCCTGAGGCTGGGGCAAGGATGCCAGCTCCGCACAACACAGAGTACCGAGAGCACCTGGGTTATGGCGGAGACAAAGGCCTGCGGTGGTCCTGCTGCCAGCCTGCCAGCCGGGCTTCCTCAGCTCCCTCCCTTCCTGAGCCCAGTCTTGTAGTGTCCCCATCAGGCCGAGGGCTCCCCAGTAGCCTCCGCCCTGCAGTAGCTCCCTCCCTGCTTCTGACTTCAGTTACCCAGAGGCAGGCTCTGGCGTGGGCTGCCCAGGGCCCTGACGCTCTGGAGGACCCGTGAGGAGGGAGAAGCGGCTGCGGAGTAAGCGGGGGCCACTCCTCCCGTCACACAGGGCCTGGGGGCACGGGCTGCTCAGCAGCCACTGGAGGTTTGCACCCCATGAGCAAGGGGCAGGTCTTGCATGGGGCCCTGGAGTTGCCTTACTTCCTAGGGCCGAGAGCTTCTGAAAGACAGGCTTGGAAGGAGGGTTCTGTTTTGTTTCCTTTGAACATCTGGAACTCTAAAGAGTGTTAATTTTTAAGCGGGCACCAGGAATGTGAGAGAAAGTGGTTGTCCATTTAGAGGATGGTCATCGAGTTGCAGCCTGTGTGAAGTCAATTTTTATAGCTTGCTTCTGACCCCCTGAAATGCAGCGTTTATAATGACAGTTTGGGTAATGCTTTGAGTTCGGTGGCGTAGCAATAAAGAACTCTAAGTGGAAAGGGCTTCTCACTCTGGCTAAATCCTTCTCTCGGCAACATTTCTCTTGGAGTGTCTTTTCATAATAAAATAATTCTGCATTCCAGCTGGGAACTCCATGCATTCACTCCCGAATCCTGTGGCAATAGCATGTTTTTTCACTGCTGGGCACGATTTGCTAATGGGCACTTTATTGCTAAGTGTGCTGTCCCTTTGGGAGAAAAATAATTTTCTCCCAGTGCATGTCTTGCCTCCAAGTGTACTGATCAGTGCTGCTATTATGCTTGCAAGCGGCATTTGTAAGCTTCTGAAGTGATATGCCCGTCCCCATCCCCTCCCCAGGTAAAAGAGAAAAAATGCTAAAAGCATAAAGCTCCGTCTCCTGGGGTGGGAAGAGCCTGCACCGCCATCAAATCATGCCTGTCTCACACGTGCGATCTGCTAGGACAGGCTTTGCCTGCTTCTTTTCTGTGCACATTCCCAAAATGTCACTGTCAAATAAGACCATGGAAATGGACACAGAGAGATTCAAGTTCCCGTCCCACCCAGTAGCTGTCAGGCAGAGGAGGTCTTGCTTGGAACACCAAGCCTCTATTTTCCCATCTGTGAAGAGGGAGTGGTAATGACTGTGAGTCCAAGATGACGGTGAAAATTAAGCTGCGTGACAAAGCGTGGAAAGCAGGGGGTGCCGATTCAATAGGAAGAGACACCTCCTCTCCCGGTTGTCTCTTCTCTGCTCCCTTTGGTGAGCACAGCTTTTGTGTTTGAGACTGATCCTTCTCACCTTGACTGTCAATCATAAGCCCATTCGGAGGCAGTGATAACATCTGTATCTTTTTTTCTTTTCTCAAAACTTTGCTGACTTGGTTAAAATCCAAAAATGCCCAGAGCTTACTTGTTTCATGCACAGAACTGATGCACAATGCCCCACGCTGCTGACAAGGCCTCCCCAGGGGACGCTGTGTGATGAGTGGCCCTGGACCCCTTTGCAGGTGAAGGAGGCAGGATGACCTGCCTAGGGCCGTAGCCCCCTGCAGAAGTCCAGGTGCCCATGAAGCCAAAGCCCTTCCTCTTGATGCTGAAAGAATCTTCCATTCTTGGAAGTCTCATTCCTGAAGGGTGATAGCCCAGGTGTAGCACATGTGACTTGAGGTATCAGATGGTCTAGAAAGGAGCTCCATAGAGCTTGGCACCAGGGGTTCTGACCTGAGTGTGCCCACATGCAGCCAGTATGGATGCCCAGGCACACATCTGTCCCTGCCAAGTGAGCCTGAGCCCTCTTTCTGGGGATGGAGAGGCCCAACAAGACAATGTCCTGCTGTAACTGTTGCTGGGCAAACTCATGGTCTCTCCCAGGCCACCAAGAGGATGTGCTTTCCTGGGCACAGAGTGGGCCTTCTGTGCATTGGCTGCCACCAAACGGAGGGGGAATCAGAGTGAAAACTATCCCAAATCCTCAATATATTCAGATGCATTTTTTAATAAAACCTCTTCCCTAATTCTCTTAATGAACTTAATTCTTAACAGTTGTGAATTATAGGACAATTGAACTTGCTTTATTCAGTCGAAGGTTTTTTTTCAATTGTCTTATAAATCATTCCTTCAGCTGTGTAGTGTGTGGGGGGGATGTTCATGGAGGAACTTGAGGGTGGTTCAAATTCATTCCCAATCAGCTGGATCTGCAGTGGGGGGAGCCTGGCAGACTCAACTGCCGCTCACATGGTCTCTCCAATCGTCTGAACAGGTGGTTGTTTGGATGATCCCTCCCCAACCAGGAGGCAACATCCAAAGACACTTTCAGTTGTCCCAAGTGGAAAGGGGTCGCTACTGGAATCAGTAAGGCCAAATGTCAATCATGCAAAGGTTAAGTTCAAAAACAAAATGTTGAGTTTAAAACACAGACTAAGATATCAGCCAGTCGTTTACTGCATATTAATTTTAAAAACAGAAAAGAGAGCATTGTCACATAGGCCTCTGGATTTAGTTACTGATTTATAAGTAGGTATTTATTAATGTCTTGTGTAGTTCTTATTTACAAAACATAAAATAAAATACACAGATGATTAAGATGATGAATACCCACTAGATATTTTAAGGTAATAAGAATTAATTTTTTTTTTAGTTTAATAGTGTTGTGGTTAAGTATAAGGCAGGCAGAATCTTGTGAAGATACATTTTGACACATCTATGGATAAAGTAATGCTTGGGCTGTGCTTTAAAATAACCTGGGGTGGGGGGTGCCTGTAATGCGGATGGAATTAACTCCTCATGGACAGTTTCCAGCAAAGGAAAGCGTGGGGCTTGTTACTCTGTTCTCCTGTCCATGTTTAGAATTCTCCATGCTTATATGCTTTTAAAAAACTAAAAGTGCCCTGAATCATAGAGTAACCTGCCACCTCGCTGCAGAAGGCAGGTGTGGTTGTGGGGGTGGGGAGCACACATTTTGTGGGCACACGTGCTCAGCTCCCTTCCAAGTCTGTACAGACACTCCCCCTGTCACCTGGCATTTGGACAGCTGAGCCTCTGAGGAGCCACAGCAAAACATCTGATTCCTACCCTGGGAATTGCAGACTAATTCCAGGTCGGAAATGTAAACATTTTCCCCATGGAGAAGAGCTGCTTTCAGCTGATTATAAATTGGAAAGGCTGGCAGCTGTTAATATTGATGGTTATGCCTTGAAAAATGACTCGAAGGTACTACTAGTCAACTGTCTCTGAGAATGAAGCATGGAGCGCTGTGCTCTCTGGGAATCTCAATGTGCATTTATAAATATATGCTTTAGAGGGCAGACAAGAAAAATGAGCCAAATCTTTGGCATGATGATTAGTTATTCAAAGTGATAAAGCAATTATTAGTTTCTGTATTGGACTTTGAATTTACAACGCTTCTTCAGAAGTTCTGCTGTAGCATTTCCTTCCCGCTCTTGCCGCTCTGCCGGGCACACTGAAGGGCGCTACCGGGCTCTGGGTTGAATGTCGGCAGGGCCGGCACCGTACTTTGTACTTGGCTAGAAACATCTGTGTAGCTCCACACTGGCTGGAACCGCGCTGTGCCTCCTGGAGCAGATGTTTCCATGCACCCATGAGGCCTCATCCTCCTCAGCGGGGACTTGGGACTTTGGGCTGTCCCCTGTGGGAATCCCTGAGGGAACTGGGGCCTGGAGAGGTGTGAGCAGAACCGAAGACGCCTCTTGGTCCTCGAGCCTCTGTGCAGTCTCCTCCCAATGGATGCACTGTGACTTGCTTTTAGCAATCAAATGTGTCACAGAGATTGTAAGGACTGTCTCGTGGGTAGTCTCTCCTTTGCCAGCTTTGATAAAGCACATGGCCCTGGTAGGGAGGCCCACGTGACAAGGAACTGAGGGTGGCCTCCGACTAACAGCCAGAAGGAAACAGAGCCCTTGGTCTGACATCTGTGACCAAGGGCCTGCTGCCTGCAGCCACATGAGCTCAGAGGAAGCCTTCGAGGTCAAGCTTGGAGATGAGACTGAGCCAGTCCACACCATGGCTGCAGCCTTTGAGGGAGCCCATGGCAAAGGGCCCAGTCAAGCTGGACCTGAACTCTGACCACAGAGACCATGAGACAAGAAACTTGTGTTGGCCAGTCCTCCCCAGCAAGCATTAACTGATATGACACCGAAGGTTACCCAGGGGGGAACACCTGGGCTGAATTAAGTTCTTCTGACTCTTGGAGAGTTTGGAAAACATTTGGACTCCTCATACAAAAAGCAGGAAAAGTAGCTGGTGGGCTAGCAGGGCAAGGGGCCACGGGTTGGGAGGACAATCTCCGAGAGCTATCCTAGTGCTTCCAGTGTGGCCTTTCTACCAGGATGGGAGACGCCTGAGGCTCCAACAGAGTCTCATAGGATTGCAACACTGTGTTTGGTCTGTGATTTTTCAGAATACTAACTTGAATCCTCAAAAAAACCACACGAAGTAGACACTATATTGTTAGGCTTAAAAGAAAACGGACGCCACAGCTGAAATGACTGGACAGGTTTCACATCTCTGGTGAGCTGGAGCGAGGACCTGCTCCTCAGTCCTACCTGAACCCCACCTCTTCTACTGCCGTTCAGCTTTAGTAGCATGAACTGTTCGGCTCATAGTAGTAAAGTACACATGGGGTTCATGTCAGTGGGCTCAAGACGGGGCGTCTTATAGGGGGACGGGTGAGTGTGACACCAATGTGCAGGTGCACTTTGAAGTGTGCCTGGGATTTGCAGGAGAGGTAGGACGCATGGGCACAGGAGAGACTGCAATGAAGGAAGGCATCATACTGTGCCCAGTGCCCCTACAAACAGCGAGGGGGGCACAGGTGAGCCGGCAGCGGCAGAGAGATGTGTGCTGGGCCCCTCATCGTCGTTTCATGGGAAGGAACAGGAGAAGCCAGGCCAGCAGGCTGAGCAGCCTTAGTACTGGGCAGTGTACACTCTCCTCAGGCTCCAAGCTCCAGGGCCTGTCCCTGTTGACCAGTATCTGGCACCCAGGTGATTGGGGCTGGGCACTAGCGTCCTGGCCTGCAGGAGCCTGATCAAAAGGGAGAGGCGTGGGTGTGCGTTCAGGATCAGCGTGTGCATTGAGGATGCTCTCTGGCCAGTTGTTTGCTGTCCCTAGGAATTTGCTAACCCATGAGGAGCTGTCCACAGGGCCCCAGGATACAGGAAAATAAAAGCATACAGTCAATACAAGTTCCCGAAAAGCCACACGAGTGGTTGGCAGCATTGGCGGCAGCTGGGGGCTGGGCTCTGAGTCATGAGGGCTACTGCAGTGTATTCGCTGCCTCGCGGCTGGACTGGGCCTTCAGGCCAGAGCATGAGCGTGTCACTGTCATTCCAAGTACGGGTGATGAGGTGCCTTCAGGCCCTCCTTCCTCTGGAACAGGACATGGGTCTCTGTTTTTTCTGGGCTTAAACACAACCATCACATTTAGAGGCTCCTGACTGGCCGTGTGTCATGACTTGCAGTGGGACAGTGACTTCTGGAGAACGGCCCTCTCCCTCTGCAGACTGGACGCCCAACGTGCAGAGCCCTCCACGGTGCAGATCCCTGGCGCGTTTGGTTGGTGGCGCATCTCCGACGGCCCCCACTCCCTCAGCCCCGGGTGCACACTTGCAGCCTGAGCTGTGGCTAGGACTGCTGGGAGAACTGCGAGGGTCCTCACAGGATCTGTTCCTGAGCCCAGCTTTTCTTCCTTTTAAGTCTGTAACTCATGAATTTTTGAAAACAAATAATAAATCCATGTCCTCTTGGTTGGCATGGAGCTGACCAGGTAGCGGACAAGGGAAGAGTCCCCCCTGAGGGGTCAGGGTTGACAGAGGAGCCTCTGAGACCCTCCCAGAAAGGACTGAAGACCTTTTGTCCCCTCAGGGGCACAAAGGCAGCTCCCCAAGCAAGGCGAACACACGGCGAGCTCCCTGACACAGTCCTCAGCACCCAGGTGGGATGGCTGGGAGGCTGGGTGTGCTCTCTCTGGGTGGGCTGTTCCCAACTACACCAAGTCCCAGTGGCACCGTGCCCTCTGAGGCAGGGCTGTGCTCACACCCCTTGCCCTCTCACTTGGTTGGCAAATGTTCACTGAGCACTAACTGTATGCTCTAGGGCACAGGCAGAAGCGGGGCCTGTCGCCCACCTGCAAGGGCTCTCCCCAGGGTGGGGACAGCCATCTGATCCCATCCTGCCCCTGGCCTCCGTCTCACAGGTTTGCCAGAGGCCTGTTGGTGCTCCAGACTTCTGTCTTCACCACGGGTAACCACGTGGGCCGTTCCTCCTCCTGGAAGCCCTCTGCTCTGCTGGAACAGTGAGGAAGGGACGGGGAGGCAGCCGGAGATGCAGGCCGGATCCAGACCATGCAGGAATTAATTGGCCACAAAGGAGATTTATTTTAAAGATCAGTGGAAAATAAATGTCTTAATCAGGGCTTCTGTGGTTGAATTTATTTTGTTCAAAGACAAGATAGCTTTCATGTGAACTGTAGCAAGAGCGGGAAGGCGGGCTCGTGCCGCCTCCCGTGTCCCCGCAGGTCCAGCAGTCAGAGCTGCCAGCAGCGAGGGAGCAGACACAGAGGGAGCCAGGAAGCAGCGCATGCGGGAAAACGTGGGCAACAGACTCTTCAAGTGGAACAAGTGACGCGCGGCATTGGTGAATTTCACACCACCAAGTCGACAGCACCGAATGCAGATTTGAGAAAAGATGCACAGCGTAGGTTCTCAGGAGCTGGATGAGCGGCTCCAGCACAGCACTCCAACAGGGGACAACGGCACGCGTGGGAGGCTCAGATGTGGAGTATGAAGAGCTGGAGGTGCTGGAGCCACCTGCTGAACAGCACGGGATGGAAAGGTTCACAGGCAGAAACAAGGCGAGAGGAGCAGGTGCAGGGAGAGGACCCGTGAGACCAGCCACGGGGCGGGGGGGGGGGGGAGTGTCAGTCAAGCCCTCAGGCCCATGACCTGACGGGGACCCAGAGCCTGAGTGGATGGTGGTGCTTGTGCACCAACAGTTCTTAAAGGTTCTGCACTTACTAGAAATTCTCTGATTTTATTTTTGCCAAGGCTTGAATCCCATCTTGACTATTTTGCAAGTCTGTTAAATCTGAAGTTCTTGCATGGTGTCTGAGAGGGTGGATCAAGCAGTCACTTGGAAATCAGGGGCGGGATCCCAGGCTGAGGACATGCACTTGAGAGCCTGCAGGCATGGAGGCCAGAGGCGAGGACACAGGGCCTGAAGGCCCAGACCTCCCTGGAAGCTGTCCTGCCACTCTCCCACTCTGTCGCTGCAACACTTAGAGGCCATGCAGGCGATGTGGCCACGGGCAGGCTGCAAAGCAGCACCTGAGCGAGAGGAAACTGGGGAGGTTAATAGCAGCGGCAGCCACCGGGGGGCTTTCTGGAAGGGCGCAGGCTCTGAGGCTGAAGGGCCTGGGGACGGTCAGTGGCTTTGGGCAGGGGAGACCATGAGGCTGAATGGCTAGGGCCCCTCAAAGGGCTCAGGAGCAGATTGGAGTGGAATAAGGGTAATGGAAGGCCTGGGCTAGGCCACAGTAGTCAGAGACGAAAGCTAGATTGGCCCCTTGAGAGATGGGAAGGATCCCAGAAACTGTAGCACTTGATCTGCTCGGCAGCTGATGAAAAGGCTCAGCTAAAGCATGCAGAAAATAAATGGAAATGGTAGGCCAGTGGATATTCATCCCTCCACTAAACACAAGCAACTTGCAAAAACGGTCAGAGTAAGTCAAGAACTCTAAAAATTAACCAAAGGCTTACAGTGATGCAGAGAATGTATTTTTTTCCTGGAAAGCTGGCTGAATTGTGACAAGAAGTGGAGTGCTGTGACACTTTAACTTTCCCTTCATACCCCTCTCTACAGCTCCTTGGTGACTTGGAAAAACAGCTCCTCACATCTGCAGTGCAGCCAACAGCCACTAGAAGGCGCGTTTGAAGCCTCATTCTCAAAGCCCTGTCAAAGCCTCCTTCTCAAAGTCCACGGTTCTCTGGAAGACCCACCTACGAAGCAGGCTGTTGGCAATTTGATCTGAAGCTCACTCAGTGGGAAAAGGCCTGCTGGTGGTTAGGGTGGGGGTGGTTGGCTGTTTGCTTAAAACAATTACTGGAAGTTCTTTTAACTTCATAGTTGCCTGAGGCAGATAACTGCAAAAAAACGACCAACAAAAAACTTAAAATGGAACGCTGAAACTCCTAAAATTTGACAATGAGAAAGTGAATAACCCAATTAAAAAGGGCAAAAGATTTGAACAGATACTGCAACAGAAAGACAAACAAACTACAATCATATAAAAAGATGCCAGAATTATATTAAGAAATTGAAGTTGGAAACCACAGTAAGGTACCACTGCCCACCTATTAGAATGGCTAAATTCCAAAATAGTGACAACACAAAATGCTGGTGAGGATGTGGGGTGATAGAACTCTCATGTGTTTCTGATGGGAATGGAAGATGATTGACAGTTCCATACAAGCTATCATAAAATTCAGCATTTGTGTTTTTAGGGATTCGCCCAACTGACTTGAAAATATCTCCACACAAAAACATGCTCACAAAAGCTTGCAGCAACTTTGTTCTTAATTGCCCAAAACTGGAAGAAAGTGAGTTGTCCCCCAGGAGGCGAATAGAAAAAAATTGTGGTGCCTTCATACAAAAAAGCCTCATTCGGTAAAAAGAAGAAACGAGCCAAAAGCTGTGAAAAGACACTGGGGAGACTCTCATGCATGTTGCCGCGTGGAAGAAGTCGGTCTGAATGGCTACACACTTATGATTCCAGCCCCAACATTCTAGAAGAGGCAGAAGGTTGGGCATAGTAGGGGATGAGTGGTGGCTGGGCACTGGGATGACAGGACAGGAGGGTGGGTGAGTGGGTGAGGCATGTGGGTTCCAAGGGCAGCGGCACTGGTCTGCATGATGCTGGAGTGGCCAGTGGAGGACACTATGCATTTCACATCATGCAAAGAGACTTGGAAGCCCATAAACTGTACCATCCGTAGGATGGACCCTACCATAAACTATGGACTTTAGTTACTAATGATATGTCAATATTGGCTTCTCAGTTGCAACAAATGTATCACAGCAGCACAAAAAGTGAAAACTGTGAGGGGGACAGAAGAGTCTTTGGTATATCATACTTTCTGCTCATTTTTGTTTAAACTGAAAACTGCACTAAAAATAAATCCTAAGCCAGATGAATCTGGTGCCTATCTGTGGTCCCAGCTAGTAGGGAAGCTGAGGGAGGAAAATTATTTGAACCCAGGAGTGCAGGCTAACCTGAGCAACACAGCAAGATCCTACCTCAAAGAAGTCTATTAACTAAAATAAAAGGAAACACTGGGGAATGAGGTGCCCACAGGGGCATTGAACAGCTTTGGCATATTTCTGGGAGACACTGCATATACATGGAGCTGCACAAGTCTTCTCAGGAAAGACCAGGAAAGGCCCTGAACTCTCCTTCTGGTTGACCTTGAGGGTCTGTGCAAGCCAGAAGTGAAGGCTAAGACAGAGTTGGCAACTGCCCAGCTGGCTGTGGAGGGCATGCCCGAGCATGCTCACGGTTGCCAAATACACCTAGATAATGGTTCCGTGCATCTAAACACATTCACATCCAGCAACTAGCTAACCATGGAGTAAACCAAGTAGAGACTTCAAACAACAAAGAACACAGACTGTACAGGATTTGTTCAGAAAAGCCACCAAACAAAACCAGACAGAAAAACCAATAACCATAATAAACAGCGACAAACCTCAGGAATCAAGGAAGCATCTGACTTCCAGGGCTGTCACATTATACTATCAAACATGAAGTTCTCATAAGAAAAAACAAAACAAAACACATGAGACAAAGAAAGAAGAAACGAGGGCCCATACACAGGAAAAGAAAAACAATTGACAGCTTCATCTCTACACTACACCATGGAAATGGATTAAACTCTCCAATCAAAAGGCAAAGGTCGACCAAGAGGATGAGAGACACAATTCAACTACATACTGTTTACAAGGGACATAAATTAGGTGTGAAGAAAAGTAGCTTCAAAATGAAGCTGGAAAATGGTACATCACGCCAACAGTAGCCAAAGAAGGTTGGAATGGCTTTGTTGATGTGAGAAGAACAGCCTTGAGGACAAAAGGCTGTGCTGGAGACAAAGAGGATTACTAAGTAATGGCAAATGACAATCCAAGAAAATGTGTAATAATTATAAACGTACATCATAGACCTAACAATAGAGTCCCCAAATACATTGTGTAAAAACTGAGTTGAAGGGAAAAATAAACCATTATACAATAATGATTGGAAACCTCAATATCATGTTTTTGAATGGATGTAACACCAAGGTCAAAGTCCAATAAGAAGTAAGAGATTTGAATGGTACTATAAATAGCTAGGCATAAGAGGGCATCTACGAAACTTTCACCTAGTGACAGCAAAATATACATGCTTCTCAGGTGCATGTGGAATGTTCTCCAGGATAGAACATGTGCTGGTCTGTACAGCAAATCTCAGCATTTTAAGAAATTGAAATCTAACTAGTTTTTCCTTCAACCACAGCAAATGAAATTAGAACTATGAACAATATACTCCTAAATAGCCAGTGAGTCAAAGTAGTAGTCATGGTAAAATTAGAGAATACATAAAACTAATGAAAATGATAACATGCCAAAAAATATGGGATGCAGCCAAAGTAGTGATTAGAGGGCTATTCATAGCAATTGGTATTTACATTAAAAATAATAAAGGTCACAAATAATAATAACACCTTCCTCCTTCAGAAACGAGAAAAATGGAGCAAACCAAACAGAAAGCAAGGAGAATAAAGGAAGTAATAAAAATGAGAGGGAAAACATGGAATAGAAGAAAGGACATCATGTTACACAAAATAAGCCAAGGATGAAAAGAAAAACACCAAACTATCTTGCCCACATGATGATCTGAAAGGGTTGATTTCTTGGAAGTAGAGAGTACAATGGTGGTTGCTGGGGGGTGGGTGTCATTTGGGGAAATGTACAGCAAAGGGCATTTATTTTCAGTTAGTTAGGAGGAATAATTTCAAGAGTCTATTGCACAACAGGATGACTACAGTTATCAATATCTTG
>CM053401.1:177433248-177451527 GCA_028644305.1 Xerus rutilus
AGAGAATCATGAGGAATCTACTAAAAATCTATTAGAACTAATAAACTAGTTCAGCAAGGTTTTGGGATGCAAGACCGGTACACAAAAACCAGCTGTGCTCTTATATACATTAGCATCCAAAATAACAAAATATTTGGGAATAATCAAACAAGTTCAAAATTTAGGCTCTGAAAACTGCAAAATATCATTGGAAAGCAATTTCATAAAAGCAAAATAAATGGGAAGAGTCCACTGTCATGGATAAGAAGAATTACCCTGGCAAGATGAAAACTGACTTACAGATTCTAAGCAACCCCATCGGAATCCCAGCACACTTCTCTGGAAAAATCATCAAAAGTTTTGCATGAGTTGGAATAGCAAAAACAATCCTCAAAAAGGAATAAAGGATGAGTACCCCCACTTCCTGAGTTCAAAGCCTACTCCAGAGAAGTGCACTCTGTGCTGTGGGTGAGGGTGGAGGGGGTGAGGAGGGGGCTGGAGCCGTGTCTGCAGCGAGACCTGTGCCTGAGATCAGCCGGCTTCTGACAAGCCCCAGACCTCTCCAAGCCAGGAGAAGGAACATCCTACCATGCAGGTGCTGGGACACCGGACAGCCACCTGCAGAGTGATCTGAGACTCCTGGGAGCAGGGACAAGGGCCTACAAACCAAGATTCAAAAACTAGCAACAGAACACGGGGAAAATTTTCACGCCTTCAGATACGGCAACGGACATCCAGCCATGGCAATCCTGGCACAAACGCCACCACAAAATAGGTGTTTTTCAACAAAATTACAACCATTTATGCTTCAAAAGATGTCATCAAGAAAGTGAAAAGATAATAACAACAACCAAATGGGAGGAAATATTTGCAAACAGCATCTGGCAGGGACTCAGACTTACAGTGTTTAGGAACATGTGCAAACCACAAAACAGACCAGTAGCCCAATCTACAGATGAGCCAAGACCTAAATGCACATTTTTGCAGAGAGTAAGAATGTCTCATAAGGATGGGAAAGGATGCTTAGCATCACTAGCAACCAAGGCGGTGGTGATTGAAACCGCAGTGAGGTCCCACTCCATGTCCGCCAACTCAGCTGCCGCCAATGACCTGGAGTCAGTGAGTGTTGCTGGGGGTGGGGCAGCGGGACCCTCACACACTGCTGGGGGGAGAGAGAAATATGTGGCCACCTGGAAAACAGGCTGGACAATCCTCAGGCAAGCAGAGGTGATTCCACGCCTGTGGTTCACCCAGGAGAAGTGAAAGCATATGTGCACAGGAACATACGCACACTTAGTGCAGCTTTGCTTATAATAGCAACGTGCAGGAGAAACTCAAACGTCTTTCAAATGGAAAATGGAAAGACAAAATGTGGCCTATCCGTAGAATGGTCTTTCAGTAATAACCAAATATGATACATTGACACGTTCTTTAACACAGAAGGAGCTTGGGAGAACCGTGCTCAGTTCCAGAAGGCAGTGTGAAAGATCACAGTGTCACATGACCCACTCATTCGAAGGTCCAGAGTAGGGAATGTACAGAGTCTGCCCCAGGTAGTGGGTGTTTAGGGCTGGGGGCACAGGGGTAATTGCTGAAGATTGTGCAGTTTCTTTCTGAGGTGACAGGAATGTCCTAAAAGTGATGGTGGTGATGGTTGCACATATCTGTGAATATACTAAAAAACACATACCACTAATTTTAAATGAATGGATTCTATAGCAAGTGTGTTGTATTGAGATAAAAATGTTAACACAAGAAGAAGCAGAAAATCCAAATAGTCCTATATTGATTGAATTAGCAATAAAATATCTTATCAGAAATAAAAACTTAGGGTTGCATAGCTTCACTAGTAATTCTACCAAATATTTAAATAAAAATTGACATTAACAATGTGCAAACACTTTCAAAAACACAAGAGGGAACAGAATCATGCCATTCTATGAGATCCGAATGAGCCTGGTTCTAAACAAGAATCGTGAGAAGAAAACTGTAAACCAATATCCCAAGTGACCTTACACACAAAAATCCAAGAACAGAAAATACTGGACTGAGTCCGGCAGCACATTAGAAGCACGACGTATCTGAGTGAGATTTATCCCAGGATGCGAGGTTGGTTCAGTGCAGGAAAGGTAATCCACGTACTGCACCATTTCATAAGGAGTAAATTTCACCCGGTCACCTCAGCAGTGGTGCCAAGGCAGCAGCCACACTCTACAAGTTAACTTCCCAGAGTGGTGGAGGGCTTTCCCAAGAAGCTCACAGCTGACACCGTCCTTGGGGACTGGAAACCCCCAGGGTCCCCTCTGCAGGGACATCTGCTCTCCTGGCTTGATGCAACACTGAATCAGTATTGCTGCAGAGGGCAGGTAAGCCAGAAATGGAAAGCAAAGCCATTCAGACTGAACGCAAAATGCCAGACTGCCTCCTTTTGTGGATGACATGATCTTGCATATGGAAAACCCTAAGGAACACGCACACACACACACACAAAACTGGTAGATGGTGTCAGTACCTCTGCAGACTAGGAGGCCAATGTAAACATTAGCTGAATTCCTGTGTACTTGCAATTAATAATTAGAGAGTGAAATCAGTAGAATAATTCCATTTATAGTAGCATCAAGATAATAAAATATTTAGGAATAAATGTAATGAGAAAATTACAAAACTTTTAGCCTGAAAATTACAGAAGAATGTTGAGAGTTTTAGAAGTTAAATAAGTGAAAAATATCCTTTGTGCATGGATCGGTAGAATTTATATAATTAAGATAGAAATACTTTTCAATTGATCATCAAATTCAATGCAATTCCTACCTGGTATTTTTACAGAAATGGAGAAAAGACTTTATGAATGAATTGTCCATCTGATAAGAATCTTGGACCAGAATCTATAAAGAACTCTACAACTCAAAAATAATAAGAAAAAAAATTAGCCAACTTACATAAATAGACATTTCTGCAAAGAAGATATACAGAGGGCAAATATAAATATAAACACATGCAAAGATACTCAAAATCACTAGGAAAGTTCAAATGGACACCACCACAAGATTTCATTTCACCTTCACTGGGTGAGTAAAGAAAAAACAAGTGTCAACTAGCAAGTGTGGGAAGGATGTGGAGAAATTGGAAGGCTGGTTCCCTGATGGTGGGACACGGACTGGCAGGACCACTGTGGGAAACAGTCTGACAGTTCCTCCAGAGCTTAAATGTGGAGTTACTGCATAACCTGGCCACCCCCTGCCAGGAACATGAAAACATGCTCAAAAGAAACTAAGCTGGTGAGTGGGTCTGGTGGCAGCATTGTTCATGATAGCTCCGAAATAGAAACCCAATGCCCCTCCACCTCTGAATGGCTAAGTAAATGTGGGATGCCAAAACCTTGATATATGTTGAAACATGGCTAAACCTTGAAATCATGCTAAGTGAAAGAGGCCAGACACCAAAAATTATGATTCCATTTGTATGGAATGTCCAGGGTAGGCAAGATACACAGACAGATTATTCGTTGCCAGGCCTGGTGGAAGTGGAGTAGGACAGGGCTGACGGAGGTGGGCGATTGTCAGGGGTGGCACAAAGGCTGGATTAGATAGTGGGGGGCTGTGCAACCTTGGGGACACACTGAAACTCTGAATGCACACTTTAAAAGGGCAACGTTATGGTATGGAATTACTTCTTAATAAGAAATGTAGAAAGAGAGAAAGGATGGAAGGACAGAGGGAGGGAGGGAGGGAAAGAAGGAAGGAAGAAAGGAAGAAAGGAAGGAAGGAAGGAAGGAAGGAAGGAAGGAAGAAAGGAAGGACAGAAGGAAGAAAGGAAGGAAGGAGGGAGGGAAGGAAGGAGGGAAGGAAAGAAGGAAGGAAGGAAGGAAGGAGGGAAGGAAAGAAGGAGATGGAGGAAGGGAAGGAGGGAGGAGGGGGCTGAGGGGAGGAAGTTGCGTGCCAGTGAGCCATTCCATGCTGCAAGGTTTGTGCATCAGCAGGAAGTGATGGAATCCAAGGAGTCAGGGCTGGTACAGGATTTGGTGCAGGATAGATATACTCAAAGAAAACCAGAGAAAAGCGTAGACTACTCAGAAACCTCTTAATTTTAACAAAGAGGAAGAAAAGGAGAAGGAGTGCAGATTCTGTTATGAAAATGGTGGACAAGCTGCTTCCACTGGGTCTTTGAAACAGGGTCTTCTTTAAGGAAGGGGAAAGGGGGGCAGATAGAGGGCATTTGAGGGGAACCCAGAAGGTAAGCTAGATGTCCTGAGGGGGAGCCAGCCCCAGGGAGCAGGCTAGAGCCATCAAGCCAGGCTGCGGGACTTTCTATGACCATGTCCGGCTCTCAGGGTGATGAGTGGATCAATCCATCAAGACTTAAGAGAGAGAATGCAGCGAGAGAGAAGGCAGGGGCAGCTCACGGAGGCCACAGTGCTAGTCAAAGGAGAGCGGGGCGATGGAGTGGGCCGTGAGTGGCGGGGCACGTGCTAGGGAGAGGTGGCCCGGAGTGGGCCAGGCCTTTGCCTGCCCACTTTGGAGCTGAGGAGTTAGGAATGCCAAGGTGAGTGTGAGCCTGGTGGCTCACCCTGCAGGGGGCGGGAGGGTTTGCAGCAGGAGAGCCCGCCAGGGCTCCCTGTTCCATCTCTCAGGGACCCTTTTCCCAGGTCTGGGCATGGACCTCATGTCCGCCTGTTACCATCCAGCATGTGTCCTAAGTGTCTCCTCCTCAGACAGTCAGGTCCCCGCCTCTTCATTGCTTGTCCTTGCCCATACCCATTTGCTCTGGAAGCACCTGATTCTTTTTGCCATTATTTTGTGTGTAGTGCTTATGTGTGATTATATCCTGTCCTGTCTCCTTCATGTCCATGGAGCGCCCTTTATGTTCCAGTCGTCGCTGTGGGCACTGGGAAGGGTGCACAGGACAGACAGCTGGGGCTCTTGCTTTCATGGGGCTGAGAGCAGTGGGGGAATTACTAATAAATGCAGTAAAAATTGAAAGTTTCTTCAGAGAGCGAAAGGCACTATTCAGACAGGAACGAGAGTGAACTCCACAGTGTTGGAGATAGAGAGCATTTGGGCAGTGGGAATCGCCAGTGTAAAGGCCCTGGGGTAAGAGATTTTGGTGTTTGGAACAGAAACAAGGATGGAGTCCCAGAGAGGGGCAGGTGAGGGTGGGGAGAAAGGTGGAGAAACTAGATTACATTCAGGTTGCGGTGTGAGCTCTCTACGGGTGGCGAGCAGATGGGAGTGAAGCCCGCAGTCTCTGGCTCCGTGCTGGGGTGCTGCTTTCTTTGATGGCTGTGGGCCATGTGGGAAGGGCACTGCCTCTTTCCCTCACACTGTGTCCTCAGGCTGTAAGGCCCTCGCACAGTCCTGTCCTGTGGGAGGTGAATGAATGGCAGAGAGCCTGCAGGCCAGAGCAGCCCTGGCCCGTCTGATGTCAGCATGCTGCTGGCTGTGCTGAAGGGGACTTGGAGCCTTTCCTGGCTGGTGAGATCAGTTTCTGCATTTTCTAGGCTTGATATGCCTCTCAATTTGATGCTCTTTTTCCTCCATATTTTATACCAAATTTCCTTACCTTGAGAATTCTGGATCTTTCCACCTGGAAAAATTGCATGTTCTGATGCTCTTCCATACAACTTACTGAGGTGTAGGGGTGGTTTTGCTCAAATATTTGTTCCGTTTTGCCTTTCTTTACTGGGTTTTATTGATTGTTTCTTTCAGCAGTTTAAGTTCGACTCAGTCTGTGTTCCAGGCACTTCTGGATTCGGGCAGCAGAGTTGACTGCAGCGGAGAGGAAGGCTTCCCAGGCTGCCCAGCCTTTGGCCAGGGGCTCACATTCTCTGCCAGCCCAGATAGCCCCTGCAGCTGGCCAGGATGGGCCTCCCCGGCACTGTCATTTCTTGGCCTCAAAGTGACTGTGTTCACCTTGTGATGATCTAGTTACTGCATCTGTTAAATAATGCGATCACTTTTATTAATCCTCAGCGCATCTACGTAGGATGGAGTCTCATCCGAATGGCCATATGGTTGGCTTTGTAATGAATGCAAAATAGCTGCATGTCTGTGAGCAGTTCTGGACCAGCGTGCACAGGAGTGCACCATGAGTCTCTGCAACACCAAGCCTGGGTAAGGTCCTCCCCTAGGAGACCATAGCTGTGCGTTTGTCTGTTTACAAGTGGGAAGGGCGCTCAGAGAAGGCGTGGGCGGCAACGCACACTGAATGACTTGTTCCAGGGAGTAAATTAAGCCTGGAACTGCCGAGGTATCAAGCTTAGCAGAGCGGGTCCTGAGCATTACAGGGAAATTTCTGAGAGAGAGAATTCATTCTTTTACGTTGACTCAATAGCCAAATAAAGCGAACTCTGACAATGTGATTTAGCAGCGACCCTAAAACATAGCATGTTGGAATGGCTGCGTATCAAAAGTTATTTTTCTGTTCTATTACCTTTAATAAATAGCTTCAGTCGTCAAATATATTCACCACACAAGGCTCGGTGCATTTTTGATAAGGAGGGAAAAAAAAACCTGCTAGAGGTTTCGGTACCATTTTGTTTATAACAACGCCCCACGGTCCCCATCTTACACAGGCAAATGCCCAGTCCACACACAGGATACGCATGCTTGTGAACACATGTGTTCTTGTGAGTAGTTTTCTTGTGGGTCTTCTATTATGTTGATGTTAAGAAAATGTATTTTTTTAGATCTTAAAGAAATAGAAGTGCACAAAATCCTTTAGTAGAAAATCCCTCAAGAGAGGCATATTCTCTAATTAGCACGTGGACTCCCTGCCGGGCTGCAGCCATGGCTGTACCTCAGGTCACTCTTTGAAAAGGGCTCAAATATCTGAGCCAGTGGCCTTGAGGCACTGAATGCCTCTGGGGCCTTGGAGCCCAGCAGAGTTCAAACCAACAGGCCTCTGTTTTCAGAGTATACTGGGCTTTAGCCTGTCCTTCTGGCTGTTTCTTCCTCATGTCAGGTGTCCTGGCTGCTGGGAGGGCGGCCCATGCTGACCCCGCCGTGGGTGCCTCGTGCTGCACCCCAGACCCCTGAGCCTGCTGTGAGGAGTCCAGCGGCAACGCTTCTCCCGGGGTGTGTTGCAGCCCTGCAGGCTTCTCCTGGGTTTGGGCAGCACGTCAACTGGGATCTGAGTGTGCCCGCTGCGCCATCCCTGGACAGGACGGTGCTCTCCCATCTCCCATCCCGCCTGCCTTACTAATCATGGCCCGCGGCTTCCGCCTGTGCAGCCCCTGCCTGGGATGCCCCAATGGACCCCGAGCAGCTCTCACCTGCTCACTGGGCCACACCCTGCTGTCTGCTGTGCGGGCCTTTGTTCTTTGTTCACCCGGTTTTCACTGACACACTCTAGGCACAGGACTCTGTCCTACCCCTGGCCACAGCTCATGCTCTGAGAGAGACTGGCCAGGGCCCAGCGTGGAAGCTGCTTCCCTCTGAGCCAGGGAGAGGCGCATGGCTCACCGCTAGAGAAGGTGGCAGCTCATTACCATCAATGAGCATCATAGGGCGAACCACCTGGCCTGATTTCACTGTGCCAAGGTCAAGGTGTCTGAGGGCTGGCTCTTCTGGAGGCTCCAGGGAAGTCCATTTCCTGCCTGGAGGCCACCTGGTTCCTGGGCTTGCTCTCCTCCTCCACAGCCAGCAGCGGTGAGCGGTCCTTTCACTCTAACATCTTTCTTGTTCTTGCTTCCTCTTTCAAGGAAGAGGGATGATCCCAGATGATTTCCATGTTTTCAGACCAGCTGACTGGCAACCTTCATTCCATCGCACCCTGATTCACTTTGCTACGTGACCCAGGGTACCCACAGGCTGCAGGGAGGAGGACCCACTGTCCTTGCAGAAGATGTGATTCTGCCTCCTGTACCTGGCCAATGTTCATCATGGGCGTGGTGACATTCGGAGGATGGCGGGCAGGTGTGGACCTAAGGACACAGAAGACAAGGCTGCTGTTTGGTCCAGGCGGGAGGCAGTGAGGCTGAACCAGGGTGGTGGCGGGGAGACTGCTTACTTCTGGGCTTGAGCCTCAGAAGGGTGAAGCCATGTGTCAAGAGGGTAGAGGATGGTGAGGGTCAGAGAGAGCCAGGAAGGGGAGGAGGGTCCAACTGAGCTGCTGGACCAATCGTGGAAGAGCACTGGTTCTCCTGGTTTTCTGAACAAAACGGCAGAGCTGGGACTGTTAAGTATCCCCAGGAATCTGTCATTCCATGGGTGGCGCTTGTTGACCTTACAGGACTAAAGGGATCTGCATCCATTCTGGAGTATTCTATAAAGAAAAACGAGAAGTCTGGAGACCATGAAAGGCAGTAGTCTTCTGGTATGAGCACCGGTTAGCCTAAGTGTGAATCCCAGTGGGGCACTGACGAATAAAGCTGTCCCCAGAACTTGGTTAACCTCCCAGAGTCACCCTCTTTTGTCACCTGTATAATGGGCCAGAGGACAAAGCTTCTTTGCAGGGTACTGGAGAGACTGGACTTGTGTGCAGCTGATATCCCTGCTCCTGAGTAGACCCTGGCAGCCTGGTGGTCTCTATTGAGTTGCAACAGGTTGAGAATCTGTCTTCCATGAGCACTTTGAAGCAATGACTTTTTCAGGCTGCTATTGAATGACTGATTCAATTAATACAGCCCCATATAAAGGCTGTTGAGGGTAGGCAAGAATTAGAAAAGTTTTTTTTAATTTCAATATCTTTTAAAAACATTCTTATTATTCACCCTTCAAGGTGGACCAGCAGACATTTAGAAAAGTTTTTCTAATTAAGATTTAGAAATCTCTGTAAAAATTAAGCAGTCTCTTAGAGAGGTATAAAACATTAAATATTAAAACAGTATGTTATCTGTGTTTTCTGAACTGATTTATCTCATCCTCAATAACATTTTCTACTCTCTGTGTACATTTCCATCTCGGTACACAAACAAAAACCTCATAAAAAAGTTCAAGCTGTATTAACATGTTTGCTTTTCCAGAGGGGCTGGCCGTGAGTGAGCAATTAGCAGGTCCAATCTGGGTTTAAAATTCAGTTCTGTTTTCCAGCTAGCCAGGCACAGCAGCCTTCACAACCTGGAGACACTGGGAATTTATTTTTCCATTTGTATTCATGACCCCCATGATCTGAAATAACCACTCTAATGTCCCCCCACCCCTCTCTGGAGCAAATTAGTGGAGTCAATTGCTTCTGGCCCGAGGTCTCATTCAATGTGCCAAATGTGACCCGGACGCCAAGTTCCATTCGGAAGTCAGGCTTTATATCGCCCTGGACATAAAGAGACCCTGACAGGCCTCATCTCAGCCTGGCCAGAGGCCAGCAGGCCAGCATCATGCAGCAGCTGTCCCTGCTCCGTTTCCGAGATGCTATATCCGAGGGGCAGGAGCAACCCAGAGGCCCTCCACGCTGGAGGGGAGGCGGGGGAAGGAGTGCTCTGGGGTTCTGCCAGCTCCGGGGTTTGGTAAGATGATCGCCATGATTATTCGCTTTTGGTAAAAGCATTTCAAACTCTTTTACTTTCTCCGTGATTATTAATGCAGATCATTAAGTTTTTGTATATGGCTTTTTTTTAACTAGTATTGAATAATATTGTAGAAAGAAGAGACAGGAATGGTTGTTATAAAGTAGATTATACATTATATGGAGAAAATGGAATATAGAGACATATAGGTGATTATTAAAAGGTAGGTTGTGGAATACAGAGAGAACATTGAATAAGGAGCTCCATATACATGTCCGAGTTTACATGGTAGTTCAGAAAAAGCATACAAAGTGGAATCCAGATGGTATACACTTGCGGTTTTCACGAGTAGATCGTGGAGTACAGAGGGCTGTGCACCTTGGCTCACGGGGCAGACTGCAGAGTACAGAAGATGGAGGGACGCGCACAGCGGGGCTTTCAAGGTGAAATACAGGAAATACTGGAAACGCGAGTAGAGAAGCAGAGAAAGCCCTATTTGCCTTCTGTAAATCACCCAGCCACCCTCCACGAGTTAACGGGTGTTTCCTTGACTCCCTGCATTCCACCCGCACTCATGGGGCAGTAGTCTTCTCTTTGGCTTTTTTAGTTTCTTATATATCCTTCTAGAAATATTTCCACATTTGCCACAGCACATTTATGCACGGCTTCTACATGGTGGGTATGAACTCCCAGGACACATGTGATTCAGGTAAGTGCTCCCGCACGTTCCTTGGGTCACAGGATGCTTCCTGTACAGGGAATCTGCCGTGGGCAAGCTCTGCAGAGCCCTGGTGTGCGGGGTCTCCACCTGCTGAGGGAACTCAGAGGCTGGGGTCTCAGAGGCCATGGGTGTCCCCTCTCCTTCCGCTTATCCTGTTGGGTCCTGCATTCCGAGTTCCATTGCGCACTGTTTCTTTGCTCTTCCTTAGAGACGATCACAGATGCGTGTAACCCTCAGCCACCAGTATTTCCCTTTGCATAAAGGAACGCAGCTATATAGGCTACCGCACAATTTGCTTTCAGAACACACTTGTGGAATTAATCTAGATTAATGCATGTGGGGTCATGAACCCATTTCGACTGTGTGCATGGAACAGGCAGCAGGGATGACCCTGGAGTCCCTGGCTTGAGCGGTCAGGCAGAGTTCACACTAATGAGAAGAGAAAGCAGCGCGGGTCAGGGAAGACCAGGAATTCTGATGGGGATATTCCAAAGTGGAAATGCTTATCAAACTCTTGCACCCAGCCTCAGCCTGTGCTGCTGGTCCAGAACCCATGGTTAATCCAGAATCCCACCCCTTTCCACCTTCAGTGCTGCCCCTGCTCTGTGCCCATCATGGAGTCTTGGCTGGGTTACTCCAGGGCCTCCTGCCTGAGCCACCTACCTACACCCTCAGATCCCTCCAGAGCTATGAGAACCTTCTTTACGAAGGGTTCTTTACGGTACCTTCTTTACGGAGGGTCACGTTGCAATTTACCCAAAGCCTTTCCCAGGGTTCCCATCCCACTCAGCACAGAAGTTCCAGTTTCCACATGCATTTCAAAGTCTTTCACAGTAATGTCCTGGGGCCACTGGGACCCCTGGGCCCTCATCCCTGACCTCTGCTCTCTCCCTGCACTCCAGCCCCTATCAGACCAGGGACAACGCTGGCCAGGATGCTCTTCCAGTCTACCTGTGCCAGATTCTGTGTTCCTCTGGCCTCCTAGACACGACTTCTTGCTGGCAAGGTTGAAGTTCATGTTCACTTGTGGGAGTTGTGTTGGATGCCACAAAGGATCTCTGACGTCCAGAAGACTGGCTGGCACAGGAGGCTGGGGTCACAGTGCTGTGACGAGTAAGTATGCAGCAGCCGAAGGGCTGCCTGGGCCACAGGGTGCTGGGGCCTGGCTTCAGCCATGCCTGGCGAGGGCCGAGTCCCAGGAGAGAGCCGAAACCCAGGGCTGGTATTTGCAGCCAGGAGACTAGCTGAACTCCCATGGGGCGAGCCTGGGTGGGCCAAGAGCTAGCGGGACTGCGAAGGCGTGATCAGAAAGGAGGGAGGTCACCTAGGAGTCTCCAGTGTGGTGAGGGTGAGAGATGGCCAGGGACTGGAGTGTGATCGCTGTGGCCTTGATGGAGCGGTGGTGCAGAGCAGAGGCCAAGGGGAAGGGGAGGACTAGAGGAAAGATGTCAGGAGCAGCCGGCCTTCCGAGACCCGATTCTGCAAAGGGAGCAGAAAGCCTGGGAGGTTACTGGAGAGGTGAGGTGGCAAGAGCCCTGGGGCAGCATCAAGCTCATGCAGATGCTGCTCTTGACCTTGCTGATCAGCAGCTGTGAGCCTTCTCTCCAAGTTTCAGCCTCCTAATTTGCAATACAATGCAGATATGCACCTTGCACAACATTTGTGAAGGTTAAAATGATAAAGTTTGTTAAATACTCAGCATGGTATTGGATTCATATTGAACACTGGCCATGATGCTTGTTCCTGTGGCTTCAACACTAGCATCACATCAGGGGCCTGGCCTGGGACCCAGGCAGCACCGGCTGAATCGGGCTGAATCGACCCTCTTTGCTGATTGAGGATGTGACCTTGGAGAGGCTGCTAAGCTCACTTGAGCCCCACTTCACCTCACTGGTTGGACGGGGATGATTGGATCTCTGCTGAGGTTGGAGAGGAGCATCTGTAAATGCTGAGGACAGGCTGCCCAGAGCAGCCACCGAGGGTTCCTCAGGCCAGCATCCTCAGCACCATCATCGTCATTTACACTCACCCTAGACTCTTGACTTCAGCTTCAAAACCTCAGGTCTAGAGACATTCCTAAGGTTTGGAAAACAGTCCATCATGCAGGGAGGGCTTCCTCAGGCTGCCTGGTCCAGGTCCGCCGGCTCCCGTGTGCATGTCCTGTTCTCACAAGCTGGAAGGTCATCATGGAGTTGATGCAGTGTCGGCTCACATCCTGCAGGTGTGCCAGGCACACTGAGGCCACAAGGACAGTTCAGTGTGGGAACCCACAGGGTCCTAGTTCCCCTCTGCTGTGGGAGCGCCACTGTTTCCAGGAGGCCCAGCAGCTGTTGCTTCCAGTCTTGCAAACCAATCACTTCTAAGTGGAGAAATGCCACAGTCTTAATTTGCCACTCAATGGTGAAAGCAGGCACATTATTCAAAATTATTCATCAGCACTTAGTAATTCACATTCCAGAGCAATCTCAGATGCTCTAATGTATATATTACAGGCGAGATTTATGGTGGGAATTACAGTATGGCAAATCATTCTTTAAAATTGTGCTTAAATCACACGAGTTTAAAACACTAATTATGTAAAGTATATTCTGAATTTTTAATTTCTACCTTTGTCTAACAATGCTCTCATTACCAGCTGCAGAAACGGGGTGGCCCCATCGTCAGGATACTGGCTTGGGTCTGCCCGTAATGGGGACAAACCAGTGTAGTCACAGTGTCGCTTTCTCTCCTGTGCCCCCATTAAAAAAAGAAAAGTGAATAATGATCACCTAAAAGTCACAATCATTGTGAGATAATGAAGCATGAAATTCCATTTGGAGACAAAATCCATCTCTAAGAAGAGCTTGAGAAGCCTTTGATGGCCACAAAATAACTATTTAAGTTAAAAGATAAAATTTAAGTAATTCCAGATATAACTCAGGTAGTGGCGTTATTATCATCGGGTTCCTCATGCGCCTGTCTTGAGGACCGCTGCGGGAATTTCCAGCCACTTCATTTTTTTTTAGCCATTTAAGAAAATCCAGCAGACCTCTCAGAGCCCGGGAGACTCTTGACGTTTCTCTGCTGGAGCCACAGGGAGGGAGAGGCCCACTGCACTCCTTGGTCCCAGTGTGCACCGTCAGGACACAGGAAGACCAGGCCTGGCATGAAGTGAAGGTAGCCGCTCCTCACTGCTCCAGGCCAGGCCAGCTCTCCTGCCCTTCATAAAAGTGGCGGCTGCACACACGTGGGTGTCTCAGCTCAAGTCCATCCATCCACGCAGCAGCACCCTGGACAGCAGCTCCACCGAGGGAGGAGGGGAGCCAGGCTCTCAGACCCTCCCTGCTGCCGGCCATGGCCCCAGTCACTTGCTCAACAGAAAAGTGGTTCTTCCAGAAGGGTCAGCCCTTCCCCACAGTCACAGTGGTGTGAAGGGACGAACTTGAAAGGCTTCTTCAGCAGTACGGAGCCCAGGGAGCCTGGAGTGCTTCCCCCGCAGCTGTCCTGTCAGCAGGCCATCGTGCGGAGCCCAGGACCAGCACAGGCTGGACACTGGCCAGCTAGCTGGTGTCTGGACCAGGCCAGGAGTGCAGGCCAGGCCCAGGGCTTCTCCTCTGCCAGGACTCCTAGGATCAGGGCCCTCATCACCACCCGGGCCTGGAGGCCCTGCCATGCTCTAGAGCCTTCTGCCCCTCCAGCTGTCACCGGGCAGTTGTTCTTCAGAACCACTTAGGATTCCCTGAGGTCATGTGCTTGAAAACGAGCCAAAACCCTGAACATGCCCAGAGAATCACTTCCCTTAGCTCCAAGGCCCCGTGTCCACAAGGGCAGGGTGTGGTGGGCGGCCTGGTGGGCCCTCCTGCTTCTCCGTCACTTCTCCCTGCAGCCTGCCACTCCCCAGCTCTGCCCACGGGGCCTGGGCCAGGAGAGGTGCCACGGCCGGTGCAGCACGAAGCTGCAGCTGCCATTTCTGGCATCCGGGTGGGAAGGCTGACCCCCTTCCTATTCCCCCCAGGAGTGGCTGATTCGATCAGTCAGTTAGCAGCTGGCACTTTGCTGATCCAGGAAGATTCTCATACGTTCAGGTTTGAATAGGGAGCGAGGAAGCACGGGGGAGGGCCGGCAGAGCCCCTTCTCCACCTCTCTGCACGCTGACAGCCCGAGGTGTGTCTACGCACCTGCCCAGACCCGTCCCTGCGGAGGGCCCTGGGCTCTTACCTCCCGCCTCCCCACCCTTACCCTGTCCTGTCTGAAGTGCAGACCAGACTGAGTGACTCCCCTCTACCCAGAGAGACACCACAAGGCACAGGGAGGCCACGTCCAAAACCAGTCATGAAATGCCTCGGCTTCCCTCTTGCTTGTGGCTGTCTTCATCTCACTTGTGTGTCTGTAACACAACACCTGAGACCAGGTACTTTATAAAGAAAAGAGATTGAACCTTATGGTTCTGGAGACAGGGAAACCTCGTACCAGCAGGTCTACGTCTGGCAAGAGGCTTCCTGTTGTATTATCTCAGGTGGAAGATGGAAGAGCAAGAGAGCATGGAGGAGGGAGGTGAAAGGCGAGGGGCTGAGCTCATCCTTTGGTCAGGAGCCCGGCCCCATAATAAGGACATGAACCATTCATGAGGCAGCCCTTATGACCCCATCCCCTCACAAAGGTCCCGCCTCTCAACACTGTTACCCTGGAGATTGTTTTTAATATATGAACTTTGATGGACACATTGAAAATACAGCTGCTGGCTCTACCAGGCCGTCCCTGTCTTCACATGTGTCTCTGTTTCTGCATCTGCCTGTCTCCTGCAGCCAGCTGCCATGTCCTGATGACACTTGGGCAGTTTATGGAGGGGCCCACATAGTCAGGATGTGAGTGGTCTTCGACATGAATTTTCCAAGACCCACTGGCCATGTGCGTGAGCTTGGAAGTAGATTCCCAGCCAGACCCAGTTCTGACATGACCACAGCGCTAGGCACCACGTAGCTTCAATACCAGGAAAGACCCCCTGTCATGAACCCAGCTCAACCGTGTCTAGCTCTAACCCTGACCTGAGCCACAGAAACCATGAGATAATGTTTGTTTTGGAGCCACTCCATTTTGGAGTGGGTTATTAAGCAGCATGGGTAACTGGCCCACACTCCAGCAGCTCCTTCTCCTGAAACATCTTGCCAGAGGCAAGCGGCCCAGTGTTCAGTTTGGTCAGTGCTGACTTCTGCCACATGCTTACCCCACGTATCAACCACACCACCCCAGCATGTTAGATAACCTAGATCTTCTAGTGCATGACATTCAGAGGTTAGCTCTTTCTCCCATTCTGCACAGCAGTCCTAAGATGCATGCAAGTTGCTGTGTGGACCAAGAGCCTGCTCCTTTTACCTGCTCTGTAGTATTTCACATGAGGACGTATCACGGCTGGGCCAGCCATTCACCTTCTTCAGGGCCTGGCTGTCAACAAGACCTGCATCCAACTGACTGGTTTCTTCATATGGCTCATCAGAGCTGCTGCACTGAGTTAGAGCATTCTGCCCTCCTGCCACAGCACTGGTTGCCCCATGTCTGGCAGGTCAGTGGCCAGAGGTCCCAGAAGCATGAGTTTCAAGTGCCTATTGCAGCACCAAGTGGAAATAAGTGATTGGAAATCAATGAATATTTTGAAAAATTGAAAGTTGGTGAAAGCTATGGAATTTCAAGTCAATATCATGCTACAATGTCAATGGCACCAGCCCTCGCTCTCGGCTCCTGGCCTGCACCCTGCCAGTTACTCATCCCCACGCAGCAAGAGGGACCTGCAGAAGTGTCTTGTTTCTCTGCTCCAATCCCCAGTGCCATCCATTGTCCAGGGACGGAGTGCAGGCTGTCTGATCAGGAAACCAACCCGGTCCTCCCTGGCTGTGCTGGTGCTGCTCAGGGATGCCCCCCTCCTGCCTGGAGGTGTTCCCTGGCCTCTGCGCACATCTCTGCTCAAGAAAGGAATGTCCCTTTCATCCTCTTTCTTCCTGGACAGAATCAGATGTGTCAATGAGCTGCTCTGAGGAGCAGATTAGCGTTAATTCCTGGGTCAGTGGAGGAACATTCTAAAAAGAATAGACAACCAGCTGCACACAGTGTCTTCGGAACTTTCCAGAGGGGTCCTTTCCTGAGGACGCTGAGCTCTGGGAAGCGGGTTCTGCTGATGCCAGCTCTGCCTTAGGAGAGCTGTTGCTCCCATGCCTGGGGCAGCGGGGGAAGCCATCACTGGGCGCAGCAGAGGTCCTCACGTCCAACAGGACACAGCGTGGTGCTGGAGGGCGCAGCCGGGTGAACTCCAAGGGCAGCTGGGACCGGTCACTGATACTGAGGAAGTGAAGGCCTCCTGGGGAGCTGAACTGCACCATAGCCTGCTCCCTGGGTCTGCAGCGGTAGAGGGCCCAGCTGGCCACACTGAGAAGCTAGTCCTCAGGGAAATGGAAATGCAAGTCAGCACCAAACCGGGTTGGGTGGGGCGGACAGCAGAGCTGCGGCCCCGGGTGATGCTAAATGCTCCAGGAGATGGCCTCATTTCCCATGCTCATTTTGTGGAACATCAACTCGCTTGACAGAGGAACAAAGTGCGCGTTGTTCAAGCCTAAGAGCTCAGACTGCAGGGAACCTGCCCCGGCCGCGCCCAGATCTCGATGAACGTCGCACCTTTTGTTCAAGTGGAGTGTGTAAAGCACTCCAGGGACATTAACCCACAATGCAGGTCTAGTGGCTGGAGGTATCAGAGAAGCAAATTTCCCTGATTGCTGCCAAATTTTATTAATTGCACCTGAGGTTGAAGTGGGTCACATGCCTGGGCCGCACCCTCCATATCCTCTCCCTGCAGCCTCCATTTGGTGATATAAAAAATATGCTTCTTTTCTAAATTGCTTGAAATGGATAAAAAAGTGGTGTTCTGATTGAAACTGAATCTGGCTTAATTAAGATGAATCTTCACATGGCTCCTCAACCCCGGGACACTCAGAATCATTTTCCCTGTTGACCTGCGGTGGTCCGTGCTTCCGAGGCAGAGGGAGAAGCCACGTTCAGAAGCCAACCGACCCCGTGAAACCGTTTCTCCTTCAGCTTCACTGATGAAATTCCTGGCACATTGCACACATGTGGGGACCATGTGTTAAACCATGCCACCGAGAAATGACAGACTCTGGCTTTCTTCTTTCAATTTGATAGAATTACAGTGGCAAAGATGGACCTCAGAGAAACAGCGTGTGGGGTGGGGGTGGAGAGATGCCACATGCGTGACGGTGTGACGAGCAAGGATGGACATCGGTACTCGAAGGCATCCGTCTGTAGAGAGGCCACCTGGCAGCCACAGTAATGACAGGAATGACCCACGTGCCAGGCTTGGTTCTGACAGCCGTGCGTATTGAGGAGGGGGGCCATGCTACCACCCCACTTCCTGCAGTGGAAACTGAGAAAGAGTGTCCCCAGCCTGCCTCTTGTCTTGCAGCTACCGGGTGTGGAGCAGCCTCGGAGCCTGCTGTGTGTGTGTGTGTGTGTGTGTGTGTGCATGTGCGTGAGTGTGACCTACATATCGAAGCCATGCAAGTGCAGAAAGAGTGGGGGCCTCCATGCACAGCTCATTGAGCTTACACACGCCGCACACACCCCGGTAACCACCTTGAGTCACAACACTTACCTGAGGAGCACCCTTCGAGTCCCATCTCCACTTCCTTCTCAGGTGACCTCTGAACTGACTGTCATGGCAGCATTTAATAGGACAACTGGCTTGGACAACACAAGCTGATGCAGCAGAGTTCTGGAGGCTGGAAGTCTCAGGTCGAGGTACAGGCAGGGTCAGGTTCATGTGAGCCCGGCCGGCAGTCAGATTGGGACAGCTTTCCCTAAACAGTGATTTCTGGGGCCCGTACAGGAAAATGCAAGATTCGTAAAAGGATTTGGTGTTCCCACCTGCAAATTCCCCAGGTGCCATTGCCACTGTTTGGTTTACAGCCTTGGTCTGTGTTTTCCTAAGGATGCTTGGTGGTACCAGTGCTCCAGCAAGTATAAGGTGAACTGTACAGGAAAGGGGCTCATGAGGGACAGGTGTGTTCAGCACTCTCCATCTTACACAAAAGTGCACAGCCTCATCTTTTGCTGCGTATTGTGGTCTGCAGCATGGTGTGCAGTGAATGTTCCAGAT
>CM053401.1:177452027-177473709 GCA_028644305.1 Xerus rutilus
ACATAACAGGCTCCTTCATGTCGCAAACTGTGGTTATGGAAAGGAAATAAACTGTGCCCATGTAAATGCATACGGGGACAGGCATACACAGAAAAGACGAGCACAGATGCTTTATTTAGCTTTTCCATCGCCATAACCAAATGACTCCACAAGAACAACTTAGAGGAAGACAAGTTTAAAAGCTTATTCTGGCTCAGTTTGAGAGGTTCAGTCCACGGTTGGTGACTGTATAGCTCAGAGCCTGAGATGAGGCAGAACATCAGGATGCAAGGGCCCGGTAGAAGAAAGCAGCTCAACTCATGGCAATCGGAAAGCAGACAGAACTCCACTTACCAGGGACAACACATGATCCCCAAGGGTACCCCCAGTGACCTACCTCCTCCAGCCATGCCCTACCTACCTAGTTACTACCCAGTTAATCCACTGATAGGCTAAGGCTCTCATAATTGAATTATTTCCCCTTTGAAGGTTCTTGCATTGTCTCACGTATGAGTTTTTGGGGGACACTTCATATCCAACCATAACAATGGACATAAGACTGGTGGTTTCTAGTCACAGATTTTAGCAACTGGTGCTTCATTTAAAGCTGCACAGTTAGACCCAGGGATTCTATGTCCAATCATTTATCCTAAAGAGATACTCACATATGTGGACAAAGAAGGATAGTCTATATTTATCTCAACCTGGTCTGTAAGAGCTGTCTACATGTCCTTCAATAGGAGACTGGGTATAAAACATCAGGCAGAATGAGGTGAATAAGGATGAGCAATAAGCTCAAGGAAATGGGTAGGGCCTGAGCCGGCCCATGCAGGGAGATGGCTGCTGGGTGGAAGGCAAGGGCCGCCCACGTGCTCAGGTGTGCCTGTCTGCACGTTTTCTTGTTCACATTTTCACTGTGTTTAATTTCCACAATAATGTGAGAATATTCTCAGGCTGGGAATAGAATGTGGACAGATTAGATGTGTCTCTGTTCCCTGGCACACACAGCCAGAGGGAGGGAGGGACTTTAGCCGAGGGTCTTCACAGATGGAGGGTCCACTGACGGCTGTGGAAATGTCCCTCGATGGACAGGTTGCTGTGGGGACGCGTCGCAGGCTCTGGCTGGGCTGCCTGTGGCTGCATAGTCTATGTGTGGATCAAGGGCTCCTCTGTGCCTGTGCAGGGACTGAAGCCTCGTCCACATTTCACTGACCAAAGCCTGCACCCTAGCGTGGGCCGTCTGCCCATCCCGGCCCTCAGCCTCAGTGCGTGCAGAGCGGTGCCTTTTCTAAATGTCTCCCCAGAAGGGGGTCTTGTGCTCTTTCCCCTGCTGCTGCCCGAGGGTGGCAGGCATTCTGGGCTCTGGCCTTGAAGCTCGCCGTGAGCTCTGAGGGGTGTGCCCGCTGGGCATGCAGAGGAGGAGGCTTTACCAGCGAGAACCAGCTGAGGCCCAGGGAGTACAGAGCGTGCTAAGGGTGAGGTGGTGGTGGTGAGGGGGGCGTGGGTGGGGACCCCAGGTTCCTAGGAGAACATTCTGTACCATCACCATTGGGACCAGAGCCCGCATGCACCTTTAAATGAGACAAAGCAGGACCTCAGAGGGGCCTCTCTGGGCCATAGGGAAGGCCCCCACCCCAGCCAGGCTGGCCTGGCTACTGGCCAAGAAAACCCACCTTCCTGTTTTCACAGGACTGCCAGGTCAACTCCTTCCTCTTTCCTCTCTTCCTGTCTCCTCCTCCCTCCCTCCTTCCCTTTCTTTCTCTCTCTCTCCCTCTGAGCATGTTTTGGCTGCCTCTGGAATAAGGAAATGTCCCTGTTCTTCTTCAGTTAGGTAGCCACAGATGCCCTCGCCACCAGGTGACATTGTCAGGCCGGGCTCACCTTGGATGGCATGCGTGTGGCCATGTGAGTGGGCTGGAGGGACACATCCCCATCGGCAAGGGCACCCTGCAGTGGAAGGAAGCTATTGGTGTCGGCCTAGGCAGACTTTAAGACAGCCAGAGGCAGCTCCCCTGGGCCTGGAGTCTGCAGAAGAGCCCGGAGGCCAGGGGGAGCTCGGGCGGGGCAGGCGGCTGGCTCCATCCCTTCAGCTCTGGTTTATCTTTTCTCCAGGATGGCCTTCCTAAAGTAGTAATTTTCAAGTCTCTCTGCATGAACCTCTGCTGACAGAATCCATGCCCTCATTTCACACAGAGGGGAAGACTGAGGAGCAGGGAGGGTGCTCTTGGGGGCACAAAGTGGCAGTGGCAGGATGTCACAATGTCTCCGCAGGGGCTTCTCTGCAGCTGAGTTCTAGACCCTGGGTGCCTGTTAGAATCACCACACCTGGGTGGATCAGAATCCTCAGGTGAGACCCAGGCAGCAGTACCTCTGCGAGCTTCCAGGTGAGTAGCGTGTGTGGAGAGCTCCAGACACTGCAGAGCAGAAACTTCCCCGGAGCCAACAAAGCCACCTTGGATGAAAAATTTAAACTGTGGTTCTGGTGCTGAGCAGAAACCTCCCTGATGATCTGCAACATTGATGCAGCTGGGGGACAAGCCAGATGCCCTGGGACAGCCACAGTGCTCACATTTGGTGCAATGTAGCTTAGGGGCAGCAGTCCACAGGGTCTGGGAGGGGCCCTGATCTCAGTGCTGACTCGGGCATGTATGATTACAAGCACATGGTCCCATGTAATTACGTGCGTGTGCATACACACTACGGGCTGTGCACTCTGAGTTTCACTTTGGAGGAGGGTTAGGATGCAATTCTATTGCTGCCTCTGAGTAGCTGGTACGAATGCCGTTTTTTCTGATTGGACCCAGGGCTCTAACGTGCTGCTGCAGTTCTGCCCCTGGGACCGTGCATCTGGCTTGCTATCTGTGGACAGCCTCTGCCCTGGCACCCTTCTTTGGGCTGTCTGCCAGCTGGAGACAGCTGGCTGGTGCGCATGTGCAGCTCAGAAGCAGATGGGAGAGGGGGAAGCTGGGTGCGTCAGTGCTGGGATGTTGGAGGACTACATTTCCTGTAAGAACTCAGGTCACATGAAGGTGCTTAAGCTGAGTGTTTGGTTGTGACTGGTTAAGCGGCTCAGTGTCCTCTGCGCATCATACACGCAGGGATATGGGACCGCAGGTGGGTGCAGGGCATCTAGGGCTTGGCTTCTGTCTGCAAGCTGCTGACTGTCTCAGCCCTGATGCCATGCTTATACCTCAGGGCACACCTCCTGGTCTTTACAAGAGCTGTAGTCATCAAGAGGGACAGGGCTTCCCTCTCCAGGCTCCTGTGGATGCCAGTTGATCTGCCTGGTGGACAGCCCAATCCTTGTCCACTGTCTGAACTCACATACTGATTTTTGTGGATTCCTAGGGACCTTCTGCACAGGAGCAGGAGCTAGAGGAGTGTGCTTAGTGTTTTGTGCTGTTCACCAGTGAACTCTGGGCCTAAAGTTGCCTTGGTGGAAGGTTGGAAAACTACAAATTCAGTTTCTTTGAACAATTTGAGGCTATTCAGATTATCTATTTCTTCCTGAATGAGTTTTATAGTATTTTTCTTTATTAAAGGGTGACCATTTCACCTACTTTCTCAAATATACTGGCAAACAGTTGTTTATAATAATATCTTAGATGTGAGCACCATGATGGTAACACTGCTGTGTCTTGATAATTGTAACTGGTGTCTTTACTCTTTATTTCATTCTCGGTCTGCCTGTGGATTTATCATTTTATTGATCTTCTTAAAGAGCTATGTTTTTGTTTCATTGATTTTTTTCTATTTTCCTTTTAATTCCTTTTTGTCCTGATTTTCTCTTTACTTGGGGTTTAAATAGCTTTTCTTCTTAGGTTTCCTTAAGCTGAGTGCTGGCGCTGATTGGAAACATTGCTTCTTTCCTAATCGTGTTCACCCTGCACACTTGCCCCTGTGCTGGCCTCAGCAGCATCCTACCAATTTTGTTATGCGATGCTTCAATTTCCATTCAGTTCACAGTACTTGATGACCACGCTTTTGTTTATTTTTTGACACATACACTACTTAGAAGAACTGTATTTCATTTCAAACACGTGAAGGTGAAGATGTTCGAAATGTCTTTCTGCAATTGATTTCTAGTTTAATTCCACTGTGGTCAAAGAGCACACTTTGCATTATTTGAATTCTTTTCCACACACGCAGGCATGAGGCGTCAGACTATGCTCCAACTTGGCAAGTGTTCCCAGTGTATCCAAAGAGATGCTGCGTGGTGCTCCTGGGTGGCGAGTTCTACCAATGCTGGTTAAGTCATGCCTGTTGCTGCTGCTGTTCCTGTTTCCACACCCTCACTGGCTTTCTGTGTTCTTCATCAATTACTAGGTGAGAGGTATCAATATCTCGGAATGTAATTGTGGATCTACTTTTTCTTACTACTTCTAGGTTTTGCTTCATGTCTTTATTATTAGAAAGCACGAACTTTCAGAATTATATATTTAAATGTAGTGAGGCGTTCATTATTGTGAAATGACTTTGTCCTTAGTGATATTTTTTTCTGGAAAATTTACTTTGTCAAATATTCATATAGACACCCCAACCTCCTTTTGTTTATGTTAGCATGAAATGGCTTTTCCACTACGGACATCTGGCTTCTTTGCCTCTTCTGTTTTAAAGGGGGTTTCTTCTAGGCAGCACACAGTTGGGTATTACTTTTTAAATACAATATGACATCTTTACGTTTTACTTGTGCATCAGACACATTAACTTACTGTGATTGTTGATAAGATGTAGCTTAAATGTACCTTCCTCTATTTTTTTCTATTTGCCTCATCTTTCCTTTCCACTCTGCCTTCTTCTGGATTGACCATTTTTGATGAGACAGTTTAATTCTGGTGAAGGGTTATTAGCTATAACTCTTTGCTTTGTTATTTGAGTGGTTACTTTTTGCATTTATAGTCTATAGAACCAGTTTGCCACAGTCTACCTTCAAGTAATATGCTACTCCAAAGGTCACATATTACAATAGTGCTTCCTGGCCTCGTGCTGATGTCCTTTTACTTTCTCTTCAACATATGAGGTAAACAACATTCTTCACGGTCACTTATTTTTTTAAAAAAAATTGCTAATTATCTCTTTACAAGATTTCTTCTTTTGTGTAAGTCTATGTTTTAGTCTATGCGCATTTTCCTCCTTCCTGAAGAACTTCCTCTCATGTTTCTCATGCCAAGTCTTCAGAATCCACTCAGCATTTTTACAGGAGTCTTTATTTCACCTTCACTTTTGAAGTGCATTTTCATGTAGACTAGGGTCCAGGCATGTCTGTCTTCCCTGGGAGGAGATGTTGCTCCATGGTCTTCTCTCTTTCTCTCCTGATGAGAATACTGCCATCCTCCTCCTCTTTTGTCCTGTGTTTGTAATCCTACTTTGTTCTGATTTTAGATTTTCTCTTTATTACTAGTTTTGAACAATTCAATTACAATGTTCTCTTTATAGTCTTCATGATTCTTCTGTGTGGAGTTTCTTCTGTGCTGAGATTCTAAAATCTGTGGGTTTAAAGTTTTCAACTAATTTAGAAATTATTTGGCCATTATTTCTTCAAGTATGTTTTTCTCTGTCCCCCTTTTCTCTTTCTAGGGCTTTTATTACCTACATTTCAGTTACTTCAAGTTATTTCACAGCTCATACATACTACTGGATTTTGAGTCCTGTTCGTCTCTGTTTTGTGTTGAATATTTGTGTTGAATAGCTTTTCTTACCAGATCTTCTAGTTCACCCATCTTTTCTCCTATGACATCTAACTGTCATACATTCCCCATCATATATTTTCTTCTTTGACTTTGTAGTTTTCTTCTCTTGAATTCAGCCTGGTTCTTTTGTAAAACTTGCTATTTCTACTTTACACATCCATTCTTCCCTCTCTCTATTGAATATATGAAATATAGGCCTGCTGTTGTACCATTTGATGTCCTTGTCTGATATTATAGCAACTGGGTCAATTCTGGTTCTGTTTTAATTTATTTTCTCAGTACTTTTGTGCATGCTTGAGCATATTTTAAAGGCCATGTACTAAGAATTTTACCTGGTTGGATACTGTCTATTTTTATATTCCTCTAAATCTTGAGCTTCATTCTGAGTTGCAATGAAGTTAAGTGAAAATTCTTTGGTACTCTCAGGTCTTTAAGATACTGTAGGCACGATCTAGCCATCACTTGGACTATGAATGTTCCTTCCTTACACTGAAGCCTGGCCCTTCCATTCCATCTGACTTAGAAGGCTGTTGAATGTAGCTGAGGGGAACAGCCAGTGGGTTTGGCCTGGAGTTCTGGCTTTGATTCACACCACTCTTCCTGTGGGTGTTCTCCCTGGCTTGAGGCTGTTTTCTTACACCACATGCTCATGAAGACACTGTGAATGCTTGAGGGGACCTTCATGGGCTCCCTGGGCAGCTCTCGGCCAACTCTTCAGGGTCCAAGCTGCACGAAGAACCCTGGCGCCTGAGGGAGGTCTCTGAGCCTCAGTCCCAGCTCCTCTGCTGCAGAAGCACGGCAGCTCCACCCGTCTGTGCTCTGTGCCCCACCCAGGGTGGACGCTGTGTCAGATGATCGCCTGGCCCTTGGGTGCTCACACCAATCTCACACAGCTTGCCCGGGGCTCAGGTGTTTGGATGGAAAGGTAAATGCTGCCTTCGTCATTCCAGGTTAGTTGGAAGTTCAGGATTAACTTCAGCTACCTTTAAAAGCAATCTAATTATTTTTTTATTTGTGCTTTTTTTTTTTGACACATTTAACATTTTGGCATTCTTTCTCTTTCTGTAGATTCACATTTCATCCAGCCTGTTTTCTTTTTGATCTGAACAACTTTTTAAAATCTATCTTACAGTTTTTGTCTACTGGAAATAAATTCTGTTAGCTTTTGTTTCCCATAGGAAAAATTATTTCATTTCCATATTTTAAAGATATGGGTGTAATAAATAAATGCTACGTTGGTTTGCCCCTGCATTTTTCTGCAGTTTCGGATGGGAAGTCTCTCACGGGTACCCCACCCTTTTCCTTTATGCATGATCTGCTGTTACTTTTCTCTGGCAGCTTTTACAATTTTCTCTATGCCAGTGTTTTTCAACGATGACATGATATTATTTTTGCATATCTATGGTTGTTGTGTCTTGTTTGTTGCAGTGCTGGGGATGGACCCCTGGGCCTTGAGCATGCTAGGCAAGTGATCTTCCTGAGCCACATCCCCAGCCCAGCGTCTGTTTCACCATTCATTCTTTGTTGATACTGTTTGAGCTTCCTGAGTGTGTGAGCATGGGGACTCCGACTTACTTAAGTGCTGTTCTACCTGTGGGCCTTGCCTGTGCACTGGGCTTCCTGTTACTCTGCCGCAGCTCACTGGGACGCTTATGTTTTCCCATCGCTCCCCTCTCTGAGCTCTTGGACTGCTGCTGTTGGAGCCTTGGACTTCACTGCCTCGTCTCCCACAGCAGGTAAACTTGCGCTAACCTCTCAACGGGCCTTCCTTCAAGCTCTCCATGGCTCGCCTCCAGAAGCTGTGTGTGGGACTCTTGCTTATTCCGTTTTCCAACCCCCCAGTCTGTGCTGCGTGGAGCCTCTTCACCTGTCTATGAGGCTTGCAATCCTCTTCTCAAGGATTTGGTCAGCTGCGCCTGTCATCTCTGTCCTTGTGGGTCCCAGGTGTGCTGATTGTTGTGGTGACACTTTATGATTCTGTGTCTGCTGGCAGTTTTTAGCTGAAGGACAAACCTTGTACCCTTGGCAGTGTTGGTGAGGACTCGTGTTCCGGCATGTGGAGAAGTCATGCAGGGAGGGGACATGGCTCTTTGCTGGCTGTCCTTTTTGCTGTCGTGGCTCTTCAGTGACTTATCCTGTGGGCTGGTTTAGCCGCCTCTACAACGTGACCACTTGAGGACTCCCCCTTCAGCTCTCTGCAGTGGACGGTCTCTCCTCTGCGGTGTCAGTGTGACAAGCCACCCCATGTAGCCCAGGACTCTCACTGCTGCTCCTGCTGCCTCTTTTCTGGCCTCAAGTATTTGTTTGAAACTCTTGGGAAGGCAGGTCAGGATCCATCTGAAGACGGTCAGCTCTGCAGGCCTCTGTGTAGCTCTCTCTGCGTGGCCTCTGTGGTCCAGTAGGCTGCCATAGGGTCCCAGCTGCACAGCCTCCCTCAGCTCTGACCTTCACCTTCTCCAGAGACCCTGTTGGCTCCCCACTTTGGGCGCCCTCTGCCTGTACTGCAGGAGCCCCTCCGGGGTGCGAGTGCAGACACACAGCTCCATCCTGTGTCTTCCTCTTCCAGGGCTTCTGTACCCTGTGCCATCCAGCGTCTGAGCCCTGCTGCTGCCCAGGCCTTCAGGATTCCAGCTGGGCATGAGGGCAGAGTGGCAGCAGCTGGTTTTCCATTACATTTCAAAATAGCCTCATGAGTCAGGTTGGGTTTCTTCCATTTTACAGATGAAAAGGCGGGAAACACATGAGTTCATGTTGCTCCTAGGACGCTGGTGGTACCTGGAAGAGCTCACGCTGGGTCTTCTTCCTCCGGGATTCCTGACAACCTCCACCCTCGTTCTGATCCTGCACGGGAGGTGCTATGTGCCGTGTGGCTACACCACATGCTGGGGCAGATGCTGTATCCCTTTGTTTCTTATTTTGAGACATGGTCTCACTCAGTTCCTCTGGCCACTGTGCCCAGCAGGAAGATCTTAAGGAAGAAGGCAGGTTCCTGGCAGAGTGAGAGAGGTCTCCGTAGTACCACTTCTGCAGCAGAGGTGGTGAAAGGGACCGCGTGCCTGTGTTGCAGTGCCCCCCACCGTGGGTGCTGGGCATGTAGAGGCATCAGACTATCTGTTAACACCCAAGGCACGAGTGTGCGGGAAGGTGGAGCAGGGCGTGGGCGGTCCAGGGGGCGCAGCAGAGCTGAGGTCAGGCGGGCCCCGCCCTGCCACTGCTCTTCCTCGTGCTGATCCACTCAAGGACCTGGGTCCAGCAGAACTCCTGGCCCATGGGCTTAGCCCCCGAGCAGGCTGGCTCTGCCCTGGACACTGTACCTAGGGTCCAGAAGGAGGGGGAGCACAGAAATGTGAGAATTGGCCTGGTCACAGACCTGTGACCATGGGGTAGCAACCCTGGGTTCTACTCTCCTGTCTGCAGGACCCATGAGCCGCGCACAGATCATCTCAGTTGACCTCGTGTCCAGGCCGTTGCTTCCCACAGCTTCGCCTCCACCGGGATGTTTGCGGAGTTGTTTGGAAGCAAAAAACAGTGCTGATATTTATATTTGTCACTTCTGGGTGGGTTAGCCTGGTTAACTTCTTCACACAATTAAGACTGACTTGGAATCCTTGATTAATTTTAAGAAAAAATTATATGCAGGGCACCCATGGTTACCTGTGCTCAGAAAAGAGATTCCAACGCCAGAAGACACAGTGGAGGGCCCAGGGCGCTGGGCAGGGGGCTGACGCGTTCACAGTGAACTTCAGCCCCGGTTCTCATCTCACTTGTGAGGTGCTCCAGGCCCCGTAGTGCTTTGTGCAGCATGTAATCTGCCCTGTAATAGGACAATTACTTTTATGGAATTTGCAAATACTTTAACATTGTCCTTGGGATGCTCTAACCTCACCACACATGAAGGTCACTGAAGTGATTTTTCTAAAACACACAGTTACTATTAACAAAGACTGTACGTAGCACACAGTGCTAGTCTCTGGGCTCTTACCATCACATTTGGTCTTTGATTTATTTGTTTTGTGATTTCGATGATGCTGGCACTACTAGACATCAATCGTGACCATAGTCAGGTCCCCCTGTGGCCGTAAGGATTTTGACCTAAGCTGGCAAATCTGTGGTCTTCTCTCCTGTGTCCACTCTCCTTTCTGCAGACCTCAGGAAGCCACCAAAGAGGAACACCTCCTTTATTTTTTACTCTTTGTTTTGAAATAAGAAAATGTACAATATTTGCTCTCCACTAACTATGTATATTGTTCAACAGCTTAAGCTCCTTGAGGGCAGAAACCCCTTTCTCTTTACTGCTCTGTTTGGCTCTCCATCTCTCCCAGATGTGCAGTAGTTGCTCACTGACATCATCTAAAGGTACTTCCCTCCGTCACCTTCTGCAAATCAGCTTACCCCAAACCAGCCTCCCTGGTGCCCTGGACCATTGAATGGGCCCTGGAGATGTCAGTCATCCTCATTGTAGTGATCACAAAAAAATAAGCAAGATATACAAGAACTTGGGCTGCCCAAGTCCTGTTTTTTATGTCTGGGGTTGAACACTGAATTATTGATGGAGGGATTGATTTAGTTTAGAGGATTCCAAGGTATGAAAGGTGAATTTTGGTTTTGTCATTCAGGTAACATTCTGACAATCATGTAATAATCCAAATATCCTCAAGACAGCTAGAGATGATGATTTGCTTTGCTGCCTTTAGGGGGACATCCTTCTGTCCCAACTGGCATCGCCCATGGGACGTGTCAGAGGGTAAGTCTTGAGAGGTGGCAGCTCCAGACACCAGCAGCCACATGGGAAACCCCAGTGAGCACGCCTGCCCGCAGCCTCCAGGGCCATGGCCTGCTGCTGCTGGTGCCATGGAGGGAGTGCTCTTCGGTAGGCAGCAAGAGGCTGGAGAAGAACTGAAAATGGGCAGGAGGCGGAGCTGCCGGAGGAAGTGTCTGCAAGGGACCTAAAGCTGCAGCAGAGGGCTGGAGGGCTGGGGGCGCCGGCAGCCGGGCTCTGAGAGGGGCGTTGGAGGCTGGGAGGCAGAGCCTTCACAGGCCCCCGCAGGAAGCGTGCAGCCTGGTGCCTGCCGGGAGGTACTTGATGGAGGAGTTTATTTACTAAGGGAATTCCTAGCAATGTGTGAAGGGGCCACTTGGCCTTTCCTTTTCATCTATAGTGAAATGGGAGGAAAGAGATGAGTTCAAACAGTCTGTTCAGCACGCAGGAATTGGCACTTGATGAGCCCAGAGTTAAACCACTGCACATTCAGCCTCCCAGACAGGAAACCACTTTCAAATTATAAAACAGTGTCCAGGCAAAGCCGGGGTTCAAGGGTCTGTTGATGAAACATGGTCCTGAGCATAGCCAAAGATTTGACCTTAAACCTTTAAAAACTCAGAAAGATTTGTGGTGCTTAGAGAGACTTGGGGACAGAGTCCTCCAGGGCCTACAAGGCCATCCTAGGTGCCCCCATGAGAGCTGTGTCTCTACAGGTCCCTTGACACTGCCCCTCAGCAGAGGGTCAGGGCCGTGGGGAGAGGAGGGCTGAGCTCAAGAGCTTGAAGGTGTGACTTTTGTCAAATGTCATGAACTCCAGTAGGTTTTATAAAGTACATACAGAGCGATGAAGAGAATTCTGTTGCCAGAAACATCGTCCCCTGGGACGCAAAGGGACAGAGCAAAGACTGGAAAGAGACCTTTGGATTCCCCTGGGTATGCGTTCAGAAAGCAAACAGGACAGCTGTTGCCAAGGGGCACCATCTATTCAAGGCAAAGGAAATACATTCAGAGCTGGACAGTGCAGCCGAGGGCCCTGGAAAGCCTTCTCTGCAGAATAGGACTGAGTCCTCATCCGAGTCCTGGCTGGACTTGGGAACTGTCAGAGCCAGTGGCTGCGTGGGGCTGTTTTCTCCCTAAACAGCTTTGCTGTCCCCTGTTGGCTGTTGAGTGTGTGGGTGGCCTTGGCTCGCCCCCATTCACAGGTCTTCAGATAGCAGGTGATGATACCCAAAGAGCCCATGGGACAACCTGGAGCAGCCTCAGCAGGACTGGAAGAGGTCCTGGGAAGGGGCGCAAGGATTTTGCAAGTGGGAGGAGCAGGGATGAGTTGGGCCATAGGGGAGACTGTGGTGGTTTAAAAACATGTCCCCAAGTTCTTAATGCTTCTCCTATTCAGCAGTGTAGTCTAGTCCAGGTCCCTAGACTATATGGTCAGTCTGGTGTTACCTTTCTTTTCGTGGCACGGCAGAGCTAATGTGACTCCAGAGGCTGGGCTGGGGAAGCTAATACGGCTGGCCTGTCACTAGGGACACTCACCCTGGGAACAATGTGGCTGCCATCACAGGCCCTGGCTTGTGCCAGCTCCCAGGTGTAGGTGTTCCTGCAGGGAGCCAATGCCAGGGTTCTGGGTGAGAGCAAGGGTGCATCGTGGCATGCAGCAGGGAGGTTTGGAGAGGCCTCCATCCCAGCCACTCTGTCACTGCAGCCATAGGAGGAGCCCGAGTGACAGGCAGCAGCTGGACCCAGCCACTCCTCAGGCCTGGAGAAACAACAAAACAAGAAAGGACTGCTTTTCACCACCTTAGGGTGCTCACGTGCCAACCCCTGTCAACTTTGCACAGTGAGCCAAGGAGGGGACACGGGAGGAAGGGGCCAGGAGCCTGCGAGTGTATGTGCCCCTGCTCCCCGCGGCCAAGATGCCACTGCTCCAAGGAAAACTGGAAATCCTGTAAACTGTAAAATGTCTTTCTTCTGAGATACCTGGATGGGCCAGGCGGAACTCCCGTGGGCCTGACTGCACCCCGGGCCGGCTGCCTGCACACAGCTCCCGGGTTGAAGTGAGCTACCCTGTCCACATTGCATCGCAAGAGGCCAGCGGAAGGCCTGCTGGGTGGCCCGGAGCTGCCTCTCCCTGGCACTCACCGCTTCTCCTCCTGGCTGCTGACTTGGGAAGGAAAATGTCCACCCACTGCGGTATGCAGAGCTCTGAAGCTGAGAGGCTGACCCTGTGGGGGCGCGGGTAAGAGAGAGTGTGTCTTGTTTTCAGGAATCACTAATTGCTGGCCAGAAAGCCCAGACACAAAGACTGCGAGCACTCTGCCGATAATGCTAGAAGGTTCCCAGGGCTGGCAGGCACTGCCGAGGCGATGCTTATTTATTCATTCTGTTTAATACAGTTCACTGACCTTTAAAAATATTTTGAAATCTGAAATACACGATGTCTCCACTGGTGGCAGTGTCTAGACAGCTACATTTAGCCCCGGCTCATAGCGTTAATTAAGTCTCTGGAAATGAAAGGCTTTATCTCTGCTCAGTTTTTCAGGGGGTCGTCCAAAAATTAAACATTTTGGTGAAGTGACTTTTTGAAGAAGCATGCCCGACTCCTGTCATTAACTCTGGGCAAGTTCTCCTCAAGAACAGTCCTGGTGTCAGCAGCGGGGCTGCAGAAGCCCCGACCATGGTGGCCTTCACGTTCCTTCAGCAAGACGGAGCTTGGAGGCTCCTTCCTGCTCGCAGGCCCTGACTTCCTTTCCTTGGAGCATCCACTGAAGAGAACCTAGAGCCATACCTCTCTTGCTCTGCCCCATCCAACATAAATCTTTATAAAACAGCCTAAGAACGCCTCCTCAAGGACGTGGAGCCATCCCTGGAAACGTGACATGAACAGGATGTCTCCTGGCTTCTCGGCATTCCCCTGGGCGCCAGTCAGCAAACCCAGGTGGCCTGATCATAGGGGAAAACAGGGTGAACTCAGGGGTGACTCCCTGCGTGGTCCTCCCAGTGGCCCACCTCCCACCTCCCGCCTTGGGACGTCCTGTGTTATGTTCCCCCTGGCTCCCTGGAAGGAGTGAGCCTTCAGCTGGGTGGAACTCAGCCGGGGCCCTGGCCTCTCTCCCCATCGCAGTAGCCTTGAGTTGTCTTCTTTGCCTGTCAAAGTTGGTCCAAACAATTTTTGCTTTTAAATGCAATTATTTGTTATTGAATTATTAATTAATTACTGAATTATTTTTCAGCCATTTGTTTTTCTTCATTCAAGTTTTCTTTTATGTGTGTATATGTCTGTACATGTGTGTACATGTGTATGTGTCTGTACATGTGTGTACATGTGTATGTGTGTGTACGTGTGTGTACATGGGTGTATGTGTGTGGACATATGCAGATGTGGGCGTATGTGTCTGTTTGAACTGTGCGGGAAGAGCGCCGTTCACTGGCTGCAGGAAGGATGCATGCTGTTTGGAGCAGAATGGATACAGCTGCTCATGTCCAGGACTTCCTCGAGTCCCTCTTGCTCAGTGTGCCCTGCAGGGCTGGGTGGGATCAGAAGCGGTTGAACAAAGGACCCCAGGAAGACTGGCACCTCCCTGGTCACCACCTCTTCTGCTCTGGACTCCTCTTGTATTCACAGTTGAACAATGTTTCCTGGATCATTCCAGCCAAGGATGAGCCTCTTGATGGCTGGGGCCCTCTGACTCCCCAGACCTTCCTCAGTGAAGTCTCAGTTCATTGCCAGATACTGCGACCTGAGCCACCGAGTCTTCCTTCTTTATCTGCTTGTTACTGCTGCTTCTCTAAGGAGACTAGAGCTCTGAAGGCACAGTTGTCTCACCTGCTGCCTTTCCCGCCACCCACGTAGGGCTGGGAAAGGTGGAAGGTCCATGCACATCTGTGTGGGATGGACTTGGAAGGGTATTTATATCTTGAACTTACCAAGCACATTTCCCTCATGCTAACAGGTTTGCATTGGTTCAAAGACTGCTGGGTTTCAGAGAAGGTTCCTTTTAAAGCCATCAGGTAGGAGATTCCTTCCTTCTTAACCTCTAGCCACAGTGACACGGGCCACCTGGTAGGTGCTAAGCAACATCTCAGACCCCAGACAACAATATTGAGCTACACACAGGGCTGGGAGTGATTTAATAGATCATCTCCACCTAAGTACTCCTTGACTTAGTGATATAAAATGTGGTTTCATTCCTCCAAAATCAATTTACACAAGCAGCTCAGGCACACATCTGTTGTGTAAAGCTGGTTTGCAGTTTATATGGGCAGAAGCAGGAGTTAATACCCTGTGAATGGGAGGGAAAGAAATACTTATTATCTTAGGAGTCCTGATCATGTGTCAGGCAATTTGGCAATCTTCACATGTGTGTTTTCAAATTGAATTCTCACAACAGCTCTCCGTGTTAGGTAGGATCATTATGCTTATTTGATTGACAGGGATAATGAGTCTCATTGCAATTAAATGTCTCAAGGAAGGCCACGCTTCCCTCTGAGGCAGAACACCAGCTTTGCCATGGGAGGAGCAGGACTTCCGTGGATTCTTGGGCCAGTGTTCTTTTCGTGAGGCTATGCTGCCTCCTCACTTTCAAGGAAGCAGGTGGAACGGAATATCTTCAGCCATAGAGGATGAAGTACTGACGCATCAGGGATGAACCGTGAGAGCATCACGCTCACACGGGAAGCCAAGCCTCAAAGGCCCCGTGCTGTGTGATATGAAATATTAAGACCAGGCAAATCCACAGAGATAAAGACAGGCTGGTGTTTGGAGGGAGAGGGAGTGGGGAGCGACTGCTAATAGACACAGGATCTCCCCTCAGGGTAAGGACACTACTTTGAAACTAGATAGAGACAATGGGAGCACAACCTGGTAATACACTAAACACCCTTGAACTGCATACTTCCTATAGTTTTGGGCTTGTTTGTGGTGCTGGAACCCTGGGCCTTGCACATGCTAGGCAAGCACCCTGCAGAGCGGTGCCCGAGCCTCTGAACTGAATATCTCGAATGGTTGTTTTGTGCTGTGTGAATTTCACCTCAATTTTAGTAAAAAGAAAGGAAGCAGAACAGCACCCTGGTCCACTGGGAGAAATGGACGGTGTTTCTTGTGCTCCTGGAGCGAGGTCACTTGCTCTTAGCCTGTGACACTCCCCTGGGAGAGCTGAACACTGCCCAGGGGCCTTGACTTGGGGTCTGAGAGTCGGTCATGTGGTGGGAGTGGGTCCCTCTGGGATGAGGCGAGGATCCACATCACTGTTGTCTCCTGGGAAAGAGTGCGGCCCTGAGCGCGCAGGCCGGTGGGGCCTGGGGAGCCGCTGCAGTGGCTGGTCCTTCCCTCCTCCGAGCTCCCGTCTCCTCCTCTGGGATGGGTTCACAGTCCTCGTGGGGACGCTGCAGCGTCAAGGAGAAAGGAGAGAAGGGCCCTGGGGCACGGAGCCTGGCACGTCCAGGTGAGCACTGGGCAGCGGGACTTGGCAGGATGCAAGGCCTGTGGGGACACATGGAGCTCTTCAGACAGGCGAGAGGCCTGTGTGCTCTGCAGCCCCAGAGCAAGCAGGTGCTCAGCAGGGCAGAGCGGATTAGCCAACACCTTGCAGGACCTGCCGTGCCCTCTGCTTCCCTGGGGCCTGGCCGACTCTGGGGCAGGGAATGGGCCCCTGAGACAGGTTCGATCTTGTTCAGCTGTTCATAGTGGACCACATCCCCAGGCTACAGAAACTCAGGAGCTGGTGTCTGTGCACATGTGAAGTCCTTGGGAAGCGTTCCCAGCCCCCAGCTAGTGAGACTCGCAGGTGCCCTTGAGATGACCACACACAGCAGCTTGTAGGAACCATGGCAATGTCAGCGTGATCCCTCGGGGACAAAAATGCCCGGCTCAGGTGCTTGACCTGGAGAGGAAAGTGCCCTCTCCAAGTGCGGTGTGTTTACCTGCAATCTGCTCTGGGCTTTCAGAGTGCTGAAGCCTCCCCTGGACCAAAGACTTCTGCACAATGGAGCCCACAGCTCTTGCAGGGCTCTCTGACATCAGGAGCCAGTGGTGCTATTGTTCTCTGCCTCCGAGATGCTAAGAATAAGCTCTTGAGGATGCTCTCTGCAGCCTTCTGCTTGGAAAAAAATTTAAAAAGCAAAACTTTTTTCTTCCCTCTTTCATGTGAACACCAAGGGGCTAATTCACCAGGAAACAACCAGCCATAATCATATATAGGAGGATGGGGGATTTGCTTGCCGGCTCAAGGACAGCTGCACCAAGCTTTGTTGTGAGCAATTTGAAGCCCTAAGAAAAAGGCGCTCTCAAGCTCCCCAGCTTTGTCCAGCTGAGCATGACTCGAGAAGCTACCCCCAGAGAAGCTCAGCCTTGCATGCCCGCCTCTGCAGCCAGAGGATCCCAGTCCAGGGAAGTGAGACACTGGAGGACTGGGCATGAGTGGAGACGAAGCTTACCTGGACCTACCCTAGCTGGTCCAGCATCTCAACCCAGAGCCATTGGCTGTGCCTCTGTGATGCTCAGAGCAGTGCCCCATGGGGATGTGGCAAATGTTGACCCCAGTCATTCCTGCGCTGGGGTGGTGGCTGCCCTGTGCCTGGAATGTGGCATGGAGGTGCCAGCCATGCTCTGATTCTTGGTCCAGATGCTGTTCATAAGTGTATGTTAGTTTGTGAACATTTATCAAATATTTATTATTTCAATAAATACCTGCTTTACAATGGTATGCCTGCACTGATCTAGGGGGGACTTCCTGGAGTCCCTCATCCCTCATAGTGCTAAACGACGGGTTAGACACCCCCGTGATGGTCCCCGAGCACATGAGGTCATAAGACAAGGTTACATTTGGGCATCAGAGAACTTTGAGATGATGAAGCTAAAGCAGGTGAGACAGGCAAGTCCATAGAAGCACATTCCGGCTAGAGTGGACACGCAGCGCTCAGACCCAGGGGGCACGTCACCCCAGAGAGCTGCACCTTACAGATGGGAGCCGGGGCTCCAAGCCTGGCAGCACAGCAGGACCTGAGCCACGCAGTCTGGGTCCCAGATCCCCTCCTCACCTCCCAGGCCGCCTCCAGCCCCCCGCCCAGCCTGCTATGTCGCACTCTGCCTGCTCTGGGTCCTCTCTGTGTGTGAGTCCTTCACCTTGAGCCAGGCCTGGCACCTGGTCTTGACTTCCTGGCCCTGTCCTCACCTGCTCCCTGCACACGTATCACCCATTTCCTAGACTGGGACTACTGGTGTGCCTGTTGAGACAGAGCCTGCCAGGCTGCTGCCCAGGCTCCATGGACACCTGCCCTCCCTGCTAGGGCTGCCTCCTCTCCTGGGGTGGAAGGCATGAGTCACTATAGAAACTCTCCCTCCCAAGGAGAAAGCTGGCCTGTGCGATGATGCCATTCTTTTTCTGCTCTGTTCTCAGTGAAGCCAAATGACAGATGGTGGTTGTTCTTCACACTGAAGGGAAAAGAGGGATCTTGCTAACAATCAAAACTGTAATGACCAGCCTGCAAAAATACCACCTCACCAGAATTCCAAAACAAAATAAATAGCAATGTTCTCTGGTGGTAAATCTCAGGGTCAGGGTTCTCTTCCTCAGAGCAGGCTAAGTAGTAACATAAACCCACAAAACCTTACTTTGAAAGAAGGTAAGTGATTTATTGTTTAACTGAGGGTGTTCAAGGCCTTTTCCCATTGCCTCTGTCTCTGTGGCAAGGCCTCTTGTGCTGTGTTTGGCAGTGGTTCTCAGGAGGATCTGGGCCACTCTGAGCCTCTGTATTATTTTCATGTTGGAAGACACTGTGGGAACAAAGCCAGCCCTTGTTACAGACATGCAAGGAAGCTTCCTGCTGCATGAGACTTCGGGAGACACTCTGAAGATGAACAACAGCTTCCAGAAAACATGAACAGGAAACACTTCAGAAACAAATGCACAGGAAGGATCAGCTTTTATCGGAGACACGTATTAACTTATCCTCCCTTTAAAAACATAACCAGGGAAGAGTGACCTTTCCAACAGCACCATGAGCTGCAGTTTTAGGAGAACATGATAAATGCCACTAGATTCTGTGAAACAGAAAACACGAGACTCAACAAATTAAATTTTGGTGCACATACCAAAGACACCCCAAATGGACCTATGTGGATAGTCACTGCCATTGTGTTATTTTTCCATCAAAAAGTTGACATTCAAAATATTCAAGAAATACGACTGCCCTTTCAGACTTCAGATCGGGATTTATTTCCCAGTGATGCTTTGTTTATTCAGTCTTGAATTAATGCCATGCATTGGAAATAGGTTTCCATGAAAACAAAATCTCTTACTTGAGTTTTTGCTATGCAGATTCAGCATGAATCCCACCAAAGCAACGGAACGTTTAGCTTAGTGTGACGCACCAGAGAGCTCTTCATGTGCACAATTGTAGCCAACAGCATCTTGTCTAGTGTGAATTTTTTTCTCATTGTTTTGTTTATGAGCATGTAAGAGTTAAGCTATCATAAGGAAGAAAGTAAATTAGGTCTAAAATTTGAGAAAATGGGATAAAGAAGAAAATAGGGTTACATACACATGGGGAGAATGTTCAATTTGGGGTGGCTTGGAGGAGCCTAGGAGAAAAGCCAGCTTCTTCTGCTGAGACAGATCTTCCTTCCTGCACCCACGGGGTGTGGGGAGGCCAGTGCTGGTTTTCCCAGGGGTTGGTTTGTTGATGAGGGGCCATCACCTCCATTCATAAGGGCTGTTTCCAAGCCACGTGTGGCTATGGCTACCCTTCAATTCTCTCCTCTTCTTCACCTTCCTGCTCCCACCTCCCTGGGCTTGAGGGTCTAGAGAGGATACGCACAGTGAGCCCACCTCAGTGAACATTGCCTGGTGGACTTCCCGTCCACCCAGGGGATGGTGGCCGTTTCCAGCAACAGGCCTGTGTCTCCTCACCCTTGATACTCAGAGACTGTTCTGCTCAGGACATCAAGTGGCCATTTAGCTGTGTCACAAATGGACATGAAGGTGCCGCATCTTCTGGCAGAGGGTGCCGGTGGCGTACATCTGTCGCCTTATCGGGATGTGCACGAAGGCCAGCTCTCCCTGTGGTCCGGCACAGCCACAAGTTTACAGCATAAAATTTCCCCCCTGAGGCGAGTGCACTTGGGTTGAGAATGGAGTCTGCTTTCTTGGCTATTTAGCCTTTCTTTCGATTAATCTCTTTCTAGGTTTCATTTGGGCACAAGTCTTATTTTTAGAATTCATAAATGAGGGTACTCTTGCTTTCTCGTTTAGCCCCTGGCTGGCGCTGCTCTGTCCTTTGCCTAGAGCACTGTTCTCGCTCCTTGCTAGGCCCTCTCCTGTCCTTCCTCTGTAGCGCAGGGAGCCTCCCTGACCCTCGGGGAGGACGGCAGAGCATTTCTCGTGCTTCGCCAGGCTTGCTTACTTTTTGTTAGACTCTGTACTAGAAATCTGTAAATTATAGACTTTGGGCCAAATCTAGGCACTGCCTCCTTTTGTAACGGGGCTTAAGGGGCCACACTGTGTCTGTCCTGTCTGTGGCTGCCTCTGCACTGCAGTGGCAGAGCTGAACAGCTGTGATGTGACGTGCGGCCCACACGTCCTAACGTGCTTTTTGTGGCCACTGACAGAGTTGGTGTCCTGACGCTGCTGTCCACAAGCGGGTTGGATGTCCTGGCACCATTCCCTCATCAGGACCTGGGACAGGTCCACACAGGGGCCCTTCCCTGGACCTTTGCTGAGTGAGTGGGCAAACGAATGGCCTTGGACTGCACAGGTGGAGAGGTGCAGACCCCAGGGCAGGGGTGGGCCAGCGGCTGCCATGCAGGAGGTTCGACAGGGAGGAAAACGCCTGCCCCGGAGCTCTCCCTGTGGCTGCAGGTTTTGCTCCTGCCATGCCACACGCTGCCTGTCCATGGCCTGCCACATGCCACAAGCAGTGCCAACCAGTTTACCTGGCTTTCCCCTTTTAATCGCCTCAGCAATCCAATGTGATAGGCTTATTGCCTCTATTCTAAAGGGAAATAAACTAAGTCTGAAACAATTCAAGTGCCTTGGCCACGAAGCCACAGCCAGGAGGTGGCCACGTGTGACCTCGCTGCCTCTTTGGATGGAGTGTCTTTCGGGCACTCAGCTTCCACGGCAAGCGGACCTGCTCCTCAGGTGGCTGGCTTGGTGCCGGCTGCATGGTTATTTTTGCAGGAAGTCAACCTTCTACACAAAAGGTCAGCCTCCCGGAAATTCCATCAACATTGCAACTGTAAGATGTGTTTTCAAAATAGTTTTGTTTGAACTGGAAAAATACATGAGCCTCAGTGTGTGACTGCTAAGAGTTTCCTAAAACCGGGAACAGCATGAGAAGAACAGGGGAGAACGCCCCTAACCCAATGCAGTGCAGAGCAACACCCGCGGACCCTGTCGGCAACGCCTAGCTGGCCTCCTGATAGGTCAGCACCGTGAGAGGCCCTCCTGCGTGCTGGGGTCCAGGCGCCCAGCTTGAATCCCGAGGGGGAAAGAGCATGGGTTTCCCAACATGGTGTCTAGTGCTTGGTGGGACAAATGTGGCATCCTTTGGTGACCGGCACAATGGAGTAAGGCTGAGGGGGGATTGCGACCTTCTCCTAGCTGCCAACTGCAAGGTCAGATTGGCGGTTAAGGCCATGACCACTAGCCAAAAGGGTGAAAGCACGCCTTTATTGGGGTCACTGCTCCACTAGCGTGGGCCGGGGAAGTCACACTCAAGACTGGGAGAGGCTGTTTTTATGGGTAGGTTGAGGGAGGAGGATTCTCACGAGGAGGTGTCTCTTCTTGGTTGGCTGAGGCCAGTGACAGGTATGGGCCGATTTCAGAGGTCAGTGTGCTCACTGATGATTGATTGATGTTAGAGCGGTGAGCAGTCAGCCGTTTGACGCACCAGGGATGTCTTGGTGGGCACGGGTAACTTCAAATGCCCAGCCCCCCTTTGTCTAGCCTCCATCTCCCAACCCAACACCAACTTCTCCAAGTGGGAACTACATTTCTATTCATGTATCTTCAGTTCCTCATATGACAAGTGGTTCATCTTTTGCTTGTCTTTTTTTTTTGCCTAGTGAGCTAATTATCTTAGAACACATCCACAGAAAGAGGAGGATTTGAACACACAACAAAAGTCAGAAAAACCTTTTATCTCAGAAACTTGAGAAACTAGCTGGGAAAGCCAAGATGCCTGAACCAGGAGGCGGCTTCTTTGGTGGATGAAGAAGGTGGCCATCCGAAGGGAAAGATCATTTGGGCTT
>CM053401.1:177474209-177536711 GCA_028644305.1 Xerus rutilus
GCAGTGGCTTTGACAGCCATTTTTCTCAATTTAAGAATCCACTTATGCAGAAAACTGAGGCCACTTGCTTAGCATTTGGGACATACTCTTCTCTTCTTCAGAGAGAGGCTCAGGCTGGCCTTTGGTCACTCTGTAGGGAGTGAGGCCTCCACCAGACAGATCTCGCCCAGCAGCTTGGGTCTGCCACTGGGTTACTGGGGCCACTTTGGCTTCAGCAGCCAGTCCTGAGTCCGATCAGTTCTGGCTGGGACATTATAAAAGAAATGAAAGCTAGAGAGAGAGAGAGAGAGAGATCCTGTTTCACAGAGTTCAATGCACAGTGACATCACTGAGGAGTCCTCAGGTCCTTGAAGGTGAGGCTGATGCTCAGAACAGCACAGAAACTTCTAAGACTTATTTCAAAAGAAAAATCAAATACACCCTCGTCCCCAAACACTAATCTATCCAGCCAGGACTTGCACTAAGGCATCTCCCAATATCTGAACGGGTGTGGACACTCCTTTCCAAGCACCACCAGCCCCAGTAGCAATGGCATCCAGCCCTGGAGTCCTGGTTACCAGGTATGACGGTCAGCCGGCCCCTGCAAAAGCCTGTTTAGGCTCGTCTGCAGTGCAGTCTGGAACGGCTGGGGTGGCAGTGGGGAAGACAGAGTCCCCACTGCGTCGTGGTGCCGCAGGACCAGGCGCTGTGACTGTGGCCGGGGACTTGCTTTGCTCCTCGGGTCCTTCTGTTGGTGTTTCTGGTACTTTCACCAGGCACTCAGCAGTGCCTGGGCCGTTGCAGAACTCACCGTGGGAAGATGGAAGACTGCCTGGGCTCCGCGGGGCCCTGTCCCCTGAGATTTAGGCACTTCATCTTCTGATTCCCTTCTGAGTCAAACGGGGCCATGTTCTCGATGGCAGCAACCACAGCAAAATAAAAATATATGAAATTCAAAACTACATCAATGACACATTTGTTTTACACGAAATGGTATTTACTCCCCTTATACAGGAATGCCTTCAGTCTTTCAGCGCTTTGCTCTGTAGGCGAAGCGTCTCGCTGGCTGCCCAGCCGTGACATCTACGTAGGTCACATCAAGACCGATTGCTCTTCCCGAAGCTGCAAGGGAGCAAAGCCACTTCCCTGCAGAAGGACGTCGGTGGCTTGGTTTCACTGGGATCGTTTGCTACACAGTTACCACTGAGCACTTGCAGTGCGGTTCATGCCGGCATCTCTCAAATTTCCCTTTAGCATTGCTGAGATTGATTCCTCCCTCCTCTATTAAAAATAAGTGTCTATTGAAGACTGTCTCGTAGAAGAGAAGGAAATTGATCCTGCTCGTGGGTCTGCCTGGCTGCGTTTCGATCTGTGCGTTGGCACGCTGCAGGGACAGGCGTTGAATTCCACGCACAGCTGCGTCAGCCTGTTCACAGTGGCGCCTGGCACCAGCTCCTGAGGTGATGCCACCCGACCTATCCTCTAACCTCCTGCCTCTGGCATCGAATGACTGCGGGGCTCTTGAAGTCATGGAAAATCAAAAGTTGGGAAGGGGTGCAACCCATCCCCGGGATATTGCTCAGTGACTGACGCAGCCATAAGCTCCCCTAATGCCCATTTTATGAGTGACTTAAACCACATTCAAATATAGGCCAGAAAATTGCGGGGCTTTATTTCTCGTCTCCTTCCGGGGCAGCCTGCTGGTGTAGTCCCTGCTTCCGAATGGTGCGAGAGGAGGGTGCAGCCCTAAAAGCTGGTCCTCAGCAGGGCTCACCGCGGAGGACACGCAGACAGGAATGGTGTTGCAAATGTGGCCAATGAAACTATGAGGCTAAAAATGCAAAAAGCAGGCACAGCTGTTGTTTTAAAGAGCAAACTGGAGGGGGGTCCAGGGCCGTGGTGAGCAGGGACCGCAGAAACCCAGGTCTGGGGGTTTCCGTGGCCCCAGGTAACGAGTCCCCATCAGCCAGATGGACAATAAAGATGAAGTCCCCTCGGGGTGTCCTTTCACATGATGTACTTCCCAGGGTCACAGATCACCAGAGTCACCATCACGTTTTTTTTTTTTTCCTGTTTATTTTCCACCTGTTTTTCTGTATGATTTTAGGCAGTTTTGAGCCCCATTTATAAATCTTAGCTTTTCATAATGCAGAACTGTTTAAATGTCCCAATTCCAGTGTTCAAACTTTTTAGCTTATGTTTTTACCACAATTGAGTGATTTCTGATACTGTTCTCAGTATGTCCCGTTGTGTCTGCAGCTCCGGCAAGGACTCCTGACTTCCTTCCTTCCTGCCACAGCCACTGCTGTGTCATTCTCCTGAGCCGTGTGCACCCTGGACTGTCCCAGGAAGTCCACTGGGGTTGTGATGAAGATTTTCACTTTTCCATGGGTAATGCTCACCAGTGTTCCCTCGCAGGCATTTTGTCTGAAGTGTAGATGAGTTTCGCATTCCGTTCTTCCCAACGGTGAGGGGCTCTCTCTCTTCAGGTTGAGTTCAGCCTCCACCCGCTGCCGCCCAGCGCCACCTGTTAGTGTCACTGCTCATTGCTTCCTCTTTGTCAGACCCACTGAATCACGACACAGCCTGGATCACTGTGACTGTGCTGCGGATGAATCCGGCCCCTCGTCTATGGGTCCTGGAGGCCTGGCTTGTCCCCAGCTTCTCTCCGAGCTGGGAATACTGGTCACCTGCGCCCAGGACCTCGGCCATGGGAGCCACTTCAGAGGCTGCAGATGCCACTTCCTTTGAGACCAGCTCATGGAGGGCACTCTTGTTGATGCCATAGCACATAATTCTGATGTGATCCTGAGCCAGGTGACCAGGTAAAGCCCAGGCTCCCACGTTGGCACCATGGGTCACTTGAAGCAGGACCTTCACCTTCTCCAGCTTCAGCTGCCTCACCCGGTGACCACGAAGTCACAGCGCATCGTGTGGCCTGTCCCGGGCTGCCAGCATGTGGAGTCCCGGTCCTGGCAGCAGGCAGCCTCCGGTGGCACAGTGACTGTTTATGTCACTCTCACTGCCAATCTCGTTTCCAGGTGAGCGTGAGGTGACCACCTCGCGGATCCTGCGTCTCCTCGTTTTGCCCTCCTCCACGAGGATTCACCAGTTTCCTCACTGGAGGGCTCTACCCGGGGGCGCTCCACAGGCTGCCCCGCACATAGGGGCTTCTTCCCTTTTCCTCTGCCTGGTAACTCTCTGACCCCAAGCCATGTGTGCCACAGGCTCCAATGGACAATCCCCGGACAGAGTTCTCTCTCTGTCTCTGTCTCTCTCTCTCTCTTCCCCTCTGTTTCTCTCTCGTTCTCTCTGTCTCTCTGTCTCTCTCGTTCTCTCTCCCTCTCTCAATCTCTCCCTCTCTCGCTCTCTCTCTGCCTTCCCCCCACCCCCTTTCTTGTTCTCTCATGCTTCCTCGGCACACAGGAATTCGAAGGCACCACCTTATGGTGTCTCAGGGACACAGGGTGTGTCCCTGACCAGCACTAGAAAGGCCAGCTATAATTTCCTTCCTGTGTATGTCTTTCCTCTCTTGGAGGAGTTTTGTGTCCTCTAAGCATCTACCATATTGCCTTGCTCAAAACATGTTGTAGAATGAGTGGACAGTGAGTGAGCCTCCCTCCAGAGAGTAGTGGTTTATTCTGCAGCGGTGAGGGTCCAGCTCTGGACCCACTGGCTCCCTAACACCATGTCCCATCCATGCACTTAGTGCTGATATTAAATACAACTTTATAATTTTCAAAATGGTCTCTTATCAATCATTTCATCAAACTTAAAAAAAGTACAAGCATTGCATGAGTTTATTTTCTTTGTTAAAAATAACAAATATCACAAAAAAGAATAAAGTTTCCTTTCACCATCTCAGCCAGACCTGGCCCCCACTCCACCATTGCTACTGATTGCTGAGTGCCCTCTGGATCTTTCTATCCGCATTCACAGCATAGACAGATCCTCTTGGAAGCGCAGAGTCTGTGCACAGGTGTTGAACAGAGATGGTGTTATACAGCCAACACAGGTCGCAGCTCAGTGCATAGAGCTGACCTCTTCTTGGTGAGAGTCCCCTTGCCTGCTGCAGCGTGGGAAGACAAAGGAAAGTGCTCTTGGCCAACCCCTATTAGTTTATTGCAATATGTTTTTATTATAAACAATGCGGCAAAAATATTCACATATATTTATCCTTTACACAAATATAAGTAACATCCTAAGCTGCACCTTTACACAGGTATGCACACAGGCTCTGTGCAATGCGCCCAGCCCATACACCCCAGGTACGGATATAAATCCTGTACCATGCATAACCCCCAACCACACCCCTGCCTCCTGGGACTAGCTCTTGTTTAAGTCCTTCCACAAAGGCGTCCAATCTTTGAGGCATCCTTAGATCTGCAGAGTGGCAGGGCTCCTGGGAGTGCCATGGATTCTGGTTCAACAAACTGCTGAGTGCTTCCTGCATCCCCTGTTGTGGCTCCTGAGTGCCTTTCCACACCTGCTGCGCTGCTCAAGCTGGTGTCAGGGCATCCTGGGGCCTGCTTCCCCAGGGACGGGCCAGGCGTGTCTCTGCTCGCTGACCCCGAGTCCCTCTCACGCACACCTGTTCCTTCCTCATACGCTCCTTCGAGTCATGCAGGCAACTCTTGCCCTCGGTTCACATTACACTTCAATTTATTTCCTGTTCCCTTCCAGCTTAATTTCAGTTTGGGAAAATAGATAAAAAACATTATAAACTACATATGTATTGTGTTTACTTCAAGTTTTTCAACCTGATTACTGGACTGACTTAGGGCGAAACTTCCTTGCCAAGACGGCTCCTCTCCTCTCAAGGGACTGGATGCGTTTCCTCCCACAAGGAAGAGAGGGATCTGTTCAGTAAGGACTACGGGACCCACCGCGCTCACGTGCTCGCTCCTTCCCCTGCAGGTACAATCGCAGAGCCAGGCTACATCGATCTCTGCGGTGCTTTAAAGAGCTCCTGGATAGCTAATCCATAAGTGACTCGGTATTCCTGTGCCCGCGCTCAGGCCTGCAGCCTCCCTCCTCCCTGCGGGTGGGGCCGCCCAGTTCCCCTCTCCTGCTCCGTGGTGACACTGGGTGCTCTGCAGAGGACTCCAGCTGCACAACTGGAGCTGCAGAATGTCACCCCCTCTTGATGCCTGTGGATGACGAATACTGCCTGGATTGATGAGAGAGGACAGGCCGTGCCACCAACAGTGACTTTGGTGCCTATTATGCTTCTTTGGCCTCCTCTGCTGTGGAGGTGGGTGGGGCTGGAACACAATGAATGTCCACAATTAAAAAGAAAAATAGCTTTGTCTCCCTGTTGGCTCAGTCCAGAATATCCGTGTGCCGGCCTGGAGGCATCATCGCCAGCTCCGTGCAGTTCTTCAGAGACATGCAGATTTCTCTGTCTTCCGTATCAGCAACCATGAGAGACGGCGATGCCTACTGCTTGGCTCCTTGCTTTTCGCAGTTCATTCACTTCTGGAGATTGGTTCATACTGACCCACACAGAGCTCCTGGTTCCTCCTGCAGCCAGGTAATTCCTCATAGTAGAGATGAACCCTTGTTTACCTAAACAGAGCCACATTTTGTTGGAGATAAATGATGCTGTAAAACAAAACAAAGAGAAAGAAACGCCTTGCGTGGATGGCTTTGTTTCTTGTGAGCAGAGCAATAAGGCAAATTCCCAGAAGGGGAACCCTGGGCAGGAGAGATGTGCGTTACTGAAATGTAGCCATCGCACAGAAAACCTGTGAGCAGAAGGATTCAGGTCAAGGGCTTCTCGAAGGCAGCCCTCACGGGTAAGGCCACAAGACCCGGAAGAGGGTAAGGCTTCAGCCCTGGAAGCCCCCACTCAGCCGTGATCCTCCCTCAAAAGCACCCACCATGCACCACGCTTGTTGGCCAGCTTGCCTAAAGGAAGCAGAGAGTGTGTACACTTTGTGCCTTTGTCCACGTTATTGAGTGTGTCGTGAGTTTTATATTCTCGTTGGTGCCTGAGACCCCTCATCCAAGAGCACCAGTGTGCTCATGGCGTTGCTGGGCCTGAGGGTGGCTTCCGCATTGCTGTCAATTGCAGGTAAGGTTGCCCTAAGCATCTTGACGTATTTTTAGTGCACAAAAGTGTTGATGCTGTCGCGTTTCACTCTGCGAGGTGAACCATTGGGTCACAGATCATCTGCAGGCCCGGCTTTAGCAGACGCTCCCAGAGAGATTTCCCAAGTCCCCGCATCTCACCTCCCGCCAGCACTCCAGGAGAGTCCAGCTTGTCCGTGACTTTTGGTGTTTTCTGTCTTTTCAATTTTAACCACTGTGGTGACTGTGGAGTGTCATCACTTTGGGAGTTGAGCTTGCATTTCCATGATGATTAAAGCTGCTGATTACCTTTCCGCAGGTGTGATGTGCGATGGCCACTTGGTCTCCTTGCTGGGCGAATGCCTGTTCACGTCTTCTGTTTCCTGCGGGGACACCTGCCTTCTGCGAAGTTCACACCGGGTCTCAGGCCTCCCTGGATTCACTGCTGCAAGCGCTGCCTCGCCCTCGTTCTTGCCTCACTTCTGCCCACGACGCCTATGTGTGTCTTAAGGGTCACTAATCAACCACTTTCCTTCATGCTTAGTGCCACTAGTGTCCCACTGAGGAGCATTTGCCTACCCCAAGGGAATGAAGGCGCTCTGTGCTTTCTTCTAACAGGCTAGCTGCTGTGCACTGGGCAGACCTGAAACTCGTCTGGTATGGCTTTAGTGCAGGGTGTGGGGGTCGAGACCCTCTGCTCTTCCCAAGTGGGTGTTTGAATGATGCTGAGCCATTTGTCCACAAGTTCGTGCTCCCTTGTCTGTGCCTTGTATCACTCCTGGGCTGTGTCCCTGCTGGCCTATTTGCTCACATCTGCTTTGGGGCATACTCAGGCTCCTCCGGGGAGCCCCTCGACAGCCTGGTGTCTTAAAGACTGTCCTCCCTGGCGGAGCAGAAACTCACAGTCTGTCTCTGCTGCCCAGAGGGTTCTGAAGACCTGCCCCTCTTCTGCCTTCCGCGTGGGGTGTGGCTGCCTCGTCAGGCAAGGGCGAAACCACAAAGAACCTGGTTCTCCTCTCCTCTCGCCCTATCAAAGGGACCTGGACCTTTTGTCTCCTGGCGGCCCCCACTTCGGTTTTTGTCTCCCTGGGGTGTTGAGATGGCAGGAAGTGTCCCTGGCATCTCCATCTCGTGGCAGATCCCATAGCTCTGCCCATGCCCAGCTCTACAGCCCCAACCCCACACCACAAAACCGTGAAAGTGCTAACAAGTGCTTACAGAATGGGGTTTACTTGAGACAGGGTACCCGGGCTTCTCTGCTGCAGTGGTGGCTCTTGAGGCTGTCCCCTGGATGCCACTTGGGTGGCTGCATAAGTTTTCTTTCTTGTTCTTGGTGTTCTAAATTGTGATAGATGTAACTTTATTGCTAATTGCCCTTTGAAGCAGTTGTCCACTTAAACCCACATATTCCCCTTAGTTAGCACCATACAAAGCTGGTATTTAACTGGAAATACAGTTGATCCCAAGAGGAGGGCTTGGCACTTTTCAAGTGCTGCCTTTTGGGTCCATTTATAACATTTAGTCTACTATCATTCATGGGAAATACATCCGCAGCCCACATCAAAGGGACACAAATAAGCCTTTGATGGTTTAATAGGGGCTGGCAGGAGAAAGACAGGTGGCCGGCCATCTTCCTGGTTTCAAATATGCAGCAAACTCCGTTAACGACATTGCCTCCTGGTTTCCTTTGAAGAATGATTCTCAGCCTTTCCTGGGAAACAGGACCTGGAGGCTCACACACCAGGGCAGCTTAGCAGGGGGCTGCAGCCACTTACAGGTCCTGGTCAGGCACGGTTGATGGGCAGTTAAATCAGACTGTTTCCAGTTGAGGTTGCCACAAGCCTTTGTGTGAGTTTCTCCTTTTTTGTTTATTTATTTATTTATTTTTTGGTACCAGGAATTGAACTCAGGGGCACTCAACCACTGAGCCACATCCCCAGCCCTATTTTGTGTTTTATGTAGAGACAGGGTCTCACTGAGTTGCTTAGCGCCTCCCTGTTGCTGAGGCTGGCTTTGAACTTGCGATTCTTCTGTCTGCTTTTTTCAAAAACATTCTCTGGCCCACTTTTTCTCTTTCTCTCTCTCAGTACTGAGGGATTGAACTCAGGGCTGCTCTGCTACTAAATAACACTTCCAGACCTTTTTATTTGTTTTTATTTTTTGTTTTGAGACAGGGTCTTATTAAATTGCTGAGGCTGGTCTTGAACTTGCCGTCCTCCTGCCTCAGCCTCTGGAGTAGCTGGGATCACAGGTGTGGATCACCACCCTCGCTTACCCTGTATTCTTTTTTAGATAGATCACGGGAGCAAATTTTCTGGGTCGTGCCATAGGTGACTGTTTGTAAGGAGCAGTCAAACGTTTCCCCAGGACTCACCTCTCCACCACCACCAGCAGTGACTGGAAATTCTGCCTCTTCCACAGCCTCGCCCACACTTTCTGTCCTAACCCTGTGGGGAGGGGTGCAGTTATATGAATTCTGCTTTTAATCTACATTTCCCTGAGGATAAAGGATGCTGCATTTTTTCCAATGAGCTTTTCACCCAGGTATTTTCTTGGGTGAACTCCATGGTCAATTCTTTTGCACATTTAAGAAACTTGAGTTGTCATCTCGATACCGAATTTTAATTATTTTTATATATTCTGGACATGAGTCCTTTATTAGGTAGGTATTTTTCAAGTCCCTGACTTGTCTTTTGATTTTCTGTACCATGGCTTTTGAAAAACACAGGCTTTAGATTTTGTTCACGTCCAATTTATTTTATAATTTATAATTTGTGTTTTTATATGTGCCATTGAAGAAACCTTTGCCTAAGCCAGAGTAAGTACAAATTACTTTGGTTTCTGTCTAGAAATTTTATAGTTTTAGCTCTTGTTTTAGTCTGATGTGATTTTGCATATAGGGTAAGGTCAAATTTGAGTTTCACTTTCCCCCTTGGATAACTGCTTGTCCCTGGACCATCTGTGAAAAGATTCCATCAATTCTACATATCACTTTCCTTCTTCCTCTGACCTCTTTTGTTTTAATTAATAATTTTGTGATGCAATTTTGTCTTCTAATTGTCCTGTGTCTTATTCCTCGTGTTTTCAATGTTTTCTCCAGGGTCTGTTGTGCACATTTATTAATCTACCACGGTCACCCGTGTTTAAATAATGTCGCACCACAGCATATACATTACGGGGACGCTGCAATGCAGAAGCTTTCTTTCTCAGATGCTGGGAACACAGAGTGTCCACTGCTTTTGTATTAAACAGCTTTTGAAGAGATTGAATGAAAAGAGAAAAGCCCGTGACTTGCCCCTTTATCAAATGAGGCCTTGTCACTCCTTGATTTGCCCTGAGATTTCCACCCAGCTCACTTGGCGCCCATCTGAGGGGTTTTCCTTTAACAGTCCTTGTGATTCTGGTGGCTTTGGACTGTACTGTCCTTAGTTTCTGGGTGAAAAATGTCTGCCTTGCCTTCATTTTTAATGACACCTTGATTGAGTAGCAGTCCTGGGGGGTGTCCCTCCCTCCTTTGACTGAGGCCGGGATGCACATCTGTCTGCTGGGAGCTGCTGTCTCTGAGGAGCACTCTGCCTCGTTCCTGCTCTCATCCCCCTGAACTCTGTCCCCCTCCTGGCTTAGGCCTCACAGTCAGTCTCACAGGACTTGGCTCACACGTCCTCTGCTCAGGGTTTAGCTTTGGGATCTATGACTTTACTATTTGTACTCAATTTGGAAAAGTCTTGAATATTATTTCTTCAAATATGTAAACCCAACACTTTCTTATCGGCTTGGACTCTAGCTGGGTTTGCATCAGAATGTTCCTTACTGGGCTCCAGCTGTGTGCTTGGGGACTCCTCCATACTGGGCTCCAGCTGTGTGCATAGGAACTGCTGCATGTTGGGCTCCAGCTGTAATCATAGGGACTGCTCCATAGAGGTCTCCTTCTGTGTGCTTGGGGACTGCTCCATGCTGGGCTCTAGCTGTGTGCCTGGGGAGCCTTCAACTCGCTGATGCTTTGTTCATTTCTTGTTCCATCTTCTTACTCTTTGTGCTTAATTTTGGCTACAACTCCTCCTCGGGCTTCTACACTGCCTACAGTGGACCTGCAAAGGATTCCTGGTCGTGAGGTGCACTGAGGCTCATCCTGCCTGTTCCTAAGCAGTTCCGTCCCTGCCCTTGGTGGTTCCCTAGTGTGACGCACAGGCCTGTTCTCAGCTGTAGTCCTGAAACATTCTGCGTCACTCCAATTCTCTTCCTCCCCCTTTCCCTCCCTCCAGCTCTTCCCTTGTCCTCCTCCTCTCTCCCCAGGGCTCCGCTCCGCACTTCGTGGAGTTCTGCTTCACACACCTGCAAACACCTGCCTTGTGCAGAGGAGCCTCCCCAGGCAGTGACACGGGACATTGCGCAGAGGGCTCGTCTACTTCCCTCATCTGGGAGGCACTGCCCTGCATACCTGCTGTACGACGTCTGATGACCACTGTTGGTATATTTCATCTTGTTTGCTAGTTGGTTGAAGAGGGAAGGGGGAAGGTAATTCTCACTCCTCATGGTACCATGACCCTTTTGGTTGTTTTTTTTTTTTTAATTTTTTTTTTTTAGTTGTAGATGGACACAATGTCTTTATTTTATTGCTTTGTATGTGGTGCTGAGGATCGAACCCAGGGCCTCACGCATGCGAGGCAAGCGCTCTACCGCTGAGCCACAATCCCAGCCCCCTTTTGGTTGTTATGATCAGAAAGTGTTGTCTTGTGTCTCATTTGCTGCCAAAGACTTTTGCCTTGATATTCTAGAAATAGTGTTGGGCTTTGCCTCTTGGCAAAGAGTGATAAAGAGGAAGCAGTGATTGGCCAGTCAGTGAGTCAGGCCTAGATTTTGGATTCAATAGTCTTTTTTGTTCTTTTTCTTTTTTCTGTTTTTTCTTAAACCTTCAATCTGAAGAAGGATCTTATATCATCAAAAATCAATTGCATTTCCATGAACATATTGACTAAGCAGGAACCTTTGCATTTATGTTGATGATTTACACTCTGGTTTACTAGGCAGCACTTTAGAGTAATTTGTCAATGGGCATAATGCTTTGGACATACACAAATTATCCCCTAAATGTACAAAATATAGTAAAATACTAAGCTAAAATCTCCTAAGAGAAAAGGCACTTTTTTAATTTCTAAAGAAGAGGCACTTTTTTGAAAAAGTATTATTTTCTGGGACTCAAACACAATTATGTATGTGGATTTACCAACTATCTTTCATGCCAGTATTTACTTTTTCTATGACTAGAATGCTGGAAACAGGCTGAGAGCCCTTGGCAAAGTTTTGCAATTATCTCTGTTTCTCTTCACAGAACTGATGTGTATGGTACCCAGATTCCGCACATTTTCATTCTGACAAATCACCTAGTTATTAACTGAAAAATTAAATTGATGAATGGTACCAAGGTAAATGCATTATTATTCATTTTTATTAGGCATGGAATGATATTTAAAAGGCTAATGCAATAGTGAAATAAATAAACTGGGGATTGGGATGTTGAACTAATAGAGCCCAGAAAGCTGCAGCCTTTCCATTTCTTTCAGTTATCCAGAAGGGAGCTAAGCGGGGAGAGCCTTTAATTTGGAAATATAATTCTCAGAGCAAAAGCAATTCCTCAGAAAAGTGAGGACAACATTGCTCAGAATCAGGTGGAGGCCGAGCTACTTTTATTAAGTTTCTCCGTACCAGGCTGGTAGTCCTTATCAGGCATATAAACCCACAAAATAAATGGAGTTGGATCTGTCAGCTGACTTTCTGCCCTGGAAGTGACAGCTGCATGCCAGCATTCCTGGTTCTGACAGGCCTTGCAGATTGAGTGCAACGATTAGCCCTCATGGTTTTAAACAAATGTGCACTCTCCTTCCCTTAGAAAATTCATTGAAAAAGCCTGACTTTGCCTTAAGGAATGAAAAAAAAAAAGAAAGAAAGAAAGAAAGAAAGAAAGAAAGAAAGAAAGAAAGAAAGAAAGAAAGAAAGAAAAGAAAAGGAAAATAAAATAACTAAGACACTCCTAAACAGATGGGGGTAATGCTGGAACTTTACACATGCTCAGATACACTTTAGGTCAGCCTGATCATAAGAACCTGACGCCCCTCCCTGTCCCCGGTCCCCTGATCCCCACCCCTCCACCTCAGTGAGGCACAGAATCTGGGTGCCTCACAGGGGTTGCAGGCCACTTCTGGGAGCTGTGCTGGACCCACAGTTCAGGGACCCACTTGTACATGGGCTGGAGGGCAGAAGCCTAGCCAAGATTCCACTGTGTCCTGAAATGTGCCAAGGGGTGAGCCCCATCATGACTCTGCCATTCGGGAAGCAGCCAGGAAAACCTCAACCCCTGACCCGGGCATCTTCTGGATTAGGAGGTGTTTCCCACTGGACTGAGGACCACATTTTGGGGCAAAACAGTTTCCATGTTAGCGCTGGTCCTGATGAATGTGCTGGCATGTGTCACTCCACTAGAAGGGGCTCTCCTTCCTGAAAACAGAGGCCAGGCAAGTCCACCTCCCCACAGTGGTCCATCCCTTTTCTCAGGGAACCGCCGAGTGCATGGCTTACTGAGGGCCTGCAAGAGGTCCCCAGGCTAGGAATGTGTTCACTGGAAATATCCTCATTAAGAGAGAGCAAGGAGGAAGGGCGGAGGGACTGGCAGGAGGTGAGGGGAGACAGGGAGGGAAGAGGGTGCTGTCACATCCTTACTGTGGCCATTGTGCATCATTCTGAAGGGGTGGAGTATTTTGGTGGCATGCAGCAGCTTAGTCTAGAGAGGCCTGAGTGCAGGGCAGACGAAGGAACATCCCCTGCACTGCCACGAAACAGCCACCAGAATTCAGGGTGCATTCAGGAAGGGGTGAAATTCTACTAAGATTAATTGGTGGAGGCAAGATATGTTGTTAATAAAATGGCCGTAAAGGAGACTTATCAGAGTATCAGTTTCCTACTTTGCTTTAGAACTCAGCCCAAGGACGCCAGCAGACTCCTAAAAATGAGGTTTAATAACTTTTTCTTTGCTTGTGTTAGTCTGTAGGCAAAATTCTGTGGTTTTAATAATCATCTCTGACAGTAATAAGTTTCTCTAGTGTTTATCCTCCCTAACAATACATAGCTATAATTATTGTAGCAGAGAATTTAATAAGTCACAGAAAGTGGAATAAATATGACATTGTGTTTTCTGAAAAATATTAATCCCTTCTCTGCGCCTTTGTTATCTGAGGTTTCGGATGGGAACGTTTTCTCCAGGCTGAGGAGCCAGGCCATGCGTCACTGCCTCCTCGCACTGGCGGTGCTGTGGCCGTCCTTGTCCCTCCTTTGAAGAAGCCGTGGCCTCATTTCCCCAGCGTCCCCCGAGACCACTGCACTGCCTGCATAATGCTGTGTGTCTCCATTTTCAGTTTAACTTTGCCTGTTTCTTGGAAGCCAAGAGCCCCCAGTTTCCACCCCCTCCGCCCTTCCCCCTGGATCAGTCCTCAGGTGAGGGCTTCTCTTCTGCCGCAGTGCTGGCACCTCCTTCTCCATCTCCTGCTCACCTTCCCCTGTATCTAGCATGTAGGTCACTAAATCAGAGCCAGATTTTACACTGAGGGACATTGGACTAGGTCAGAAATATTTTCTGTCTGTATTGTAACCTCAGAGTGTGGAGGTGGAGGGCACCACTAACCTCTGGTGGGAGGAGACCAGCAATAGCTGTGACACCCAGCATCACACAGCACAGTGCCCACTGCCAGTGGACACCCACCCAGCTGCCAACACTGCCAGGGATAAATCACCAGGACAGTGCCCACCACCTGTGAATTGCATGCTGGCATTATGATGTTAGATATGATGGGCTACATGAAAGATGTTATCATAGGGGTGGATCCTGGGAGGTGCCACAGTAGGAAGTGCAGGACTACTTCAACAGGACTGTGTTGGCAGATGGTCTCACGTTGCTATTTTGGAAAACTGGAGTCTAATGAAGTCTCCTGATATCCAGGACAAGGCTTGGATCATAAAGTTCCATTAGTTCCAGTCCAGGTGAGCTCTGAACACAGACACCCTGCAGTACCTAGCCCCAGCACAGGCATACAACACCTGACCAGAAGAGGATGTAGTTGAAGCTCCCCAACAGAAATAAAAGTGGAAAAGGCACAAATTTGTGGAAATTAGACAACACATTCTTATCCAACCAATGGATCAAAAAAAAAAATCCCAAAAAAACTCAGAAAATACTTAGATGAGAATGAGAATGAGAGCACAGCACCTCAGATATTATGAGATGTAGCCAAAGCAGAGTTATGAGGAGAATTTATAGCTGTATATGTTTACATCAAAATAAAATCTCATTTTATTTTAATAAATAAAAATCTTAAATCAGCAACTTTACTTTATAACTTAAGGAACTAACAAAAGAACAAAGTAAATCAAAATCTAGCAGATGGTAGGAAGCAATGAAGATCACAGAGATGAACAGAACGGAAAATAGAAGAGCAACTGAGAAAAGGAGCAAACCAAAAGCTGGTTCTTTAAAAGATCGATAAAATTAACAAACCTTCTCTACCTATGTTCAGAGAGGGAGGGAGAGAAAGAGAAAGGACTTTTTATTAAAATCAGAAATGAAAGTGGAGACATTATGTTTAACTTTACAGAAATATAAAGGGTTACAAGGACGTGCTACAAACCTCCTTTAAACATTGGTAGCACCAACAAAATGGACAAATTCCTAGACACAAAAAATCTGTGTTCCTACTAACACAGATGCATGGAAAATTGGAAAAATCTGAACAGCCCTCCAGCTAATAAGGAGAAGGAACCAGGGATCCGACTTTCCTGAAGAAGCAGCACAGCGACCTCACCTTCCCTTGAGAACACTACAAACACTTAAAGGAGAACTAACCCCAATTCTTCTCAAAAATTTCAGAACAAATTAAAGAAGAGGGGACACTTCATAATTCATTATCTGATGCCAAAGCCAGACAAATAATCTACAAGAAAAGAAAACTACAGACGCTCATGAACATGAATGCAAAAACATTCCATAAAATACAAACTGGATTTATCATTATCCCGAGGGGATTATATACCACAATTGACAAAGTAGGATTTTTTTCTTGAAATGCAAAGATGGTCCAGTAGGTGAAAATTGATCAGTGAAATACATCACCTGAACAGAATGAAGGGAAATACATGATCTATCTTGATGGATGCAGGAAAACATTTGACAAAATTCAACTTTCATTCCTAAGAAAAAATATCCAGTAAACAAGAATAGAATGAAACTACCTCAACATAACCAAGCTGTTTATGAATAGCCCACAGCCTATTCACATTCAATGGTGAAAGAAGGAAAGCTTTTCCTCCAAGGGACCAAGACAAGTGGTAAAAGAAGGAGCTGTTCAGCTCGGCACTGTAAGTTCTAGGCAGATCAATGAGGCACGATAAAGACTCAGAATACACCCAAATGTGAAAGAATAAGTAAGACTTCCTGTGTTCACGGATGATATGATCTTATATAGAAAACCTAAAGATTCAACAACAAAAAAAGTCATAGCTCATCAATGAACTCAGTGAAGTAGCAAAATAAAAAGTCAATACACAAAATAATTTGCATTTGTATATGATAACAACAAAAAATCTGAAAAGGAAATAACAAAAGTAATTCTATTTACAGTAGCCTCAAAAAGAACAAAATACTTAGGAATTAACCAGGGAGATAAAAGACTTATACAATGAAAACTACAAAACATTGCTGGAAGAAATTAAAGGGGACATAAATAAATGGAAATGCATATTATTTTCATGGATTGAAAGACTTAATATGTTAAGATGTTAATACTACCCAAAGTAATCTACACATTCAATCCCTATCAAAATCTCAATTACATTTTCTGCAGAAATAGAAAAACTCATCCTAAAATTTATATGAAAACTCAAGGGATTCCAAATAGACAAAATAATCTTGGAAAATAACCAAGCTGGAGGAGTCACACTTCCTGATTTCAAAACTTACTTATTATAAGAATGTAATGGTTGAAATTTGGATATGGGGTGTCCCTTAAAAGTTCACATGTGAGACAATGAAGGAATCTTCTGAGGTAAAATAATCATATTATGAGAACTGTAACACAATCAGCAGATTAATCCACTGATAGGAATTAACTAGGTGGTAACTGTAGGCAGGTAGGGTGTGGCTGGAGGAGGTGAGTCACTGGGGGGTGACTCTGGGGTTTACATTTTGTCCCTGGGAATGAGTCACTCTCTTCTTCCTGATGTCATGTCCGGGGCTGATTTCCTCCACCACCCTTCTGCCGTGAGGTTCGGCCTCACCTCGGGCCCAGAGCTATGGAGTTGGTCCACCAGGGACTGAATCTCTGAAACTGTGAGCCAAAACAACCTTTTTCTCTTCTAAGTTGCTTTTGTAAGGTCTTTTGCTCACAGTGATGCAAAGCTGACTAAAACACTGGCCAATGGAATAGGATAGCGAGCCCAGAAATCAGGAAAACAACCCCTCACCTGTATGGCTAAGTGAAGAGTCATTTCTGATGAGGGTATCAAGACACCCAGTGGGGAAGGACAGTTTTTCACCAGTGGTGCTGGGGCAACTGCATGTCTACATGCAAAAGAATAAAGCCAGGCCCTTACCTCACACCATATATAGAATTTAACTAAAACTGGACCAGAGCCTCAACTGTAAGAGGAAAACCATCCAACTCCTAGAGGAAAACTAGTTACAAGCGTCATGACTGTTTCATGACTGTGGCAACAAGATGCAGACAATCAAAGAAAAGCAGACAAATCTAATTTCATGAAAACTTTGACAAAATTGTGCAAAATAAGAAAATATTAACAGAATAGAAAGACAACCTAAGAAATGGGGAAATATTTGCAAATCATATATCTCATAAGAGATTCATATCTAGAATCTCATTTAGTGAGCCCATGAAGCTCAGCATATCAACACACACACACGCACACACACACACACACACATCCTGATTCAGAGTTGGCAAAGCCCTCCAGTAGACATTTGCCAAAGAAAACAGACAAGTGGCCGATAAGCTCATAAAGGCAGGCTGAGCAGCGGCAGTCAGATAGCATCTCACACTCATCAAGGGGACTAGCAGGGACCAGCCGGACTCCACCCAGCCCAGGCCGCCACTGGCCATGAGTCCTGCTGGCCACAGCCCACCCATCCTGAAGGTCTGGCTGCCCTGCCTTTACCTGCTCCCCAGGACCCAGCAGACAGAAGCCACTTCTCATTGCTCAAGGGACCCCACGAGCCGTCTGGCTGTCCGTCTTGTCTGCACACCAGCCATGGGGTTAGGAGCAATGGTCATTTAATGTCACTCTCCTGCCTGCAGCCCTCCAGTCGAGGAGACCCGGCTCTCTTGAGAGTGTCCAGCGTCCTGCACAATCGGCTCCACCAGCCTCTCAATCTGTCTGTGGCCACCCTGTTCCCAGCACGAGGGCCTCTATTGCTTCTGATGCTCTGAGATTATTTGCTGGTTGGAACCTTCGCCTTTGCTCTTCCCTCTTCCTGTTTTCTGTGGTCATTGATCGCTGGATCCATTTTGTTTTGAGAGATCAGTTTAGAACTTCAATTTAAGGTCAGACTTGAGCACTGGATAGGAGAGCGGCACTGCACCCCAGGTCTCTGTTAGGCTGGGTCTTCACTGGTGGTCATGGCACCGGTCATCTCATTTGTTGGCTGTTTCCTTCATTGGTTTAAGGTCTGTTCCCCGTAGATGAACGTGTTCACTGCTGTATCCCCCCACTAACTGCACACAGCAGGTATTTAAAAATGTTAGTTGGTGAAGCCACCTCCTGCCAAGTTGCAGCCAAACTCTGAGGAGTTCAGTAACTCCAAGATTTTCTCAGAGAGAAACCTCGTATTTCACCCCAAGAACTCCATCGTAATCTCTCTCTCCCTGACCCTTGCCTCTGGCCTTTCCCCCATCTGGGCAGCTTTTCCAAAGAGTAGTCGGCCCTGTCTTCTTGGCCAATTCCATTTCCTTCCCTTTTCTTTCTTTTTATTTATTTATTTTTGGTACCAGGGATTGAACTCAGGGGCACTCGACCACTGAGTCACATCCCCAGCCCTATTTTGTGTTTTATGTAGAGACAGGGTCTCACTGAGTTGCTTAGTGTCTCGCTGTTGCTGAGGCTGGCTTTGAACTCGCGATCTTCCTGTCTCAGCCTCCCAAAGTGCTGGGACTACAGGTGTGTGCCACCACACTCAGCTTTCCTTCCCTTTTCATTCCACTATTCCTGTGGTTACCTGGGGAGTCTCACAGGCAAAAGGTGGCATGGCACTTGCCAGGGTCCTCTGTACCACTGAGCGCTCCTGCTCTGTTCTCCATCCTCCCCTCCCTTCCATTCGTCTCGCCTCTGCTGAACATTCTCTGCTGGCCTCTTCTGATCTTCTGAACTTTCCCCTTCTCCCATGCTCAGTCCCAAGTGGTATCTGCTGAGCACCTTGCCTCCAGCCTGCAGCTGAGTTGGCTGTGGCAGTGGCCAGGGATCATCAGGCTGTGAGTGGAGAGCAGAGCTGGGGTGTTCATTCCCCTGGTTCCCTCCAATTCAGGTCGTAGCAGTGTTTGTCCTCCTTTATCAAGGACTGACCTCCTCCGCTCCTGAAGACCTTCTGTTTTGGTTAGTCTTTTCACTGTTGTGAAAAATAAAGAACTAACAAGAACAATTTTAAGAAGGAGGAGTTTATTTGGGGCTCATGGTTTCAGAGGGCTCAGCCCATAGATGGCCGACTCCATTTCTCAGAGGCCAGTGAGGCAGAACCCATAGCGGAAGGGTGTGGCGAAGGAAGGCAGCTCAGAACACAGCCACCAGGAAACAGAGAGTTCCACTCATGGGGACAAAACAAAAATCCCAAAGGCAGGCCCGCAGGGACCCACCTCCTCCAGCCACACCTTGCATGGCTGCAGTACCATTTAGTTCACCCCCATGAGGGTATTAATTCACTGATAGGTTAAGGTTCTCATAACTCACTCATTTCACCTCGGAGCTTCTTTCATGGTTTCACACATGACTTTTTGGGGGACACCTCATATCTAAACCATAATATCCTCCCTAGGTCTCCATCTCCCTCTGGGCTCTAGGACAAGATCATCCATTTGCTGCATAAGAAAGACGGTGGAAATGCTACCCTGCTGGTCTCAGTGTCTTCTCCCCCTTACATGCCTACCCCCTGCTGAACTGGCCCTTTGTCCGCCACCTCAGCTGAGCATCTGCCTGCTGCTGAGACCTCGACAGACAGTCTTTTTCATCTAATCTTTTTACATCAATAGACCCAGAAGTTGGCTTTTCCTAATGTTTTGTCTTCGGTCTTTTCTACCCCACAGGGTCTGAAGAGTTGTTCCTCACTCTTTATCTCCCACAGTTATAATGATCGTAATCACTTTCCAAGTTTTATTCTCATTTCAAAACCCCTTCCTGACACTCACTCTCATATGCTTATACGTAATTGCGGCTAGATAGCGAGACCTTCTTTAATGCATTCTAAAGTGTGGAAATTATAAGAAACAGTTTTCTAACAGATATACCTCGGAAGACAAGGAAGGAATTGCCAGGACCACATACAGGTGAGGGAACTCTGAGTTTCCTGCCAGGTCTGACCTTCAGCAAGATGGAAGCATTTCACTGAGTAATCCGTGAAGGAACAGAAGCCCCTGAGGCAGGGGTTGGTTGGGATGTGAAAATATATTGGTGTGTGTGTGTGGGTGTGTTTGTGGGTATGTATTTATGTGCATCTGGAAATGTGCATATGTATAAATAGAGAGATTAATATACACACACCTGACATCTTTCTCAGTGCCTGCATCTCAAATAAGATGGAGCGCCATGCAGAGCGAGCACGCGGCCGGCACGCTCTCCAATGCTGCACCAGAGGCGTGCACAGGAATTTAGTACAGGCAGTAGCCAGATTTTTTGGGGGCATGTGATAATTTTTCATTCTGTTTGATGTGAAAGTTAAAAGCTAAAGAATGCCATTTGCGGAGCTTCAGCAACTCCTCGCTTGGTTTTAGAAATTCATTGTGGAAGATGGAAGACTTTGACATAGGCCAGCACGGTGACACCCAGCAGCCAGATCTTGATTTCTGAATTGATTTTTTCAACTCAGCCCCTGTTCTGTATGCAGGAATGACAGGAGAAACATCCAAGAGAAGATATTGATTCAAGAGACATCAGCTGTGAGGGAGCAAAGCCACGTCAGTCACGCCACGTCCTGTGGCTACACGGCCATTGTTGATCATGAACCTTCTGCTCAGACAGAGCAGTCGACATCAAAGACCACTGCTCAGACTCCAGAGTGACATGACTAGAGGAACCCCAAGTGGCTTGGGTGGTCTCTGGCAAGGTAGTTTCCCTAGGGTCCCAGAGGACCATCCTAACATTTGTCCCACGTAGCAGGGGGTCAGGTAGGAAATGACAAACATGGGGTGTTCTGGCCAGCAAGGTCAACCAGCACATCCTTCAGTGTGCAAGTAGACACCATGGAAAGACACTATGGCGAGACTTTCCCCCGGAGTGGAGAGACTCCGTTGGACTTCAGAAGGTGGAGGGACAGGAGGGCCACTGAAGTGGCAGAGCTGTGCTCCTGCTGGGCTTTGCAGCGAGGGGCCCCAGGGTGAGCATCCCCTCAGGCTCCTGATGCCACCAGCAGGAGTCATGACTTTGGTTGGCTGGGGCTTTGGCCAGAGGAAGCTGGGACAAGACAGCCCTGGGAAATTGGCACTTAGGTCCAAGAGGAAGGACAGGGAACACTGGGTTTTGTGTTACATCTTCCACCCTACGCTGGTCATTTTGATGTTCAGTAGTGTCTGTTACCTTCAGAATCAAGTCCCTGCAGTTCGCTGTCCCCAGCAGCCCATAGGTGGAGGACCCGCCAGCCTCACTGAGCCTCCACCGCAGCTCCCCCTCCACGCCCACCTGGCTGCTCGTGCAGTCACCCCTCGACGTGTGCCTTCTGCCTCCAGCATTCACCTCTGTCCCCCATTCCTCACTTCACCTGACTCTGGTGACTGGGCTCCTTTGTTTATGGGTCACTTCCTCCAGGATGACTTCCACTCAAGTGACCCGTCAGCTATCCATTTTCTGGGTTCCCTCGATCCCTGATTTCTGCCACATCTCCTGCTTTCATATCCCGTTACTTGCCTGCCTTTCTCCCTCACCCACCATGAGGACAGCGGTTGTGTGTCCTCCACTCCGGTTCAGTGTTCAGCGAATGTTTGCTAAGAAGGAAAAAGGACACCAGCCTCCTCAGGTGCAGGAAGTGCGAGCTTGGCTGGGGTTTTCTTTTCACAGAAACAAGAAAATTTTGTGCTTTTACATTTGGCTGTATGGAAGGACCCATAAGCTACCCTCAGTAAGTTGTATTAGTCAGTTTTCTGTCACTATAACAGAATACCCAAGGCAATGACCTCATACACAAAAAGGTTTATTTTAGCTGCTGCTTCTGGAGTTTCCAGTTCAAGAACAAGTGGCCTCATTGCTTTGAGCCTCTGGAAAGAATCACTTGATGGCAGAAATGTGTGGCAGAGAAAACCATTCACAGCACAAGCCAAGAAGCACAGAGGAGCATGGGGCAAGAGCACGTCTCATGGGTCACTCTGGGGGCCTGTGCCTAGCAACCTATGGCCCTCCCACAAGGTCCCCCAGGAGTGCCACCCTGGGAACCACGTCTTTAATGCCTGGCCCTTTAGAAAATATTTATTCAAACCTTGGAACTAGCATTGCAGCTGGAGGCCCCTGGTTTCCAGAATGATCCAGAGATAGGACAGGGATGGAAATGTGGAAGGAGCCCTGAAAGTCTGGGCAGCATGGTAGAGGATTCCTTGGTCTCCCAGAAGAGACTTCCCTCACCCGAGTACATGGCTAGTAGGAACAGGATGCTCGAGGGCTGCTGGCAGCCCAGGAGAAGGATGGAGATAGGAAGGCAGGGGAGAGAGGAATCCAAGGGCTGTTGGAGATGAGGTCAGGACTCAGCGGCCCTCCCTGGCAAGGAGAGGCATGGAGCCACCAAGTGGGGAAGCCTGAGAAGAAGCTGGAGGCCAATAAACTGCAGGACCCAGGAGTGGCCTCTTCCAGAACCTATGGGCCGAGCCCCACCCAGCAGACACCTCCATTTCCACTGCTGGAGCAGAGGCCCCAGGGCCAGCATGTGCCTGGACTGTGGCCCCTGGAAACTGAGATGATCAACCGGTCCCCTTAGCCTGCCAGCCAGGTGGCCCTTGACACAGCAAGAGACTGCACAGATTTCATCCACAGGTGCCCCGGAGTCTCCCTGAAGGAGTCCAGCCCAGCCTCGACAGCCTCCACCTGTCCACCCACCTGGGCTTCTTTCCTCCTGGGACACGAGGTGGGGAGTAGCTGGGGATTAGGAGATGCCCCAGAGAAGGCCCGCGCACGTCGCAGAGGCTGTGATGGACGCTGGCTGTCACATCCCGAAGGCGATGCAGATCCTGCCTGTCCTCTTCCTGTGGAAGGTTCTGCACGAGGGTCTCTTCTGGGTGCCGAGCCCTTCACCTCCTTGGCTTTCAGAGTCCTCGTCTGTGAAGAAGGTGCTAGAAGCCCTTCCTGGGGGTGTGAAGCCAACTTAGAATTCAGCTTACCACAACAGGCAATTATAGCAAATATTTAAGGAAGAAATGAACTAATTCTGTGCAAAGTCTTTTAGAAAAATGTAGGAGAGAAAATATTTCCCAAGTCCTCTGATGAGACCAATTACTCTGATATCAAAATCAAGAAGATATCACAAGAAAACTACAGATCAATACCTCCCATGAACAAAAGTGCAAAAGTCTTCATGATTCGCCTACAGCCCGTGGAGCTCTGTGGTGTGCCATGGTGCTTGGCCAGGGGTAGCTCACTTGTAAAGACCTGTTGCCCTCATGGTGATGATACAGTCATTGCGTGGATTTCCATGAGGAGTATCTTGCGTGAATTCATTTTCTCTTTCTTTTCTTTCCTTTTTTCTTTTTGGTACCAGGGATTGAACTCAGGGGTACTCAACCGCAGAGCTACCTCCCCAGCCCTATTTTGTGCTTTATGTAGAGACAGGGTCTCACTGAGTTGCTTAGCACCTCACCGTTGCTGAGGCTGGCTTTGATCCTCCTGTCTCAGCCTCCCAAAGTGCTGGGATTATAGGTGTGCGCCACCGCGCCCGGCTTCATTTTCTCTTTCATCAGACCTACTTCAATGAAGTTTCTGTGACTTTTGAACAGTGCCCTAGAGCACGCCTGATAAACAGAGGCCATAAACTCCAGTATGAGCCATCCCGGGACGTTGTGAGGGAGCCCTGAAACCGTCTTTTCACGCTGGGTGTGAAGAGCCGCCCTGGCTTGGCTAGGAAGGGAGAACTTCATCACAGCTCATTATTTCTTTTCGGCACTTGCACCAAACAGAATCGCTTCAAGTCCAATCATCTCCTTGCAGCAAATTTGCATCAGGTTCCCCCTCCTCTCCACCTGGCAGAGACTAGGCTGTCAGTAGTCCTGTTGGGGAAGGAGCACGCCACACAGGCAAGATGTGCGCTCTCCATCCGGTTTTTATGAGTACTTAGCAAGTGACCCTTGCTGTGATCCCCCTTGAAGTCCAACGGCGCCATATGTCTTTGCGTGCTTTGTCTAATCTGCAATTGTATTTCTCATTATCATTTTGTGCTTTGTGGTCCTATCTCCTCCAGTTTCGCTCTCCCTCTTTTATGTATCTCTTGTACAAAATTAATTACATTGTACCTTCAAGCGTAATTTTAACACTGTCTCCATTGCACTGTGTCTGCCTTTAATTAATGCTCTTCTAATGTAGATTTTAGCGCCAAATGGTGCAATATTCTCAGCATCAAAGAGACAAAGGATCTAACAAAACTAAAATGAATGAACAGACAAAACAGCTGACAATATACTCTCACTTGGAAATGTCATTTTGGCTGAGCACAGGGTAGCCAAATGGATTACCTGCGTTTTTCCTTTTAAATAAAAGACGAGATGTTGACTCCAGATTCCTGGTGCTGTTGGCCTGAACTCTCTTGGACTTACCCTGACCAAATATCCCAAGGGAAATAACCAAACACAACCTCTCATGGCGCAAGGAAACAGCAGGAAAATTCACAAAGCCATCTCTCAGAAATTATCTATAAAGCAGACAGAGCAGACCCCTCATCCTGAGCCTCGGTCCCTGGTTTTGTGTCTCAGAGATTCTCGTACCCCTCCCCTTGTGTGCCGCACAGCCCAGGCCCAAGGAGAAGCTGCCTCTTTGGTTGCTGTAGAAAAGCGTTGCAGAAGGTGACACACGCATGCTGTCTCTCTAACCATCAGTGAGGTGTCCAAATAACAGAAGACGGTCAAACGAGTGTCTTTATTGCTCTCTCGTTAGTGAATCAGTTTGGACATCCATCCAACCGGTAGGGCTGCTTTAAAACTATTTCTGGGATTACAGGTGTGTGTGTGTGAGTATAGGAATATGCGCTTCTGTAAAATATGGCATCTGTCGTAAGCTGTGTGCACTCTAACACAGCAAGGTAATGTTAGGTTGTGCAGATCTCGACTCCTTTATTCAGCACACCTGTCCTAGTGAACAGTGGGAAAGGCCTGTCAGGCTGAATGGGTAATGATTTGGGGATAATGGAGGCTGAAGCCACAGTCTCGGCCATGTGGGAAGTTTGATTCAGGAGTGTGTGTGTTAATGTGTCCGGGCAACCTCGGCTCTAGTTCTTGTCTGCTGGTCAGTGACATCCCAAGTGAAGGGGAGATCTCCAGGGCGCGGCCATGGTTCCCTCTGTCCGCCCCTCCCAACTGTCTACCAACTGTTCCTTCCTCCTCCCTACAGTCCCTCCTGATAGAGGTGCAACCTCCAAGGTCAGAGATGATTGCTGTACTGTAGCCAGATTGGTTTTGGTAGGGGTTGATGGATTCCAAATAGAAATGTTCATCTCTAATCCCAGAACTGTGAACTTGGCCTTATTTAGGAAAAGGGTTTTTACAGATGAAATTGAGTATCTTGAGATGAGATTATCCTCCATCACTTGAGTGGACCCTAAATCCAGCCATACAGGTTCTTGTAAGAGAGAGGGAGAGAAAGACCACACACAGAGAAAGCCCCAAACTGTTGGAGATTAAGCCAGGTACTTATAAGCAACAACAACAACAACAACTACAACCACAACAAGGAGACTCCATTGAAATGTAAACTATTTCACAGGCAAAGAATGGGAAGCCACTGTCAGAACTTGAGGATGCCGTGAGGGTGGGGTGAGGGCAGAGCACCAGCAGGCCAGGGCTCCCAGGCAGACAGGCAGGAAGGATCTGGGATTACTAGCGAACGTTCCCACCCACCATAGGGAGCCAGCCTAAAGCAAAGCAGAAGTGACACCAAATCTCAGTGGCACTCAGTGAAACTGAGCCCAGGAAACCACCAGAGGCAGCCTGTGAAGGCAGAGGGCTGCACACGATGGGGAATGCCAGGGACCAAGTGCAGTGCCCAGCTCAGTCACACCTTGCCACACGGTGACGGCCTCAGCAGCTGCCCATGTGCCAGGCATAGGGTCACGAGGGTTCAGTCGCAATGGCTCACCTCAGGAGAGGGCCTGAGAGCTGCTGTCCCATCCTCCAGGGTCGGGTCACCATCAGGAGATGGTCATCCAGGAGAGTGAGGAGTAGCCTCTCCCAGCAGCATGAGACCAGGCTCCAGAACCCCTAGCGAGTCCCTGTTGCTGACTAGCCAGCAGCCAGGATATGGTCCTCTGCTAGAGCAGCCTGAGGGCCGGACATGCCTGGAAGTGGTTGATCTGAGCCTGCTGACCAAAAGAGGGAAAGAGAGAGAGAGAGGGAGGGAAGGAGACAGAGAGGGAGGGAAGGAGGGAGGAAAGAGGGAGAGAGAGAGGGAGAGGGGGAGAGAGCGAGGGAGAGAGAAAGGGAAGGAGGGAGAGGGAAGAGAGGGAGAGAGGAAAGATGGGGAGAGGGAGAGAGGGGGAGAGAGGAGAGAGGGAGAGAGGAGGAAGAGGGAGAGAGGAAGAAAGAGGAGAGAAGAGAGGAGAAAGAAGAGAGAGAGGTGAGAGGGAAGGAGGGAGAGAGAGGGAGAAATAGAGGAGAGAGGGAGAGAGGGAGAGAGAGGAAAAAGAGGGAGAGACAAGAGAGGAGAGAAACAGGAAAGAAGAGAGAGAGGAGAGAGGAGAGAGGGAAGAGGGAGAGGGGGGAAAGGAAGGGAGAGACAAGAGAGGAGATAGAGGAAGAGAGAGAAAAAAAGACTCAGAGAGTGCTTATATTAAAAATAAAAGGAGCCCATCACTACTGATCCTATAAACATTAAAATCATAAGTTAAAATGATAATTAAGAAAAATTATAACCATTTTTGTCTACAAATTTGATATCTAGATGAAATGTACTAATTCCTTGCCAGATAGAGCAATTAAGGTTCACCAGAGGAAAAAGTAAATAATCTGAACAGGCCTCTACTATGAATAAACTGAATTGATAATTTTTAACTAATAACCTTCCAAAAAAAGGAAAACTCTAGGCCCACATAGTTTCCCTGGTGAATTCTACCAATTCTTTTTTTTTTCTTTTTTCGGTACCAGGGATTGAACTCAGAGGCACTCGACCACTGAGCCACATCCTCAGCCCTATTTTGTGTTTTATGTAGAGACAGGGTCTCACTGAGTTGCTTAGCGCCTCGCCATTGCTGAGGCTGGCTTTGAACTCACGATTCTCTCGTCTCAGTCTCCCAAAGTGCTGGGATTACAGGTGTACACCACAATGCCTGGCTTGGACACCAATTCTTTACAATCTCTAGAGAACAGAAATAAATATTTAACTCATCCTATGAGATCGGAAATATTCTATTACCAACACCACATAAGGACATCTCAAGAAAGGAAAATTGCAATCTAGTACCCTGCAGATGGAGGCAACGATCTCCATAAAGCATTAGCAAGGCAAGCACAACAAGGTGTACAGATACTGTTATCCCACGAAGAGGTGGAAGCGATCTCAAGTGCGCAAAGCTGATGGAACATTTCCAATTCATTGACTGGATTCACGTTAACTGGCTGAAGAAGGAAGATCATGGTCTTCTCAGTGAATGCAGAAAAATCATCTGACAAACTCAACAACCACCCACGAGTGATAAAACACAGGCTTTTCCCCTAATGTCGGAGAGAGGTGAGATGTGCCTTTCGCTGCTCTCTACCTAACCTCATCCTGGAAGCCCCAGCTGGGACAGCAAGCCAGGAAACGGGAGTAACGACAAGGAGGAGGAGAAGGACGAAGGTAAGATCTGTCATTGGTTGAGGAAGACATGAGCACCTGTGTAGAAAATGCCAGTGAACTGACGTATTTAGGAGATTAATAAGCATCTCACAAGATACAAGGTTAATATACAAAAGCCAGTTGTTTTTCTATGTACTGGCTATGAGAAATTAAAATCCAGCACCATTTACAATGGACTATGCATACGAAATACATATAGGATATATATGCAGGAAACTGGACAGCTCTCATGAGAAAGATCAAAGAAGGTCTAAATAAATAGAATTCCATGTTTGTGTAATGAGCGACTTGGTGTTGTTAATGTTAATTTTTCTCCATTTGATCTATAGAGAATAAAAAAGAAAAAGTCCTAATTAAAACTCTCCCATGCTATTTTCTGGATATCCCCAACTGAGTCTGTAATTTATCTGAAAAAAGCAAGAGACCCAGAATAAGTCCCAGGGTACCGAGGAGGAATCGTGAAGCTGGGACAGACGTTGCTCAATGGCCAGGTTCACTGTTAAGGTGAACCAGGCAGCCTGTCACAAGTGCAGTCGACAGAAGGAGTGTTGGAGACACTTACCTGGTGGTGCAATTAGAGGAGAAGCAGGAATGACCAGCAGGAACGTAGGGTAGGGTGGCCTTGGTGGAAGGAGAGGGCAGCCGCCTGCCTGAAGATCTTGGCAACCTTCCATTTCGCCCTGGGCGGGGAGGGGGGGTGTGCACAGGGATTCTGTTTTATTAGTATTTTTAATCTATCCATAAATATTTTATAAACGGTCTTACAGTTGTTGTTTTTTTTATTATAAATGCATTGTTCACTTTTTAAAAATCTTTCTCTTTTTCTTCTGAGTCTGCCATAATACCTTAGGTTAAATTCAGGTCCCCCAATGAGTCGATTTTATTTTGCAAGGAAAAGCCTTTTAATGTGCTAGAAGTTCTTTCTTTCCTTGATTGCATGCTTCGCCTGGTTTTGGCTGCATACATTGGGGGATAGACACTACAGGTACTGCTTCTTTGTTTAGTGTTGGAGATAAACAGGTCTTCAACTGTGTTTTGAAGCACCTGTGTAGCACAAAAAAGCAGCATCGCAAAGACTTCCAAAGACAGCCCCAGGGAGAACAGTGTCCTGACCCATCCCTCTTTTTTTCTTTCTTTTTTTTTTTTTAAAGAAAGTTTGGCTGACTTTTGAGCTTCCCATCCCTTGTGGAAGCTGGAGGGAGTCTGAGGACTTAAAGTTGTGCATTTTGTGAGTTGCTAAAATGTCAGGGGAGTTTCATTTCAAATGCTGAGGACTCTGGAAACTAGGGCTTCCAAGGACCATAAGAAACTTTGAATCCAGCTGGAAATAAAGTGGAATGTGTGAAGTAAGGGGTGTGGGCATCGCACTTTCTTTCCTGTATCCCCATGTGGAGGTGGCCTGTCTGCAGCATCCAACACTGAAGAAGACGACACTCCCAGCGGCTACCATTCACAGGCAAGGCAGAAAGGTCGAGTCTGTCTCTGGGGTCCCGAATGCTGCAAGTCACCCCAAAACAGATTAATAGCAGCCAGAGGAACAAGAATCGAGTAGAGGAAACACGTCTAGCATCTCATTTGCCTCCGTTGTTTGAAAACGAGCAGACCCAGAGAAAATCAAGTTCAGCTTGTGTACTGATCACCTGCTTCTGCTTTGGCATGGAGCTGGGCTTTATTCTCAGGCTGATAATTTGTTGTTCTGACAAGGAATCTGTCCTATGGTAGGCACGTTGCACCAAAGTCCAGCACACGCTTTCTTTATTTCAATGTGTCCATAATGAGCTTGTCCTCATAAGTGAGTCTCATGGGACAGCAGCTGTGAATGGAGCCCACAGTCCACGGGAAGAGGAGTGCTGTTTGAATAACGTCACATGCTGTGCGCGGACTGAGTTCATTGCCAAATAGATCTCAGGCAAAGGATTTTATGTTTTCTTCTTCTCCTGAATTGCAGGGAAGTTTTGCTGAACTCTTGTGTGAAACCCCTGTATGAGTATGTGTGCCTGTGTGTGCCTGTGCCTCTGTGTGTGTATGTGTGCATGTGTGTGTGTGCATATGCCCTTATGTGCATGTGCCTGTGTGTGTGTGTGCATGTATGTGCGTGTGCCTGTGTGTGCGTGTGTGTGTATGCATGTGCCTGTGTGTGCACATGCCCTTATGTGCGTGTGCCTGTGTGTGTGTGCATGTATGTGCATGTGCCTGTGTGTGCGTGTGCCTGTGTGTGTGTGCATGTATGTGCGTGTGCCTGTGTGTGCGTGTGCCTGTGTGTGCGTGTGTGTGTATGCATGTGCCTGTGTGTGTGTGTGCATGTATGTGCATGTGCCTGTGTGTGTGTGCATGTATGTGCATGTGCCTGTGTGTGCGTGTGCATGTGTGCGTGTGCCTGTGTGTTTAATTTGGAAAAGTAAGGGAGCTCAGCAAGGTCAATAAGCTAACGATGCAACGGTGGTCACGCTACGTGTTTTCCTTTCACTGGAAGGAAAGCTTACTTGCGTGAGCTTTGAGATTTCTGTGTGAGATGTTTGCTGAGACCAGCAGCACCGTATCTGCACCATGTAAAATGTTACTAGGTGAATGTTAAAGAAGGCAAGGGAAAAGCAGAAGGTGGGGGCACAGTCATGAGTGTGCTGTGCTCTGATTAGAGGTCATTTTAGACCCAGCGCCCTGTAATTGATGAATGGGTTTGTTTGGTCCTCCTAATACTGGCTATGAGATATTTTAAATTTAAAATTGAAAGGAATTTGATGATAAGGGTGTGAATAGGTTGCATTAAAATTTAGATTTCTGCGTTATTAACTGTTAGTGCTTTTGCCCAGTTGTACGTGGATTTCCATGGAGGTCAGTTGACTAGTGGTGAGCCATGGCCATTCCTTTAGAAAATCTGCCATGGTCCCCACCTCTCCCTGTTACCTGCAGGACGGAGCCCCTGCCAGTGGCCGTTTCTCACCTCCTTTGTGCTGCCTCTTCCCTAATGGCAGTCAACCTTCTCCTTTCCCCTCTTTGGTTCAAATAAGCTCTGTGGGCCAGTTTCCCCATCTACTGGACAAAACGCAGGGCAGGCCCATGACTGATTTGCACACCCCTGACTGGCACGAATTCTCTAGAACCTTCCAGTCAGAAGAGCCTCCCACCAGCCATCGGCACGCCCAGGTGCAGAGAACCCTCAAAGTCCCGACTTCGGGGGCCAGCTTCTCCCTCCCAGCTCAGGCTGCACCTGGTAGGCAGAGCAGAGTGGAGTGGGCTGGGGTCCCTTCCGGCTGCCTCTGCCAGTGCTTCCTGCCTCGCCCCTGCACTTTCCCAGTGTCACCTCTGCCCTAGGGCAGGAGGACAGTGGGGAGAGTGGAGGGACGTGAGAACTCATCTCCCAGCAACTCTGGAAAGCTGGTGTGGCCGATATGTGGGATGCTAGGCTGTTCAGTCTGCCACGTCCATTACTGAGGCCCCCGTCTCCCCAGGGGTGGATCTTCGCAAAGGAAGCCATCACTACGGCAGGCTCGCCACACCCTTCCTTCAGCCTGGCTTCCAGCTGCACCCCGCTGCCTTCTGCTGATCTGTCCTCACTCCCCAGACTCTCCTGGCAGGACATAAGGACCACCTGGTCGGCACAGGCTCTGTGTGCACCTCTCTGCCCTCTTTCCTGCCCCTCCTCCCTCCTCCATGGCTCCTGGCCCAGGTCACCAGGAACACACGTGCGCGCTGGGTTCTCCTCCACCAAAGCTGCGTCCTCCGCAATCCCAGGCTGCCCTTCAGCTTCCACAGCTCAAGGGTCCCTCAGGCTCTAGGGTCACATCTTCACAGGCAGGACCTTCTCTCCAGGGCACTGTGCCACGGGCATCCTGCCAGCTCTCCAAAACAAGTGCACTGCAGACCCCAGCCTCCTTCACATGCCTGAGAGTCAACCAGGGCCAGTAGGTTGGTCCTTCACCACTTCCTTGGCAGGGCCTGGTTTGATGTGCAGATCAGACTCCAGTAAACATTTTCTGTAAAAGGCCAGATAGTAAATATTTCAGACTCTGCCTGCCAGATACTGTCTGCTGCAATCTCTCGACTCTGCTGCAGCATCAGGAAAGCAGCCTAAGACCACGTGTCCATGAACAGCTTGACTCTGCCTGGGAAAGCCATTTGCATAAGCAGGTGCCAACTCCTCCAATCACACTGTGCCCATCCCTGCCCAGGTTCTAGAAGATCCCTTGGGGCTTTGGGTGGAGTTGGCACCAGCTCTCCGCGAGCACCCTGCCTCACGTGCACACAGGCAGGCGCAAGGGCAGGGATGAAGGAGTGGGCAGGGCTCCGTGCCAGCTGTGCCCGCAGAGCCACCGCCCCTACAGTTCAGTCCTGCAGGATATCCTGGGTGAGGCTGGATGACTGCTCGTGGGACCAAGACTCGCTGCAGACTCATGCACCTCCCTTCCTAGTAAGCCTGAAGCTCTTCAGGATGTCCCGTCTCCGCTCTCCCTCATTCCCTGTCTCACAAGCTGCAGGTGCCGCTGCCCCTCTCCCCATGAAGAAAGTCGCTCTGTCCAGCTCCCACCCAGCAGGGCAGCCTGCCTTCCCTCCCTAGGGGCATGCCTGCTCACTCGTGAGACCTGGTGGCATCGCTAAAGTGAACCTCCCACTGAAGGCCATTGGGGGCCCTGGAGGATGTCACTGGGACTAGGGGATTGCAGGAAAAATGGTCTGCGGCTCTGTTGGCACAGGCAGGCCCAGGTGACCTGAGGACATCAGTGGCCCTGGCAGCAGCCTGTGATGATAGGAAGGAGGGGACTTGAGAGGTGGAGTGGGTAAGGCCTGGTGACTGGTGAAAGTCAGTGATCAGGGACCGTAACAGTAACTGCTCAGGCTTCGGCTGCCCGATGCAGGGGGGCAGGTGCTGTGGGATTAGAGGGACCCAGGAGCAGTGGAAAGAGGAATCTGTGATCACACAGCTGTTCAAAATGCTGAGACGCAAGCAAACTTTGGAGTTTATTGGCATCAGAGCAGTTTATGAATTGGCAACGCTGGACTGGAAGAGGTTTTGAGTACTGGTGACAAAATATCAGAGGCAGTGTTCAAGGGACTTGCAGAAGCAAGACAAGCCACTTCACTGTGTACGCCAAAGTCACCTTCTTGGGCTCCCTGATGGGCGCCCCGTGGTGGTCTTGCCAGCGTGGTCTGCTGCTCCAGACCCGTGAGGCTTTGCATCTGTCCAACGTGAGCTTTCACCAGGCAGCACCCATTTCACTCTTTGCAAATCAAGTGAGGCTCGGGCCCCAGACGACGCCTCCTTGGTGAGTCTGCTCCGAGATTCCTGGGCCCTGGTTTCTATCTTAGTCCGCTTTACCGGGACAGAAAGAGGGAAGCAGCTGGGCAGGCCTGGTGATAATGAGCTGGGGATATGCCTTCAGGGCCCTCCAACAGCACTGGCCTTGAGGGTCTGTCGGGGTCTTTGCGGGTGGTGACGTGTGCACCTGTGTGCTCCTGTGTGTGTGCATGCACACCTGTGTAAGCTGGGTACCGTTCCACACACTGAGAACAATAGCAAAAGGCACACGCAGACGTTGCCCACGCCAGCCACGTGGAGCCCCAGGATTGGGTTTGGCGGATTCCTTCCTGCTTTACTTCTGTCTTGTTTTCAACTTTTCACAAAAGTGCAGTTATTTATATTTTACCTGAAATTACATAACCAGCGGTTTTACCACCTTACCACTCACATCTGCCGAGCACACGCTGTATTTCAGTTCCGTAGCTCCCTCTCAATTTTTCTTGTGCTTTTCCCTGTGACAATGAAGCTGCGGGGATCCCTGTGCACCAGCGTGGCCTGGCCAGATACAGGGCGCACGAGCTGCCGCCTGGCCTCTGGCTGAAGTCTGAGCTGAGACGCAGCCCCGCACACCGCCTCCCCTGCCCGACGCGTACTCCACGGGGCTTTACACGAAGACCAGGTGAGATGAGCCCAGCGAGGAATTCAGGGCAAATGCCAAAGCATCCGCCAAGACAAACCAACCAGCAAACAGACGGGCTGAGATGGTCACAGGAGCAAGGCTGGGCAGTGCTTCTGTTCCAGAACATTCCTCCAGCTCCAACCCTCAGTGACAATGGCCCCATCCTCTTGCCACCCCTTCGCTAGCCTGGAAAGAGTTGCTGAAGTGTGTGTTCCCGTGTCCCCGCTGTGGCAGTGTGACCAAGGACCCTCTTGGCTGCTCCCACGCATGTTTCTGTGGTCCCCACCGACATGGCCGTGGTCCTTGTTGATTGCTTGCTGTCTCTCCTCAGTCTGTCTTTCCTCACCCCTCGCTCTTTCCGTGCGCATTCCTGACCTCACCTGTGAAGGGTCCACATCAGGCACTGCCACTGCCAAGTATGTGGCATATTTTTAAATGGTTATAGTACTTATGGAAGAAAGTGTTTTTCTATAATTAATCAGGGTAAACATGGGGTAATTTTCCTTTGCATTTATGATTAGAAAGGGTTTCATTGATCTGTGGGATATGCATAGACATTAGAGATCGTCTCTGGTTTGTTTGTTAAGGTTAACTGCAATCGAGTGGACTGGCGATGCCGTCTCTCATCCTAGCGTGGTCTTGTTTTTCTTTGTTCTATCCAGGCTCATCAGCTGAGAGCTCAGAACCTTTCTAAATCTTCCAAGTTGGAACCAATGATCCATTCGCAAGGAATCGGACAAATCCCTCTCCCTGCTCAGTGGAAGCCCCACCTTTACCACTGCTAATTTGCCACTTAGCTTCTTTAGCATCTCTAATTTCTTAAGTTTGAAAACTGAATTTTGGCTTGAAGTCGTAGTTTTCAAGCTTTGCTTAGAAGTTATCACGTATTCATTCTACAGTAGGAAGTTTAAAGTACTTGTTGTCTGATTTCAAAAGAAAAAACCCTGTTTGCTTTTCATTAAACTTCATTCAGTCATAAACGAATTAGTGTAACACTGATACCTTTTCAGTGTTCCTGCCAGTAACACAGGATGTAATACACTCATTTACCTTCATATCAACTTGTCAATTCCTTATTAAATTAATACTGAATACTTTATTTTTCCATTTCTGTTGCAAATGTGATCTTTTACCAGTCATATTTTCTAACTTCCTCAGATAATATATAGTAGAACCATTGATTTTTGTTTATTGCTTTTGTAACTCAGTACATTAGTGGATACTCATTTTTGTACTTCAGTTTTATTGACCTTTGAAGATAGACAATGTCATCTGAACAAATAATTTAATCTTGTGCTTTTAAGTAATTACACTATATTGATTTTTTCTTATTTTATTGCATGGGCTGAATTTTCTAAATGCTTTAAGGAAACTGGTGGTGACAGGCAGTGGTAGTTCCTCCTTTCCTATCTGAGACTCAATTCTAACCCTTCACCAAAAGGGCAGATCAGAGGAGAGAGTCAAAGATGGCATCAGCCGCTGTGCATAGAAGTTTAAGAGCAGAGCCTCATTTCAATTTCATTTATAACAACTAGGAACAAAGAATAACTAAATATGAAATGTGCAGGGTTTGGTAAAGTGAAATTATTGCACTGCCATGAGATGGAACCTCACCGGAAGTCCTGCTTTCAGAGTCTGCTGTGGCATGGGGTAGACTCCTAAATGCCCAAGAGGAGGTGAGGTGTGAGGTCACAAGGAGGTGAGTCCCCACACCAGACCTGAGTTCTAGTCCCTCTTGATCCTCATCAATGATGTGAGTAGAACAGTCCAATCCTCTTCCTCATTTGTGGAAAGGGGTGATAATGGTACATACAGCCTCTGGTTCTTGTGGCATCCTGAGCTGCAACTGTCACAGAGGAGTGTCCGTAAAGCTGAAACCATTGTCCTCATCTTGACGATAAGCTTTGGGTCTGTCATAGGAAAATCAGGGACCTCAAAACAACATTCTTTCTTCTCACTGGCGGAACGTGGAACAAGGTCAAACTTTCTTTTCATAATTTCTTTAGTATTTTCCAGAATAAAGGCACATTTTTAATATATTCAGAGAATAATAAGTAAAAATAAAGGCAGAAGCTGGGCCCAGGGTGCATGCCTGTATTCCCAGTGACTCTGGAGGTTGAGGCAAGAGGATGGCAAATTCAAGGCCATCCTGGGCAACTTAGCAAGACCCTGTCTCAAAATAAAAAATAAACACAAAAATGGGCTGAGGGTGTGGCACAGTGGTTAAGCATCCCTGGCTTAAATCCCTGGTACCAAAAACTAAATTAATTAAATATAAAACAAAAGCAGGTAATGCTGACAAATTAAGCCCTTGCAGGACAGGGAACAGATGCCAGGGTTTGAGCCTGGGGGACCACTGAGCTGGGGGCAGGTGCCCAGCTGGGTGGCAAGGTGAGAATGCCTCTGTGTGCAGCTGGGTCAGCTCCAGCGTCAGCGCGGCTCCCTGCAGAGGGCGGGGGAGAAGCAGGCCCAGGCATGCAGGACTCGGGAGTTGCAGGAGGGGTGGGTAAAGCCCCAGGCCCAGGCCTGGCCCAGGGGCACAGGTGCAGGGGCCTATAGCCCAGGGCACGCTGCGTGCAACCTCACGTCTGTCATATTGTTAGCATTGTCTTTGTGACACATGCTTTAGGGGTTTCTAGTTTTATCTTGTTTTCCACAAACACTATTTGTGTTCTCCTCTGTTTTCCTTCCTGTGGAGAATTGCAGGAGGTTTCACCCCTCTTAAGGGCCATTTTACCTGATTTTCATATTTCCAATAACTATTTACCAAGCGCGCCACACTGCATGAACAACCCACTCCTTCCTTCTGTTGGGGCCGCCTCGCTTCCTCGGGACATTTCCTTCTCAGTTTTAGGGAAGCTGGGAACTGCAAGCTGCGCTGAGCACAGCCCGTACCCAGTGTTCCCAGCCATTTCTCACACCGGGTGTTTGGAAATAAGAGGGGAGCGGCCCCAGGCATGCGGCCGACAAGGGTTTTACTGAAGAAAGTTGATAGTGCAAAAGATGGTGGGGGAGATGGCTCGTCCTCTCAACGGTCAGAGACAGCTCTTGTCAGTACTCTAGTTTTTCTGAATGTGTTTCTCCCAGTGTTGGTTTTGTTGGTGTTGATGTTTGTGATCTTTGCATGATCGATAAAGCCCGTCTGGTGGCTGGCCACGCCTGCGAGCCCTGCCCATGGACAGCAGTCCTGCAGGGTTCCCAGGCTCCAGGAGCAGCCCCACCCACTCCTGAAGGGTGCTGGACACAGCATGGCCCAGCGGGCACTGGTAAGCTTGTGTCCACAGAACGGAGAACTGGCTGAGAGACTTCAGAGGTGACGGGGCCTCGTCCAAGGGCAACACCTCCTGGGTGCTGCCTGGAAGGAGGGCCTGCGGCACCCACTGAAGAGCCACTGGACCTTCACAGCAGCCTCCCTTGGGGCAGCACAGAGGGCTGCTGCTATCTGGCAAGGAGGAATGTGGAGAACCAAGTACCACTTAGTACCTCAATAAACCCTCCTGCCCAGGTGGTTGTTAGCCAGTCAGGGGCCACACAGAGGGGGAGGGTCTATACAATCAGAGGAGACACACAGAGGGGCAGGATCTACACAGTCAGGGGGCCACACAGAGGGGCAGGGTCTACACAGTCAGAGGAGCCACACAGAGGGGCAGAGTCAACACAGTCAGAGGAAACACACAGAGGAGCAGGGTCTACACAGTTAGAGGAGCCACACAGAGGGGCAGAGTCAACACAGTCAGAGGAAACACACAGAGGAGCAGGGTCTACACAGTCAGAGGAGCCACACAGAGGGTCAGGGTCTACACAGTCAGAGGAGCCACACAGAGGGGCAGGGTCTACACAGTCAGAGGAGTCACACAGAAGGGCAGGGTCTACACAGTCAGAGGAGTCGCACAGAGGGGCAGGGTCTACACAGTCAGAGGAGCCGCACAGAGGGGCAGGGTCTACACAGTCAGAGGAGTCACACAGAGGGGCAGGGTCTACACAGTCAGAGAAGCCACACAGAGGGGCTGGGTCTACACAGTCAGAGGAGGAAGCAGCCTCTGCTGATTTTCATGCCTGGACTTCATGCCTGGCACCTTCACCCTGTGCCCCGGCTCCCTGAGCACTCAGCATCCTGGTTCAAAGACCTTCCTCCTGGTCTAATAAGCAAATGGCCGCCCCTCTCCAACACCTGCAAACTACGTGGTCTCCTCTATGAGGCTCTTCTGATGTCCCTACCTAAAGTGGGTAACGATAATGTGATCCACTCCTGACTTCATGCCCTGCTCTTGAGAGAGAGAGAGAGAGAAAAGAAGAAGAAGAAGGAGGAGGAGGAGGAGGAGGAGGAGGAGGAGGAGGAGGAGGAGAAGGAGAAGGAGAAGAAGAAGAAGAAGAAGAAGAAGAAGAAGAAGAAGAAGAAGAAGAAGAGGAGGAGGAGGAGGAGGAGGAGGAGGAAGAGGAGGAGGAAGAAGGAGAAGAAGAAGAAGAAGTAGTGGTGGAGGAGGAGGAAGAAGGAGGGGAGAAGGAGAGGAACAGGAGCAGGAGGAGGACGGGGGAGGAAGGAGAGAGGGAGAGAGGGAGAGATACAAAATGTTTAGAGTCTGACATCTGATGGGTGGAGCTGCAGGCTAGAGGCTCAGAGAAGACCCATCCAAGTCCAAAGGCCATCTCCTGGCAGAATTCCTTCTCGCCCCAGAAAGCCAGACTATGTTCTCTTCAGGTATTGACTGATTGCACAAGATTGCATTATGGAGGGCAATCAATCTGATCTATAGATTTCAAAGTTGATCTCACCAGAAACATCTAGAATCATGCTTGATCAAGGGTTTGGATCCTGTTGCCCACCAAATGTGACACACAGAAAACCAGCCATCACGTATTCTGTTTCTAAATCTACATGAGACTAGATTTGTGGGCGAGAAGTTCAACTGAAAGAACTTCAGGTGACTGCATGTCTCACCCAGGGTCTTGCGATGAGTGGCACATCAGTCATGTTGAGGGAGTCACACTCTGTAGGAACACTAGTGGAGCAGCACCAGGCTGTTCTCAGACTTAGCCAGGACTCGCCTTGCAAAACCCAGAGCTGGCCGGTGGCTCGCTGGGCACACATGGAGTGTGCCTGGCTACTCCCAACATTGCCTTGAGAAGAAAGTGGATTTTTAAAGTCACCCTTTAGGTTTGCTTTTTCTTGAGCAAAGGTCAAGAAAATAAATTACCTAGAGAAAATAATAAGGTCTGTGTTTACATTGTCAGACCTTAGAAACGGATCCTGTCTCTCAAAGCAGGGGCTCTTGCGCATTTGATTATAAAATGCTAAAAGAACGCAATGTTAAACAATGCTGAATATAGCCTAGGTTTAACTCAAAAGACAGGTGATTTCTCCTGTGTAGTTTAGCCAAGCGATGCACAGTTTTGCGCAGGTTAGAGCTTACCTTCATCCGAGTGGCTGCTGCAGCAGGGTGGCTCCGCCCTGGCTGGGAAGCCCAGGCGTTCTCTGCAGGTGTGTCTTGAATAAGGAACTCCAGTCAAGGTGGGAAACCAGCATGACTTAAGACCTGCTGTGGACCCCCGTGGCCTCAAAGGCAGGCACAGAGAGGGCTCCCTACCTGTAGAGCCCTGACAAGGCCCCCACCCCTCGAGAGCAGTCTCTAGAACCCCTTCACCCACCAAACATCCTGCAGGGTGTGGCCATTAGCTGAGCAGTCCCCACGCAGAGGCTCATCCTGTGCACACAACCAGCCCACTGACCTGGTCGGCGGAAGGGCCTGGGCCAGTAAACGTCAGGCCAAGTGCCGCCTTCCCAACTTCACTTGGGGGGGACTTTGTCTTCATGGCACTGCTGGTTGGCTCCATGAAGACCTACAGCCAGCACATCACAGCTAGAGAGGATGGTGCCCTTGTCCCCCGACATGCTATTCAAAAATAAGAGGAAAAAAAAAACCCTGTGAATTAGAGCTTAGGAAATCCAGCAAAAATTGAACTTTCTCATAAGTGGAATGTAGGCTTTTTTTTTTTTAAATGAGACCCCCCCCAACCTGGCTGAGAGCCTGATAGGTGCAGCCACCCTGGCATGGGTGGAGGGTCAGCTGGGGTGCAGCATGCAGGCTCCGCTAGTGCTCCGCAGACTTCCTGGATGTCTCAGAGTCGTCGCGGTGCTTTGCTTAGTTAGGTTAGAGCACGCATTCTCAGGGTCCTCTGGCTTGTTGGCAGCCTTCTTGTGCGGGGCCAACTGGAAGGGCCACAGCCACCGCCTGGGCCCAGAGGCACCTGCCCTGTGTGGGGTGCAGGGGCCTGTGAGGCTTGGAACCCGTGCTCATGCGGGGGCCTGGTCTGAGCAGCATTCACTGGGCCTCCCCTCTTTGGCAGTTTGCCAACCTGTCCCACTGGAAGAGCCTGGGACACGGCCTCCTTGTGACTCCCAGGCAGCCCTGTCAGACGCTTCAATTCCATAGAAAGCAGATTTGGTGGGTTTGCTTGACGGCACCTTCCTGTGGTCTTTCAGGGGCTTGTTCTTTAAGAGCTTGTTTCTCAGTGGACCTGTTCCTATGGCTGCTGCTTTATTTTGTACAAAACTCTGTGTAGTGTGGTGGCAGGGAGCCTCCAGGCATGCCCCTGGGGATGCTTTTGTACCCTGAGGACTCCGTACTTTGCCCACAGATGCTCTGTGTGACCAAGAAGTGGCATGGTGTCAGAGTGGCTCCAATCAGGACTTCAACAAGTGACAGTCCCCAGTCTAGGGCCCCAGCACTGTGGCCTGGCCGGCATGGAGTGTGCTGGCCCACCAGGAGACCCTGTCACCAGAGGGGAAGACAGGCACAGGGTGCAGGCACTGAGGCATGGGAGCCGCTGACCCCGTGAAAGCAGTTCCTGGGGAGCAAGCCCAAAGATGCTGTCCTCCTGGTCATTATCTCCACGCACTTGAAGCCGGGAGCCCTGGCCACAACCCATAGTGACTGAATGCACCTGTGACTTCGCAGCCTCCAAGTTAGGCTTCCTGGAGCTCCTATGGTCTTGGGAAAACTCTGTAGGCCTCTAAGCCTCCACCCTTCCTCTGTGCCTTAGGGGTGGTGGCTGGATTGCTAAGCAGGTGGCATGTGCAGGAGCACCTGGGACGGTCAAGTACTTGCTTTTTCTTGTTGTTTCCTAAGTCTTCAGATGCAGGAAGGAGGATAGTTTTCCAACTAGAGAGAGTAAGCCAGGCCTGAATTGCAAACACAGCCACCTCTCCCCTCCGCCCTGTCTTCCTTTCTTCCCTTGCCCTCCTAAGGAAAACCAGTGCTGGGCTGCTAAGCAGCTGCAGGTCACCCAGGAGGAAGCCCTGGCCAGCAGGCATCCTTCTGCTGTCACGGCATACAGAAACCTGTGTATGCTGCTCCTGTCTTGTGGCTGCTGGGAGGGGCTGGCTAGTCGGGATGGGACAGAAACTAACTAGACAGGCACAGTCGCTGCCACAAAGTCTAATTTTGCAAGTGGTCTTAGGTAGTCATTCTTTTTTATGCATATAATTTAAGAGGTTAATCATTCTGGCTTTGAGGCATGAATAATAATCTATTAGCAAAACCAAAGGGAGATTTGGCTCTCTAGTTCCTTGGTCTGATTCGCTTTTCCTGAAGTTGGAAATGGGTGGTGCTTGCTGGGTTCGATGATGCCAGCTGGCTAGTGTTCCCACCAAGCCTCATCTTGGGCACAGGATTCGCAGAAGAGAGATTTGTCCAGCTATCTGATTAATTTTGTCATTTATTGAGTTCCAGAGTCCCCTAGTTGAAATGAAAGACCTTTTCCCTAGCTATTATTAAACTGAGATGCTAATCTCCTTTCAACACAATTAAATTTAACTCAAATCACTTCATTAAAAAAACAAAAGTGAAAAAAAATGTCAAGGACTGACTTGTATTTAGAGTACATGAATTCTTGAACAGGAAGGGGTTGGTTCTATAGGCAGCCTACGCTGTCTCCAGGTCGACCTGTCATTCCAAAAGGAAGAGCCTCATTTAAGTTAGAATGAGGCACCTGCCAGGAAGGGTCTCTAATTGCAGGAAGTGTAGTCCCCAAGACCCATTTCCTGAATTAACTCCAAAAGGTTGAGCTATCCCCAACCTACAAGGTCTGAGTGGACAGCCAGTGACAAGGAAGTCTTTGATAATACACGACAGGCAGAGAGCCTCTTGGGATACAGAGGGGTCAGTGCTGCCCAGGGTCCCTTCCTCCAGACCTGGGGTAGCCCCATTAGCTGAAGTACAGCCTTCCTGGAATGCAGCCATGTCCACGGGCTCACGTGGTCTGTGCTTGCCCTGGGGATACACCTGAGAGCTTGGCCACAAGCCAGACAACATCCCTACGTTGTTGGGCTGCAGGGTTGAAGCCTGCATTCAAGTCCACTCACATTCTCAGTCTTAAAAAAATAGACCTGCCTCAAGACAAAAACATACACACACGTGCGCGTGCGCAAAAGCCAAGAGCTAGCCATCTGACCGACAGCAGGCACATGGCACTTTGGATTTCCTTTCCTAGGCAACTCTCTGTGACAACACAAAAATGTGTTGTCCATTTGTGACTCCAGATATATAATGTCAGAGCACATTTCTCTTTATTGATTCATTTTATCATACAAAATGACATGGCTTCTCATTGATCTGTCTCCAAAGGATCAAAATGCTTTAATAAATACCTTAGTTGCTTTAGGTCTGGGAAGAAATGAAACAGTTAGTCAAGTGTAGTGTGACATTGAACGAAAGCCTTTCATTCCATTTAACTCAAGAGCCTGCTGGATAAATCCAGGGACCCATAAAGTGAACGACAACACACTTTCTTAATGGCCAATTAGGGCCTCCTTTCCTAAAGCAAATAAACAAACAAACCTCGGAATGGAATTTGGGGTTTCATTAGCCGGTCAGATCCTCGACGGAGTTGTGTGCCTTGTATATGGATCATAGTAGAAATCCAGTCTCAGGTAGGGGTGACGCGGAGCAGTGCAGAGCAAGAGAGCAAGCTCACGCTCTCAGGCAGAGGCGGGGGTGCCCAGCGGGACGGAGCGTTCGCCCAGTGTCCCCGAGTGCCCTGTGTGCCAGAGACTCTGGGACCTTGTGGGAGGGGCATCTTCCTGCACTGGCCCCAGGAGGCCCCAGTGCACCCTGAAAGTGACTCCGCTTGGTGACGCGTGCCTTTGTTCTGGAATGCCTGGCAGGCATGACTCGCTGCATCAGGTGACTGACTGCTCCTTCCTCAACTCCAGGGCCACAGCCCTGGGCTTGGACAGGCCCTTTCTCACCCAAGGCTGATGGCAGTGCCTTCCTGGGACAAGCCACTCTCAGAAGCTCTGGCATCTGTGCCCGTGGTCACTTACAGTAACAAGGTGGCGGGCAGGACACCCACCTGATCCCTGATGGGAGCCACAATCAGGGGAAGGAGGTACAGCATCTCAGAGACTTACTGTCCCACCTGCAGACTTTTGGTCATCTCTGATATCCTTGTCTTTCTCTGACGAGTGCTCAGTATACCTGTCCCCTTGTCCCTTCCTCTATGCCATTTTCAACAATATCTACATGAGCATGAGGCTGACCTTAAACTTGTGATCCTCCTTCTTGCCCTCCACCAACTCTGTGGGGACATCCTTGCCACTGTGAGCTGACACCCTCCAGCAGGGCTCCCACCCCAGGTGTGTTCACTTCCCACGGGGACTGGGCTGATTACTGATCATGGAGCATCCCAACCCCAAGTCCCCATGAGATCACACTGCCCACACAGATTTGGAATGGGGGACATATTCTTTTACATTTTCTTTTTGGTTAATCTATAAAGAATAATACAAAATGAACAAGAAAGGGTTTGAGGGTGCAATCACCAAAGACAGGCTGGGTAAAGTGACCCCTCTGAGGGAAGGAGGACTGTGGGCAGGGCTGCCTCTGGTGCTCCCAGGGAGGGTGCTGGCCAAGCTCTGGTGCAGGGCAGGGCTTTCCTGTTTGTCAGGGGCCGGGCCCAGGTAGCCTTTCCCTGGTCTCCCAGCAGGTGTCCTGTCTCTCCTGGTCTCTTCTGTCCTCAGTACCTTGTTGTTAACAACCTGGAAATCAAATGCAAACAGCTCTTTAAAAAACGCTCAGCACAGTTAGCAGGGCACTAATTGGCCCAAAGTCTCCTGGCACACGCAGGGGTGGGAGCAAGAGGATACTTTCCTCAGAGCTAAACTCGAGTCAGGAGCCTCTGCCAGGAGTGTTCCCCAGGTAGCCTCCTTCGTGTCTTCAAAGGTAGGTGCTGGGGCACAGCGCCACATACGGGCATTTCTCACTCACCCTGGCTCTGCCTCTGGTCATCCAGCACAGTGCGTGTGTGCCCAGCTCGGGTTCCGATGCCTCTGTGTGCGTGCTCGGCTCTCCTGTGGGCACAGGAGAGGACTGATGCTCATCCCCTCTGTGACCATGGCATGCATCTGGGGGGATGGAGCAGCACAGCTGCCCTGTCCCTCCAGCCCACCTGCATTAAGTGGAGCAGGACTGGCTCACCGGTCCAGTGCCCTGGCACAGGGTTCACAGCAACTGTTCAAGATATTCTCAGGAGTGGTGTTTTTATTTGTTGATTTTTTGTTTTGATTTGTTTTTGTTTTTTTATTTGGTACTGAAGGTTGAACCCAGAGGTGCTTTACCACTGAGCTACATCATAGATTCTTTTATTAATTTTTACATTGAGATAGAGTCTTGCTATGTTACTGAGGCTGGCCTTGAACTTGTGATCCTTCAGCCTCAGCCTCCTGAATCACTGGGATTGCGGATGTGGACGATGGCTTTCATGACTTTGTCACTAGCAGTAACCTGTATTTTTATTTTTATATTAAACCCCATCTGCAAAATTCAGGCTTATTTTTCTTTGAAAACAACAGATTTCATATTTTGTACATGCATAGTCAGTACTGGTGAGTTCTCATCTGTCACTGGGCACCCATGACTGCAGCAATCATTCTCTGATGCCCTTAGCAAGAGAGCATGATAACAGACACCAGGGAAGACCGAAGCTTCCCTCAGGCCTCCTCCATCTGGCTGGTAACCTCCCTGGTGCTACAGGTGCACCAGTGTGGTCGATGATCACACGCTGTGTGGGACTTTGCCAGTCCAATTGCCTGGCCATTCAAGTGGATGAGACAATTATGTAGACTTCCAGACACTTCTGTTTCAGGATGTACGGGCTATCAGCTGCCGGTGGGGGCAGAATGCAGACGCCTGTCACCATTTTGAATATTAATATCCACCTTCAACTTTCAACCACATTATAATTTGGCAGTGCTCAGTGGTGCCTCTGCCTCTCCAGCCAAATGACATTTGTCACACTCAAGTAGGAACAATTATTAATAATTTTCATTTCATTAGAAGCACTACAATAAAATGTCAACAGCCTTGAAAGTGCATCAGAAGTGTACAAATTAATTTTGATTTTCTGAAGTGTAATTATTTTTGTAAGTACTAGACTGTGTAATCACTTTGGGCGTTGTTACTTGTGCAATCAATTATACTTAAATGCACTTATCTGTTTTCAAACATGATTTTTGGAGGTCACCTGTTGGTGTGCTTCTGCTATTATAACAGAAGAGGCTGTGCTTCACGTGGGTCAGGCGGCAGCCACCGGCCAGTAAGGTGGTGACGAGGTGACGAGGAAATTCAAGAGCAAATGGCCTTTTGGAAGGCTGGTCCCCCTCCAGAAGAATTGGGGCTTAATTAGTTCTAGTTAGTTTTGGCTGGGGTACAGTAACCAAAAAAAAGGTTTTCATAGTGAAAAGGTAAAGAAGCTTTTACTTGTGCAGTGGAGCGTGATGTCACCCACTGGGCTCTCCATCAGCTTCCCCACCTGCCAGTCTCACGGCACCTCCTGCTGCAGTGTGCCTGAGCTGGCATCGCTGGTGGCCCTTCCTGGGGTGGTGGCCATATTAGTCCTGGGCCTTTTCACTCATCCTCCAGAGCATGGGCAGAGCACTACCTAACAAATGATTTTGAATGATTAAATAAATAAGCATTGCCACACACGTTCAATGACAGAATGTGGATGTGCTCACTGATGTTAGCAAGTCCTGCTGCTCTTAATCATTCCACTCAAGATAGAGTTCATAATAGTTCAGTCTTAGGAAAATCTATCGCTTCCCTTTGTTTTAGCCAGGAGGCAGGGCCTGACTCAAACCCACAGGAACAACCCCACACATCACGAGTAATCAAATAAAGGCAAGATGAAACATCAAAGGACACTTTTATTGCCAGGAAAGAGCAAAACCAAAACAGTACCATTCAAAGTGAGTGAGGCAGCGTGAGGCACCCAGGGTCCCATTGACAGGAGTGTAAATCGCTCCACCTTTCTGGAGAGTGATTTACCAAAATCAAAACCTCATGAGACTTTTTGACCAGGAAATTCTACTTTTGGTGCCTAAGTTACAGAAATAACAATTAAGCCAACAAAGACAGATGCACAAATGATCTTTTCAGTAATCGCTGAAGCACACAAAGCAAACGCCATCCTATGCCAGCAGCTGAAGTGATGGCGCATTTGCCAAACAAAATCCTCTGTAGTCATTGAGGGCCATTGTGGATGGACATGTAAAGTGCCCCAAGACACGGGGTCGGCGGGCCTAAGCTAAGTGTGCCCAACCTGTGCAGCATGCTTGTGTTTGTTAACTAACACATCAGATTCTGTACAACAGGAGGAGAAATCTGAAAAGCCAGTTAAGGATCAGCTGTAAACCAAGCTACAGAGAACCCAGGCCCATGTGTCTTGGAGGGGAGTGGTTTGGATGTACATGGTTGCTATTTATTATTTCACTTAGTGTGTGTGCTGATGGTGTGTGCCCTTTGAAGTTATTTTGAATTTGTAGGAAATTTAAGATAAAAGCATAGAATTTATTTTAAAGTGGTAACTAACCAGATCAATAAGAGAAGGTGAGGCAAATCCTCCTGGCCTCCTTCCTATCCACTGGGCTGTGTTCCTGAGTTTGCTACTTAATTGGCCACTGGCTGGTATTGATTAGCAAGTGACCAGCACAGGTGAGAGCCTCATGGAAGGGAATCCTCAGGCCCATGTGGTTTATGGGAAGCCGCATTCCCTCAACCTAGGTCACTTGGGGAGCTACCAGTAATGGAATGAAACCTACATAAGCAGGACCACTGTCAGGACTTCCCAAAAATATGGGCAAACTCACAAAGCGAAGTCCTTGTCCTCAAAATGACTTCTGTAGCTGTTAGCTAAATGGCTGCCAAGATGTCGTTTTAGCAAAATGGTGAAGTGCTGTCTCCATGGAGATGGAAATAATGATGCTGGCTCTTTGGGGACCAGAACCAAAGTGGGGGTGTTTCCCTTGTTGGAACCACTTCCATCCGCTGCCCACGAGTGAGGGTCTGTCTCACTTCCGCCACGTTGACTTTGAGAATCACATGTACAGTATCTTATTAACAAGAGATTATAATTACAAGAAAAATGATAAGCCCACAAAATAAAAAGTAAGCCCTATTTTAAAAAAATTAATCTACTGCTTTAAATAAAATAAAACCTTACATTGACCTTAGAACTTGGTTAATGAGGCATTTGCCAAATTGTTTAGTTTTTATGGCTTGCCAAGTGTGTAATTACTTTGCTTGGCACTTTTAAAAAAACGTTATTATAAACTCTTCTTCCAAAGAAAATTATGCAACATAATTATTAACTCTAAAATTACACACACATTTATCCTGCAGTCTTTGCTTTCATGATTCAGCCTTCATTTAAACACGGGCGGCTTGATTCATGCACCTGCTCACAATGATGCTTTCAATGTGTTCCTACTAATTTCCCATTACATGGTGGAAAGCCAAACACAGGGAGAGATCAAGTAACAAAAACCAGGCTTTAATAGAAAATCAGTCTTCACAGAGCTGGAGACCCGGCCACATCCACACCAGAGCGACTGTGAGGTTCTGGTCCAACCTGCTCAGATCATCACGGTCTGTGTTTTACGTTTTCATCCATTTTGAATATTCCAACCAGAACCAACACTTCAGACCCAGACACAAAGGTAACATTTTTAATTAGATTTTGTTCTTGCTTTCTCTTGAGTGTTACATCTGAGAGGAGAGAGAGAGAGAGACAGAGAGAGAGAGAGAGAGAAGTCTCATGAAAATGCAAACCTCAATTTAACCCAGGTTTCATTTGCCACTTCCTGGTGTGCGGCCTGAGCTGTCTGCTAGCCAGTAAGCTCCTGAGGGCAGGACTGGTCTCACAACCGCCTGGCCTCCTCTGAAGTTGCTCAGCCACAGTTTACAAATGGGCTGGATGTTGTGGACAGAATTTGTGATACCTCCCAAATTCATGTGTTGACGTTCTAACCTCCCGGTCCCTCAGAAGGGGACTGTATTTAAAGGGAACTTTTGAAGAAGTGTTAAAGGCTACAGTGGTGCCATTACGGTGTGCCTGGCTTCAACACAACCGGTGTGCGTGGATGAAGAGGAGGTCAGAACGGGGAGGACCGCGCGAGGACACAAGGAGAAGATGGCCCTCCTGCGGAGAAAGGAGAAAACCTTGGGGAACAGCTGTGCTGAGGCCTTGAGCTTGGACTCCAGCCTCCAGACTGAAATCAACTTCTGCACTTTAAGCTGCCCAGGCTGAGGCTCTTGCCACAGCATCCCAAGCAGATGAGTTTTTGCTCCTCCTGTTAGAGAGCTTTCATGAGTGTCTTGGACAACACAGCTAATTCCACTGAACCTGCACTCTGCATTCCAGGATGGAAGAGGAATGGGCCCACCTGTGGCCACACGGCGGAGGCCACAGTGGAAAAGAGCTACCTCCCGGAACTCTGGAGCCTCTGGTTGCCTGGTGGCATGTCCAGGAAGACTGGAGAGTGCAGAGCTCCATACTGGGGCGACCATGGTTTCCTTTGTAAGAGGACATGGCAATGCTTGCTTGACCATAGCAGATAGCTCTGCTGCTGTATTTCCATCCATTACCAAGGATCAAACCTCCTATAATGTCAAATTTCCCCAAATGTCAGTTAAAGATTCATGACAATTGCTGAACATTTCCTGATCACTGTGCATGAGAAAATTCCTCAAATGCACAGATCTACTGGCGCTGGACTCCTGAGACCGGGGTGAAGCTGGTACTCCTTCTGACATATCTAGCTCCAAATTTTCAGTGGGTCATCCTCCTTTTGCAGAAGTTCTACGGTGGATCCAATTCCAGATAATCCACAGGGAAGTTTCACGTGGAAGGAAGGCCTGTTGCTGCATGGGAAGCTGTGTGAACTGGAACAGGTCTTACTGAACCCTGAGATGTTGAACTGAGATACACATCACATCACGCAGATAAACAGAAAAAGCAGTGTTCAAAATCCTTGCGGCACCATGCTGGGTTATTTCCACGCTTCCTGACCCTGAACTTCCCAGATTGATTGATTCTTTTGCTTCTGATTCAGCAATAGGGATTCACATTTCTTTCTCTAGGGGGGAAAGACACAAATAAAGAAGTGTTGACAACATAACCTTTTGCTGTCCTGTGATCAGTGAGAGTCCATCAGTGTAGACTCACCATGACCAGACCCTCTGCTGTTTTCTAAGGCCTTATTTTGCTTTTTGGCCGAATGCCTGTTTAGATAATCCAAAAGAAATCACAGGCAAATTTGCCCAGTGCATTCTTAGAAAACATTTTTAGGTTTCATTTGAAGGAAAGAGCAAGACATATTTTCACTTTTACACCTTCTGTTCCCACATGAAAACATTGACTCAGGAGCCAGGCTTGCAAACAGCTTTCCCGCTCAAACAATAAAAATGAAGTGAAATCCGCGATGCCAGCAGTTCTGCATCAGAAGCAGGACTCAGGTGTCACAGGCACGGAGAATGTGTGGAAACACACTGAAAAGAATCGATGACGTATTCAAAACGGTTGTTACAGATACCAACAGTTTCCGTTAGCACGCTCACTTAGCACTTAGAGAAATACTCAATGAAGGAAAAAAAAATGGTTCTGCTTATTATCATTTGGGTGATGAAGGCAGATTGATAGAAGAAAGGAGCGGACCCCCACGTTTCATTCACAGAGGACACACATTTCCCCGGAGGAAGCGACCGCCCATCCTCAGTGGAGGCCAGGTTGCTTCAGCAGCGCCAGTTCACGGGGACGTGGGTCAGTCAGGAGAACCTTAGGGCCCGTCACTGGGGAGCTGGCGGCCACACCACCAATGAACTGGAGTGTGCATTTTGTTTGCTTTGCTAAACATATGAGTATTCTTTTCTAGTGATGAGCTCGAGAAAATAGTCACATTTTTTCTTGCAAATTTAAATCAAGCGGTGTCATGTGATTGATACCCGGAACAAGCTCATTTTACTTCCACTTGGGGAGATGATGCTCTCTTGGGTGTGTGCTTGAGTTCTCTTTCATTACGCCTCCCAAGCCCGCCCCATGGGGAATGTCACCCTGCTGATGCAAAGAGCTTCCCCGGGGTAATCCCAGCTCTGGGGGTGGCCTGCATGACAAGTCAGGAACAGAAGGATGGCCCGGGTTCTGCACTCCACGGTTAGCAAAATTACCCTAAAATCCTCTCAATTCAAATGGTAGGGATTTACCACACACCTGTTGTTCTGGGAAAGTGTTTTTAAGCCCGCAGAACGCATCGGGAACCACCCACAAGGAGCACGTGCTGCCCGGGCGCTCCAGGGGCATTGGCTGTGGCACTTTCTGGAAGGCCATGTGTCCTACCTTCCTGGCTTCCCCACTCCCTGGTGTGTGCTGGGAGCTGGTGGTCAGGCAGACAGCAGGCCTCCCTTCCACTACCAGCCTTTCCTTCAGGAGGGACCACTCGGGGGATAACTCCCATGAGCGACAAAGCATGAGCCGTGCCCATGAATGGGGAGGCACGGGGAGGCACGGGGAGGCTGTGCTGCCTGGGCCTGGGGAGGGGTGGCTGTGGGTGAGGGTGGTGCCAGGGTGGGGCCTGGATCCGACACAGGCGCTGGGCCGTAGCATCACATCTATCTCTGCGCCCACTGAGCGAGGAAACCCGGGCTGTGAGATGCCAGTGGGCTCCTTTCTGTCCATTCAGTGCTTTTTTCTCATCATTTGAAAACCTCTGCCCCTCACGCAGGGCAGAGCCTGCTGGAGCATGGGGTTGAGCACTCGCCACACTGGCCCGGGTGTGGGAGGAGGCACAGTTTGCACTTGAGTGTGAGAATCTAGTCCTGCTCCCTGCTCAGCAGGAACCCACTCTCCAGTTAGCTCTCACGTTGCTCCTCTGGTCACCTTCCACCTGGCCCAGTCCCTTTCATGTGCACACACATGTTTCAGAGTCCAGCTTCTCCCCTCTTCTCGCTCCAAGAAGATGTCCACTGCTAGGAGGACTGGGCAGCTGTTGCCGAAGGTAGAGGATGCTTCCGTGAGCCGTGTGGCTGCTGGGCCTCCACCTTGGTCTTGGCTGACTGGGGACATGCTGTCTCTTGGGCTGGTCAGGCCACTGTCCAGACCCAGCTGGCCTCTGTGAGCACCAAAGTCTCAGCCAATCTCCTCAGGGTTTGCTCCCTGTTTGCTTATGAGACCGTGACTGTCCGCCCTCCACCCACTTGTGTTTGCCTGGCCCCTTTGCATCTTGCTGTAGCTCATGTTCAGCCCCGGCTGGGTGGATCACCTGGCATCTCTGGATCCTAGGGTCCCTTCTGAGCAGCTGGCACTTTTTCTGTGTCTCCGGGACACCTCAAGGGAACTTTGATCCTCTTGCTGCCTCAGCTTGCCACTGACGGCCTAATGCACTCTGTTAGGCTGAAGGCACCCTGCCAAGGTCCCATAGAAGGCAGGGGACATCGTAGTCCCCCCACTGAGGCAGCCAGGCCTGGTGCTGGAGGTCACAGATTCCGGTTCCTAATTGCCAGTGTCTGAACGCGGAGGCCGGGAGATCTGCCAGAACTCCACCCAGTGGCTCTCATTTCCATCTCCTGGGCTTCCTCCCTTACAAGGCGAGGTCGGTGGAGAGTGTCTTCAGTGCTGGCACTGGGGACAGTGAACGCCTCAGGAAGTCCAAGTCCCTGCTATTACATTAGCATAGCCTCCAGTCTTGTGTTGGATGAGGTACAGGAGAAAGCGAGCACCCTGTGGCTGCGCCAGTAGGATTCCAAAGACACTTGGGAACCTTCCCGTACCAATGGCTGCCATGTGCCGGGGGGGCAACAGGGAAATGGGAATGCACAGGGCCTGGTCTCATTTAGACCAGTTCTCAATCGCAGAAAAGTCACTCAGAGAAATCATGTCACCTGCTCAGAGTAGAGAAATCTGTCTCAACTTTAATTTGTACTTTGATTTATTATCTTCAAATTAAGTTGTAGCTAGCTCAAAGTGCATGTGTGTGTTCATTTATTGAATCTCTGGATATATTCTTATATATACATGTATATCCAAATTGGCCGTCTGCATTGATTATACTGATGAACAGAAGATAGATGGGATTTTTAAAAATGAGTGTATTTCCCAAAAAATAATAAAGTTCAACCAGCCATGTTAAAGAGACCATTTTGGAATCTGTTGTTTATTGTTTGCTGTGTAATAAATTACCCTGGAAGGCCAGAATGACTAACATTAAGATCTCTTGTGGTTTGTGAGGGTCAAGAGCAGTTTAGCAGGTGGATTCCGACAGAGGCTCCCCAGAGATGGCACCAGCTGCCAGCCAGGGCCCAGGCAGCTGAAGGATCTGGAGGATCTATTTGCACAATGGTGCTGCACTTGGATGTGGACGGGAGGCCTCAGTTCCTCATCCCAGGGGCCTGTGCACCCGAGTGCAGAGGAGAAGGCTAGCGCCTGTTTGGTTGACAGCTGGCTTCCGTGACAGTGACATGAGGGAGACAGAGTGAGCCAGAGTAGCCATTCATCAGCTGGGCCATGCAGTGGCCACCACTTCCGCACTGTTCTTGAGAGGGAGTCCACACTGAAGGGGAGGTCAACCAGGCAGCTCTTGAGCAGAGGTCCCTAGAGAACGTGTGCATGTGTTGAAGCTGACCCATATCCATATCCATCTCTGCTGAGCCCTGTACCCCACCTGCAACAGGCACCGTGATGTCCAGGTCTGCTCCCAGGGTGCTCGGCTGGCTCCCTGGTCATGTTGAAGGGACCCTGCCTGCAGGGCTGCTGTGAAGGAGATGCAGGCTCCCCGTCCCCCATCAGTCCACAGAACCCACATCCTGAAATGACTGAAAACATCGAAGTGTGTGGTTCATCTAGGGCAGGGCATGAATTAGAAAAGCCAAGGACCCCTCAGCAGCAGAACGCCGCCTGTGGCCTTCAACCAACCAGGCAGATGAAGCTTGTGTTTCCTGAGTGGCTCTTTAAGGGATTTCTCTCCAAACACAGCACTTCTTGGCCTTAGATCTCTTCCAATGCCTTGGTCTTCCTCATGGTCACCTGCATTTGAGACTCTGCCCCCTTTCTTAGTAGGGCTGGCTTGTTCCAAGCCTCAGCTTAAATGCTTCCTCCTCAGGGACCTTCCCAGACCAACCTATCCAAAGGTAACTATGGGCACTCACAATCAGAGCTGTGCCTTGGTTTGTTTTCCTTGATAGAACTTCACACGCTCTGTAATTACATGACTGTGATCACTTCTCTGTTGACCATCCATGCGTACACACTTACACGCATGTGTACACACTTACATGCATCTGTGTGTTTGTGTGTGTGTGCATAGGTGTGCCTATTCAGGCATTCATGCAGTTTATAGGTAAGAAAGTGAGGAGCAGGGAGAAGCCTAGGCAGACCTTGACAGTTCCAATTACATTTCCCAGAACTTGCAGCTAAAAGATGATAAAATTCTGCATCTCTGTTAGCATTCAGAATTGTTAATTCATGGGCAAGCAATTTAGATGAATTTTAGATGAGAAAATGAATTTCTGGCAGCACAGCAGGAAAATCATCACTTACTGTAGTTGAGAATAGTTATCAGTGATTAGTGTTCCTGTGTTTGATGTGGTGGCTTTTATGCTGCATTTGGTGCGGGGAGAAGTCTTCAGCTCTACAGACAAGACTCTTAATGCAGTAAAACAAACCATACATGAGAGAATCTGCCTGGAACGGCTGGGGGGCAGATGAGGGTGCTCCTTCAACTATGAAAAGGGGGAACTGCACCACAGAGCAGGCCTCAGCTCTTCAATCAGAATGCTCCACTCAAGAGGCTGAACAGCCCTGGGGGGAAGGTCGCCCATGAACACATTCTGTACACAGACTCAGCTGCCCCTCTGTGGGCAGGGGTGATCGGATCGTTTCTCTAACCTTCTAATGGTCTTGCATGGAGCCAGAATGTTCAGTTGGAGAGTGTGAATTTTAGCTGATCAACATGGAAACAGCATCTACGTGTTGGAAATATGTGAGCCTGGCACTTTGCTTCGCAATTGACTAGCAGACTGGAGCTTTCAGTGCTCTTGTGAGCTACTGTGCAGGGCAGCGTGTGACCCTGGAGATGAGTAGACCATGGTGTCTGCCAGGTGGGTTTTCCTTGAAATACTCGCAGGTGAGTAACTCGACCCTATTTAAAACCAAGCAAGGAGAGGCACTGAACATGCGTAGCAGCCATGTGCACACGTGGGTCTATAACGTCCCAGCGTTCAGAGCTTATGTTAATCCCTGCAGGGATTGAGGGAGTTTGGACAGCATGTTGACTCTGCCCAGAGAATGGATGAGGTGAGATCGTTCCCTGGAGAAGACACCATGGGGTCTTCCAAGAGCTGATAAAAAAGGAGCATGGCTCAATGACTCACGGGCGGCTCAGGTGACGGAGCACCATGGGAAGTGTGCTGCAGGCAGCTGGGTCCCCTGAGAAAAGCAGCCCATGTGGCTTCTTACAGTGCTTCATGATCACCCACAAATAACCACAGTCACCGGGTCCTGTAAGTAGGAGAACACGGCTGCCTCTGGAAATACATATACGGTAGCAAGTTATTTGGACAGTTGGCAGCTTCTCTCAAACTTGTTCAGTGCTATTATTTTCTGTGGTATGTAACCATGTTATAATTATGTTTCCTATAAATTTATTTGCCTCAGTAAAATAGAGAATTCAGTTTGCATACCTCAAATCTGTGATTGACTTTAGAATATCAACATTCTCTCTACTATGAAACAGGTATGAGTCACCAGGTTCCTGGGGAAAACACTGCAAGTCACGCTACCACCCGCAGAGCTGGCTGGGGACTGGGGCTCACAGTCCGCTGTGGGGCAATGGGCCTCTGCGGAGGTCTCAGCTGGACTTCAGGGTCGTCTTGACTGACAGGGCAGAAGCATTTGAACCTTGTAGCAAAGACTTCATCAAATACACCTCACACACTCGCTCAGCCTTAAACTGTTTAGAGACCAGATACGAAGCAGAGGGGAACTCATGTAATTATCCATGTACACGTCCACATTGACAAAGCTGTCTGCAAAAACCAGCCCTCTCCTTTTACATGCACTGAATGAAGTCTGCCATCTTGCTGGCCTGGAGTAGCCGATGTGCCCAAATGAAAGCAAATAACAAAAATGCTAAAAGACATTTCCATTTCCTTATTTAAAAGATTTATTATTCGGCACTATCTCTGCATGGTGTTTCTTCACTCTCATAAATATTTTACAAATTTCGAGAGCTTCAAATTTAAAATACCGATTAACTAAATTAACAAGCCAAAGAATTGAAGAGTAGTAAACTTGAGGTTCTGGGTTTTTAATTTTTATTTTTTGATAGTCCTTGAATTTGAATTTTTTAAAAATTAAGCAATTGTATGCCCATCTCTCTCTACAGGGATCTTTAGACACTTCTCTTGTGCAAAGCAGCCCAAACTTGGCCCCAAAAGTATCTGAAAAAATTAATTATTGAGGACTCACCACGTCAACTGAATGCTAAAAACATCCTGAAAGCTTCTGTTCTCCTTTTTTCTCCATTTCCAGGGTCACTGGCCATTCTTTTCTGCTGAGAATAATTTTTCTCCACAAGAAACACAGCTTACTCCCTCATCTTCCCCAAAGAGTTGCAAAAAATTTTTCCTCTCAGTGTGGACGTAATGTTCAAAATGCTAACCACATCTTCCCCAGGCCATCCCAAGCCCTCCCGCCTCCCCTAGCCCTTCTCCTGCCCCTTCCTCCCTCCTTCCCTCCCTTCTTTCCTTCCTTCGTTTCTCTTTCTTCTCTTTCTTCACACACACACACACACACACACACACACAGAGTCCCTGTCACTCCCCCACATGCCACACAATGTGCTCCTTCTCAGCGTTATCGTCTGGGCCTCCTCCCTGCAGGCAGGTAAGCCGTGTGTTCTGTTTGTCACTATGTCCTAAGCACTGACACGGTGCTTGTCACCTAGCAGGTATTCAGGAAACATTAGCAAAACCAGGGACCTCCACATGTCAGTTCACTCATGCACTGAGAAACTCGCTGGAATGTCCAACCTGATGGCTGTCCCTTTCCTTGGATTGCTGGGACCTTGTTGAGTGTAGCAGCTGTGCAGCTCAGTGCTGGGAGGGCCGCTACATGTTCGCACTCTCCACTCCTGGGACAGGGCCTCCCCGTGTGGCTGCAGTCTTTGAGTAAACAATCTCCTCCCTGACACTAAGAGCTACTTAGTTTTGCTAAAACGTTAGATGTGAATCAAATCAGCTCTTCATTTAGGTTCTAAAATGGACTTCTGGCACTCCACTCAGATCTTTACAACAGGGAGCACCCCCGCTTGTAGCTGCAGGCAGACCTGGCACTGGAAGTGGTCATTCCTCCTCACGCCCGGTGCGTGGTTGTGCCCCTGGAAAACACCATCCCCAGCTCCTTAGCTCTCTCCACATTTGACTCCATAGTCCAGCCTCTTCCCAAGTGTGAATTAACCTTGGGATACGTGTTTAACATAAATTGAAGATAAACTGTCTATAAAATGACTGCCTTTAGAAATATTTTAAATGTTATTAGAGAATATTCCACTTTAAGGGATTTTCCCATTTATAGATAACTTGCTTCATTTGGGAAAGCTAATATTATGATTTTGCTTTCCCGTGAAACTCTAATCCTGTTGCTCCCAGGCTGACCTGCAAAGATAGCGTCCTAGGTCTACCTCCCCTCCTCCACCTCTGTTTCATTCCAATTCCTTTTTTGCAACACAGCATTTCAAGGGGAAGAAGTCAGTGAGCTCTGAGGGTGCTGAGGATGCCAGGGGTCTGTCTGGGCCTCCCACTCTCCTTTCTTGGGGTCATCTCAGGGGCAACCCTGGACCTGGGTTGAGGGTCCTGCACCTGGCCTCAGTGAAGACGGGGATCAGCACCACAGTGGACACAGGAGCCCTCCTCCATCACCCCATCCTTGGTGCTGCCGCTGAGAGGCTCCCAGTCTTGCAGTCTTCGCACTTTACACTCTGTCTCTGACCCATCACTGGGCACTACCTAATGAGTAAATGGGGCTAGTTTTGTGCCAGGTACATCACAGCGATGACCTCCCTGTAAATCCCACGAGCCAGCCTATGGGGTGGGCCCTTTTGGGAAGCCCGCCATGATGTGGCCAGCTGCCCATAGCTGCTCACAGAGCCACAGTGGAAGCCACTACAGGCCTCTGTGGTTTTCCTGCCACCCAGGTTTCCTCTTAACTTGGAAGGAAAGAGAATGACTGTCTAATTTGCACCTTTGGGGGTTACTCTGGGAGCACAGGGTGAAAACCCAAGAGCCTTCTCAAGACAAGGGATCTACTCCAACCTGGCCCAATGAGGAGCTTAACGGTGGTGGCTCAGTGTGAAGTTGGAGAGCAAGGAACCTGGGTGAGGCTTACAAAGCCGGCTGTTCAACCTGGGGAAAGACAAGGGGAGAGAGGGCGTGGGCAGTCAGGACCACCTCCTGTGTGCCGTCTCAGCAAGCTCTGCCAGCCCCTGGGAACAGGGCCCTTCTACACGAACAGAGGCAGAGGCTCACAAGGGGCTCGGCCCATCCTGCTCACCCCACGCTCATGGTTACTCTTTCCTGAGGCCTGTCCTGTGCAGGGCCAGGGCGTAGCCCTGGGCCTCGACCTGGGAGACGGGAGGTGCCCTCCACTAGTTCTGACAACTGAATCGTCTTCAGACGTTGACAAAGGTCCTCTAGGCCATAATGGCCCTGGGTGAGACCCACTGGGACCCACTGCCTCCAACCCCCAGGCTCTTAGCCCTCAAGAAGGTCCTGTGTCACTGGCTTTAGTGACAGGGTGAACTACACATCTTCCAACACCTTGTAGCCACAATGGCCTTTTCCAAGAAGCCATGGCTTAGTGGATGAGGCAGTGTAATAAGTCTCACTTGTTCTGATTCCTTTCCCACCTCTCCTCGGGGACACTGACCCAAGGGAGTTGTGGGTGGGATTGCCACAGACCTTCTATCCTCAAGAAGCAAAAACATGTTTCAAGGGGTCAGTTACCTCTGTCCCTCATGGACCCAGGCACTAAAAGGTTTTATCCAGCATTTACCCTCCTGGGAAAGTCCTTCCTTGCAGGGCTGAATGGACTCTCTGTCCTGAGTGGAATGTGGTGATGCCACCCAGTCAGGCTCCTAAGCAGGGAGGTGGCGTGAACCGAGGTCCACCCACACCCTAGAGACCCATGTGTCTCAGCGAGGGGCATCCTGGCTCTCTGACTGACAGGAGCCGATCTGAAACCAACTGAACATTCAGGAGATGGTACTAAATACTTGAGGATTTAAGCACTTCAGTGAAACAGAAATTACAATTATAATGTATTTTTTAACAGAAGTGAACAGGTGGTGTTTCAAATCTATCCAAGATTAACCCGTATTCAACACTCTAAGCACCGGGCTGCTGTTATAAACATTGTCTAATTACGTATTCTTGAGAGTGCATTTTATGTGGGGTTTCAAATTGGAATTTGGATCCAACTGAAGTTATCTACAGAGTGCAGTTTTTGTGAATAACAAAGTAGGGATTTGAAATATTAAGAATTTTTGAGTAACTTTGCTCTGGGGTCTCCTTTGCTGTCTCCGGAAGGCAATTGTGGCCAGGAAAGGGGGTCACAGGAGCGTAGAGGATGCCGCTCTCCTCTTGAAGTCCTAGCTGCATCCAGCAGGCCTTGGCTGGTTCCAGTGGCAGCAGGATTGACCACCTGGGGTGTTCCACACCCACCCTCTTCCCCATGTGTGGTGACATCGCTGCAGCTTCCCCTCCCGCACGGTTCTACTCTACTAGGTAACACCGTTATTCATGACCTCATGTAGGTCTCCAGACCTTCCTTGTCTCAGCTTTATGAGGCCACGTGGGGCTCAAGGGCTGGCTGGGACAGCAGCAGGAGTGCCCCACATTCCTGAGGGGCCACGGTGGTGTTCCTACAGCTGGGGGCGGTTTCATCAGCTCCCTCAGGCTGGGCGGGCAACATTCAAATCCAACCCAGAGAAAGAACATCTAGATTCATTTTTGAATCCTCTCCCCTGCCTCATTTTAACAATTCCTAATGATGTTATGAGCATCAGGAGCATGAAGAACAAGACAGAGAAGGAAGCCAGTGAGAGCAGCCCCAGGGTCTGATTCAGTGCCCGCCCTCTCCTACACTTGAAGTCTAAACTCCTGGATTCTTAGATCCCTCTCTGTCCTGAGGACATTCAGGCCTCTTACAGAATTCCTGAGTCTGACATTCCCACAACCAAGCCTGGCCCGGGACCCTCATTTCCTCAGCTCACTGCGCTGACCCAGGTGCCCAAACTAGACCCTCCCTCCACTCCCCACCTCTTGCCCAAAATAAGCCTCTGAGGCACTCTGTGGGTACAGCAGAAGGTCACCAGTAGTGAGAGGGACCAAGGAAAGCATCGAGTTGTGGAATGTGCTCCTTGACTTCCCTATGCTGGGCAGCCCAGCCAGGCCCCCAGAACCCACACCTGTTCTCCTCTGGGGAGCTCGACAGGATTCTCAAGGCCGAGACATGGAGCTCCTGCACGGGAAGGGATGCTACTTAGCAGGCTGTGGAGGCGAGTGCCCCTGGTCAGGCACAAATATTTTACTCTCTCTGTGAGTTCTTGGCTTATGAGGCTCCCTGTATCTTACTGGAACATCAGAACCATTTCAAATGTCACAGGAGCTGTTCAAAAAATGGCCTTGCCCAATTCAGGACCAAGGACATCTCTCAAACCCTCAGGACCAAGGATGGCTCTCCCTGTCCCAGGTGCTCAGTGTCAGGCAAAAACAACCACCACCACAAGAGGTAGGCCACATTACATGCATTTTGAATATTAAGGTGCAAACAGCGGAGGCAAAATTCTCTAAGGCCAAAAGCAGTTCTGCCTGCTTCATATATGGCAAGTTCAGGGTTTTAGGGAACTGCAGGGGTCCTTGAAGCTTGTTTTGTTTTTGCTGTTGCTTTTGTTTTGGTGGCACAGGGGATTGAGCCCAGGGTGTGGTGCATGCTAGGTAAGTGATCTGCCACCAAGACATCTCCAGCCAATGGTCTCGAGTCAGATGAACAAAAGCAGATATTTACAGACCAAGTTAAATCATAACTTTCAACTGACCCTTCAGGCCTGGTGCTGGAGTCTTCCCTCCCAGTCCACTAGGAACACTCCCAAGGCCCTGACCCCCAGGCCAGTGAAGGTTCCACACTACTGATCACCCCCTCTGGGGTAGTAGAGCTTTCTCCAGGGAGGGCCCCTGAAATGGTGCTTGTGGTTCATTAAAAAAATATGAACAAATACATTTGGTAAATTATGCATTATGTAAGATGAATCCATTTTGCCAGCAGCATGTCTAGTTTCTTTAGCAGAACAGTTGCGTTTGGGCACATCAATGGGAGTAGAAAATGAAGCATTTCTTAAACTTCTACAGCAGCAAGCCTTTGTGGGTGTGTGAGGCACGACTGGGCCAGAATGAAGACTGGAGTTGTACAGAGACACGTGGAGATTCAGGGCTTGGGAAGATGTCATGTTCTGGAGATGAGACTCTTCCTTCTCCCCAAAGTAGAAAGACCATGGTTCAGTCATGTCAGACATTGCCCTGTGGGTCAGCAGGACAAACCCACACGCTGCTTCTTCCCTGGCCCCAGGATCACCTGTCCTGTCCTTCCTGCCCTTGCTTCTGCTCCATTCCAGATCTTCATTCTTGTGTGGCTACGTCACCAGCCCTCTTTGGACTTAGCCTAGCACCTCCTCATATCTATGGCCCTCAGCTCCTTGTCCAGGCCAGAATCTGCACTTCCCAAGGATCTAGACCTTCTACACCAGCCCAGCATACCCTTGCCTGGAGCATGGGATAGAGAAGTTCCTGGGGAGAGAACAGTCGTACTCAGTGAGGGAAGGAATTTGACCTTATTCTGGCTTCTTGATATACGCAGATGCTCCATTGTCCGGGGCATAGATATTTATGATTGCTATGTCTTGTTGATGTATTTTTCCCCTAAGCAGTATAAAATGACCTTCTTTATCCCTTCTATCTTTGGTTTAAAGTCCCCTTTATCTGATATGAGGATGGAAACCCCTATTTGTTTACATGGTCCATGTGAGTGGTATGTTTTTTCCCATCCTTTCACCTTCAGCCTGTGGCTGTCTTTTTCTATGAGATGAGCCTCTTGAAGGCAGCATATTATTGGGCCTTTTTTAAAAAAAATCCAATCAGCTAGTCTGTGTCTTTTAATTGATGAATTTAGGCCATTAACATGCAGGGTTATTATTGAAATATGGTTTGTATTCCTGTTCATTTTGGTTTATTTTTGGTTTTTAACTTGACTTGGTTTCTCCTTTGATTGGCTTTTTCTTTAGTGTAGTTCCTCCCTTTGCTGATTTTCATTGTTGTTTTCCATTTCCTCCTCATGGAATATTTTGCTGAGAATGCTCTGTAGTGCAGGCTTTCTCATTGTAAATTCTTTTAACTTTAGTTTTTTTTGAAAGTTTTTATTTCATCATCAAATCTGAAGCTTAATTTTGCTGGATATAAGATTCTTGGTTGGCACCTATTTTCTTTCAGAGCTTGGTATATGTTGTTATAGGATCTCCTGGTTTTGAGAGTTGGGGTTGAGAAATCTGCTGAAATCCAAATTGGTTTCCCCCATATGTAATCTGAACCTTCTCTCTTGCTTTTAAAATTCTAGCCTTATTGTATGTGGTAGGCATTTTCATTATAATGGATCTTGTTGTGGATCTGTTATAATTTTGTACATTTGGTGTCCTGTAAGCCTCTTGTATTTGATTTTCCAATTCATTCTTCATGTTTGGGAAATTTTCTGATATTATTTCATTGAAGTGATTGTGTATTCCTTTGGTTTGTACCTCTGTGCCTTCCTTTATCCCAATAATTCTTAAATTTGGTCTTTTCATGTTGTCCCATAATTCTTGGGTGTTCTGTTCATGGTTTCTTACCATCTTCATTGTGTGGTCAACTTTATTTTCAAGATGATATATTTTGTCTTCATTGTCTGAGGTTCTGTTTTCCAAGTTGTTCAGTCTATTGGTGATGCTTTCTATTGAATGTTTTATTTGGTTTATTGTTTCCTTCATTTTAAGGATTTCTGCTTGATTTTTATTTCAGAGTCTCTACTTCTATCTTGAAGTAATCTTTTGCTCCTTGTATTTGCTCTCTTATCTCTTTGTTGAATTGATCAATTGTTGCCTGTAATTGCTGTCTTATATTATTCTGTGCTTCAACGATCATTTTAATTATGTAAGTTCTGAACTCCTTCTCTGACATTTCATCTACTCCACTGTCAATGGATTCTATTATTGTAGCATCTTGGTTTCATTGGGGCATTTTCTTCCCTTGTTTTTTCATGTTGTTCATGTGTCTTCCTCTCTAGCAGTGCCAATCTGAGGCATTACAGTTTCCACCCTATAATCTTATAGTGTCCCTGCAGGTTACCAATACCTCACTCCTGGTGTAACCGGGCCTGCAGGGACCTCTGGGATGGTCTTCCTGGTCCTGGCTGTTGTCTCCAGATGGAAGTAGGCCGAGACAGCTGCCCACTGGTTGATGGGGGGTGGCAGCCTTCTCCTCCCACACGCTCAGTAGGTCTCCTCCTCTGCATGTCAGGCCGGGGATCGGTCTGCTTATTCTGGCTTCTTAACATGCTTCCAGCAGTGAGAAAATGTTTGTGGGCAGAAAAACCCGGGCGTTGTGGAGACTCCTAGCTGAGCCCATGATGCAGCTTCTCATCAGAGCTGTGAACAGAGATCAGGTGCCTGGTGGTTCTGAGCTCATGAGTGTCTGCCTTGCCTCCTGCTGGATAAGTCATCTCACATCTCCAAGCCTCGACACCCCTTCTGAAGTCCTGGTGAGAGTGGCAGCACTCAGGTCTTAGGCACTGTGAGTCCTGGACAGCATCCACGTGTGCTCTCCATTCCAGCTTCTGCGCACAGAAAAGGGGTGTCTGAACT
>CM053401.1:177537211-177606803 GCA_028644305.1 Xerus rutilus
CTGCTGCTGCTGCTGCTGCTGGCGATGGTGATGATGATAATGAAGATGTTGATCATGGTGGTGATGGTGATGATAGTAATAATGATGATAATGGTGATGATGATGATGATGGTAATGATGAAGATGATGGAGATGACAGAGATGATGGTGGATGGATTCAAGAGTATAATATGCCTGAGACAAAACTCATCTCATAGTAGATGATCAATTAAAATTACTGAGAGCAGAAGCAGAATCATAACAGATTTGTGGATAGGACCCATATGTTTGGATGGGAGAAAGAGGCGTCAGTTTTTGATATGGAAAAGAACACATTTGGCACTGGAGTATCTTTGCTCTGATGCAAGTTGTCTTTGTGACCCCTGACACATTGCTAGCCCTTTGTTGTTCTCTATTTTCTTGAAAAGGAGGCAGGCATATTGGTCCTTCAGGGGTTCCCGGTTCTTCTCCAAAGACTGGCAGGTGAGTGGTGGAGCCTTGGTGGGGCTGTCCGTGGTTGGGCAGTGGGGCCCAGCATCCTTGGCTGGCTCACAGCAGCTCCCATTCATGTTGATAGGTTAAAGTGGGGAACCTGGAGTCCATGTTTCAAAGTCAGACAGCAACACACACAGGCTGGGGAGCTGAGCATTTCTGTCAGGAGTCTTGAGTTGCCTTGAGGAGAAGAAAGCCTTGGCTTGTGAGACCTCCTAGGTCGGGCCTCTCAGTCTGGGCTCCTGGTGTCCCACCTGAGGACACTCTCATCCCCAGGAATGGCTGCAGGACGCACTGCCCTGCTCCCTCCTCCCTTCTCGGGTGCCACACAGCACTCTGGCTCAGCTCTGAGGTCCGTCTGTTGGGACTGGCTTGGGCCACGCATGCCCTGCCAATCACTGCATGGGGGGCTGATTCCATCTGGGACTCGGCACCCAGCTCCGGGGATGAGAGGAACCTCCTGTGGGGGCTGTGAGCAGAAAGTGCGAGAAGGCCTGGTCCCTGAGGGGGAACGTGGACAACAGTGACCAGGAGGATAAACAGTGATAAGAGCAAAACCAAAGCTCACACATTCTGATGCTCAGACAACTTTAAACCTTCCAAAGGTAAATTCCCTCAAGCAACTTTAGTACAAAATGCTGCTTTAGCTGCAGCCTCGGAATCAAACTTCCTCCTGACCCACGCACACCCCTGGACTATCTCTCAGACTAAGGAATTTAAAGCTAAGTCTCAGGCCCTCAGAAAAAAGCCATCTGGCCTTCCCTTAACTACAGCATCGTGAACAGCAGTCAGGAAATGTGCTGGCTCTGCAGAATCCCACCTGACCGTCCTCCCCGCCTAGCTGTTGCTCCGATCATCCCTCGGTCCTTAAGATGGTGACAAGTCCTTACGGTTCCAGCAGCTCCCTGGCTGCCACATACTCGCTGACCTGGAATAGCAGTCTTTTGTGTGCTACTGAATCAAAAGCCTTCTTGAAGTCTGGTTAAATTATAGTCCGGCTTTCTGCTGTTGACTCTTTGTGCTGTTCCCTTGAAAAATTCTATCAGATCAGCCGAGCGAGGTTCTTCCTTGGCAAGTTGAGCTCACAGCCTGTAATGGAGGTGGGGCTGGATATGGGGAGTTTTTGTTCTGCTTTGGCTCCCTGTGAAGTCAAGCAAGCTCCAGGATAAGGCAGAGGGTCCGTGGCTTTTCCTGGAGGATCAGTCCAGGAGCCGTGTATCCTCTCTCATGCTCTTTTCCATCAGGCCGAGGAAGAACCTCCTCAGAGATGGCCATGTGGACAGGAGGGTGGAAGGCCCGTGGAGCTGGGGAGCCAGGCTGGAGTCTGAATGTCACCTGGCCTCTCAGCAGCTTTGCATATGAGCAAGTCCCCAATGCCTCCGCCTTGGTTTCCTGTCTGTCAAGGGCAACAGCAGCAACACCCAGTTGCAGGGTCGTTTACAGATCTAGGTGAGTTAGTGAAGGTCTGTGCAGTACCTGGTCAACACAAGTAAGTGACAACCACAGGCTTCAATTGCTTTTCCTGGAAATTGACTACTCTCCTGTGGCATTTCTAATCTATGTCCCACTACAATTCTTTTAAACATACATGACCTTAAAATCCCACCGTCCCCCCATTTTAAATCACTCTTAATGGAGAGCACATTTATTCTGATTTACTGACCTTTTGTCAGTCTTTATGCTTTTCTAAGGAAGCACTGCCCTCAGCCCTTAGGTCTCCGCATCACTTGTCCTCTGGGAGAACAGGAGTTTCTGGGACGTAGCTTAGTGATAAGTGCTTGTCCAGAATGCAGAAGGCACTCTGTCCAACAACAACAACATCAACAAAAAAAAAAACACCAGGAGTTTTGGCTGAGTTTGGGAGCACATGGTGTGCCCCACTCACACCCTCTGTGGACTTTGCTCCCTGCCCAGGAAGGACCTGCTCCCACCTGCCGAGCAGGCTGGCGGGCTGGTTCCTGCTCACTGTTCCAGAGCAGTCCCTCCTGGAGTCTCTCTATTCTCCATTATGGATGGAGTCCCACTATGGGTGGGGCTTTGCCAGGTCGAGTGCCCTTGCTCCAGGCAGTGGGGGCAGTTCTCCAGCTGTGCCTGGGGTGGGCAATCTGCTGATTGAGGGACGGGCAGTAGCACACCTACCAGGCTTTGGCAAGGAGGGCAGCCTTCTTATCTCCAGCTACCCGGCTCCTGGGTAGAAAGAGAAGGCCAGCAGCCTCCTGCACCCTCTGCGATTCCTGCCCCCAGTCCTGTCTTCTCCACTGTCCAATCTCGCCCCAGCCACCCTGAGTTGGGAGGGACTCCTCCTTCTCTGACCACCAGGTCCTCCCCTGAGTGGCGCCCATGCCGCTCCTGTGCTGGCCCAGTCCGTCATGTCTTAGCGCTGCTCCTTCAGGGCCAGTCCTGCCCTGGTCCATCCCACATGCTCTATTGTCACAGTGACCGTGTTGCTGATGAGAAGCAGAGGACAGGGACTTCTAGTGAGCGAATAAACAAACGAAAGACTGGGCTCCGCTCCCAGGAGGTGACTGCAAAAGTCCACGTGACTGCTATCTGTGGCCGAGGCTGGAGTGTGTCAGAGTATTTGAGGCTGAAATAAGAGCGGTTCACAGTGAGGCTGGTCCTCCTCACCCTGCACGCTTGAGCTCATGGGCTGGGGACGCACGTGCTCCCTGCCACTTCCCCTCAGCTCCCGGGCTCCGATGGCCGGTGCTCAGACTCCACCTGTGCGGCACTCACACCAGCCTGGATGGTCCCTCTTCCCCCCGGCTCTGTGATGGAGGCCTTAAAAACGTTTATAACTGAATCTGTTGCAAAAGATATTTAAAAAGGGTTATAGAATGTCAAGAAAATGTTTTTAAATGATCCCCACAGTGATGATTTTGGAAAGTGATATATAGAACTGTTACAAAAATGTGCACCTGGTAATACATAAAATGCAGGTTCACAAACACGTGGGAAGTGCTTAGTAAACTTACATGTAGAACCAAGGAGGAAGCGCGCGGTTTCCCTGTCCAGCCCCTCCACCTGCGTCCTCACTGCTAAGCAATGTGCAAGCGAACCCTCTCCAAACTAGCGAAAACGCTTCATTACGTTGTAAGCAACCATCGTTGCAAGAGTGGTGTTACAGTTTAGATCAGAAGTGTCCCCCAAGGCTCCTGTGTGGCAGCAACATCCAGAGGTGAGCTTTGAGGAAATGATTGGGTCCCGGGGGCTCTGACCTCACTGGTGGATTAATTCACTTGATGGATAGAACTATAGCAAAGTGGTGACACTGTAGGCAGGCGGGCTTGATTGGAGGAAACAGGTCACTAGGTCAAGCCCTTGGGGGCTACATCTTGTCCCTGGCCACTCCCTGCCCCAGTTGCCAGGTCCTGAGCAGCGTTCCTCAGCCGTACCCTCTGCCATGGTCGTCTTTACCTCAGGGCCACAGCGGTGGCATCTAATGACCGTGAACGGAGACTTCTGAAACCACGAGGCCACACAAGCCCTTCACATTGCTCACATCAGGCTTTGGGTCACAGCAACAACAGCTGGTGAACCCAAGTGGGTGGTGGCTACCTTCCACTGAGGAAACAGGCACACTTGTAGGAAACAAAGCACATCTCTCTGTTATTTTGAACATCAAGTGCTAATTCACTACAGTCTGGGATGGGGGTTAAATAAAGAAAAAGAAAAGAAAACTATTTCTACAGCACTAACATCAACATTAAGGATACATCAGTAAATACAGATTTCCCTGCATGTGGCGTTGTCTGTCCTTGACCATGGAACAGAAGCATAGATGAGTTATAGACTGACGGCACCGTCTGCCCTCATGTGAGGTCTTCCCACACCGTGGGAACATTGCTTTTCTTGTTGATTAAAGACCCAAGACGTCGTCTCAGAACAGTCACGACATCTGTCAGGCCAAGCTGGACGGATAAGGATTCAGTTACCATCAGATTGGCAATTATAAACAGCTTGAGGAAGAATCAGGGGAAATGAACAGCACTACTTTTATTTATGTGCATGAACTAGTGTACCCTGTGTGACAGACCAACATCTGGGTGTGAGACCATTTGCCCGCTCAGCTGGCCACTGACAAGCAAGCCCACGACCCTCAGGGTCCTTAGGCTGCCCAGGGCCTCTCCACCTAGCACTCCTCACACTGGGGCTCAAACAGCTCTGACGTCCTAGGCACTGTGGGGTGCTGAGTGCATTTCTGGTTTCCACCCACCAGATGTCAGTAGCAACTGCCCCCCAAATTGTGACAACCAGCACACCTGCAGATATTGCCAGGCACCTCTGGAGCAGAACCAGCCCCATTAAGAGCCCCCACCACAGAGGGCTGTCCACACCTGGCCCACACCTGGTACTGATGTCATCCACATCAGGCATCAGAACCAGCTGCCCCAGGACTACCCAGAGCCACGTCTGTCCAGGTCGCCCAAGCACACGAACTCTGCTCTTTTGGGTCGTCTCTTTCTAAGGGCTCTGGGTCCTTCTCAGAGAAAAGGGGGCCACCCAGGCATCTCTGTCCCCTTCCTCCCTGCCCGTGTCTGGGCCAGGGCCAATCTCTGTGCCCACATTCAGCCAGAGAGGCTTTGTGCACCCCAGGCGGGGCTGCTCACATGACTCACATGGAACCCAGCACACAGTGTGCTCTCTGCAAATCCCCACCAAAGGCATGTGGCCCTGCAGACAGTCATGGACTCTGCAGGGCTCCTCCCTGGCCTGACTCACCCTGGCCACTCCATGGGTGTGTAAAGTGAGATTCCTAGGAAATCCCTCAACTTTGCAGACTCCATTCTCTCCCTTTTAAACCAAGTGTTTTTCCAACCATCTGAACTTAGAAAGCTTCCCTTCCACAATTTCCAATCTTTCATGGACCAGTGCTTTTCAAAAATAATCATCAATCAGCTATAATAAAATAAAATGGAAAAATAAGACCATAAAAATATAAGCCCATCTACAAATTAGTAGGTTGAAAAGTCATAAAACGACGGTCACATTGCTGTCCCGCCCCCTAAGCTCCCCTTCCCATGTCTGCGTGCCTCTCACTTGGGGAGTGAGAAGCTGGAAGAGCACAGCGGGTCAGGGACCAGCTTCCAGTTGCCCTGCTGCTGCCAACCCTACCCAGCTGGTGCCTGAGTCCTCTTGGTTTATGGCCTTGTACATCCTCAGTGAGGGTCCATGTCCCTCCATTGGGTGGATAAAAGACAGACTGAGATTTTTCCCTTTAAATATCTGAAAAATCTCAGCTGTAGAATCTTTCACATAACACTGCTAATGCAGTGCACGTGCCTGTCTGTGTCCTCTCTGCCCCATCCTGCCCTGCGGCCCAGGGAGGCCGGGACAGCTGTCACTGCCTTCCGCCTCTCAGTCCTGGCTGGCCCTGCCTGTCTGACCACATCCAGGCTTCAAGACATCCAGTGTTAAGGACTGGCCAGGTCATTTCCTTTGGCCTTCAATTCAGCGCAACTGTCCTGACAGCCGTGGAGGTGGCACTGCCAGCCCCCTGCCCGCGGCAGCACCCAGGGAACACAGGCATAGGGCCTCAGTGGTAACAGGGCCACTTGTCCAGGCAGAGTCCCCATGCCCCTCCATTGCGTGCCTCCCTTTGGGATTCAGGAATAATCTCCTCTTCCCACCCATCTGCTCGCCCAGGGCTCTCAGGGCCCATTGGTAATTCTTCCTTGAATCCCTGATTACAAAAGGCATCACTCCCAAAACTGCTTCGTGAGCTCCATCTTCACAGCGGCCATTGCTGGGACCAGCACCCATGTCCACCAGTCCGCGTTTCAACCACCTCCTCTGTAGTCACAGCTACGGAGTGTGACAGCGCTATCACTCCTCAGGAAGTGACCCTCTCATTTGCATCTCTTAAAAGTGAAGAGCTAAGCTTGTCGAAGTCAAATGAAAGATGTTAAGCAGATTTTTTTTTTTTTGGTGCTGGGGATTGAACTCAGGGGCACTCAACCACTGAGCCACATTTCAGCCCTATTTTGTGTTTTATGTAGAGACAGGGTCTCACTGAGTTGCTTAGCGTCTTGCCATTGCTGAGGCTGCTTTGAACTCGCGGTCCTCCTGTCTCAGCCTCCCTGAGTGCTGGGATTACAGGCTTGAGCCACCACGCCCAGCAAAAGACTGTTCGCTCCTCCTTGGCAATGTGAAGTCACGCAGGCTTGAGCCGTGGTCAGCCCCAGTACCTGAGCACCGACGTGCACCTCCTCCTGGGCTCCCTTTCAAAATGTCAACTGGCGGAATTAACATGCAAACAGTAGTCACCTGCAGTTACTTATATTGAATATTTAAAGTTATATTTAAGCCATTTTATTGACCTTTAAATTCATCACATAAATATGGTTATTGTGTTTGTGAGCATAATTTTAATATACAGATAAAATGCTTAAAAACACACATGGAGCTACAAGCTGCTGTTGCTACTTCCACGGCTCCTGGTGCCTATGCTAAACCCACTCGCCAAAAAAGAAAAGCTTCTGGAAGTGTCGGGTGCTTTCTCTCATAAGTGGAAGCTGGCAGGGAAGAAAAGAAAAGCAGGGGTGTCATGAAAGTGGAAGGAACACCGCTGGTACAGAGGAAGGGGCAGAAGGGAGGCAGAGGGAGGCTCCTGGAGGAGGCCGTCAAACGAGCTCCGTGCACACGCCAAGGGGCCTCGCCACTGAGGCTAAGTGCACAGTGGGAAGGGAGGCTTCCTGCTGCCCTTGCGCCTGCCTGGGGCTCACGGGCGCCTTCCTGTTGGCGTCACCCTACTTAGTTCCATCACGGCTGCTCGACTACCCCTCAGGCTCCCGGGAAGTCCTGAGCTGGTGTCTGCTTTCTTGGACAGGCTCATGTGGGTTTCTGAACACTCCCTATTTCCTGGCAGGACCATTCCTATGGTTTGCGTGTTCTCTCGCATGTTGGAAGCTGATCCTCTGTCCTTGGTGGACCCTGTCCCTATGTGAGGAGGGGTTTATTGTAAAATTGAGCTCTCTGTAGCACACATGCCCTCCATCCCCCTGTGATTCCCTCTCCACACTATGACACAGCCCTCACCAGGTGCCAGCACTGGCCCTTGCTGACCCCAGCCTCCAAAAGTTGAGGCACAAACCCCTCTTCTTCATAAATTTCCCATCATGATGTTCACTGATAGCAACAGAAAACTGACTGAGAGACACACTTGGAGCTTTTCCTGCTCTGGACCTGGCATCTATTTCTCTGTGAAGTCCTGATATGCCGACTTGTGATGAATGGTTTTGCAAAGCAAGAATGGCCCTGGGTGTGCTCATCCCCACTGGGCTGTCCCTGCTCCCAGCCTCTTGGGTCAACAAATGAACATCATGTGTTCATACTGATGCATCCAGGTTAAATTGAACAGCACAAGATCTCCCTCAGTCTCCACCATTTTACATTTTCTCTCCCTTCTCTCACAGTACAATCTCAGTTTCCAAATATCAATATATTTACCTGCTTGCTGAATATTTCAAAGCATTCAAGATACTTTCAGAACAACACTAACATTGAACCTGTCACGTCAAGCACAGGGTGTCTGGCCACTCCATCCCTGGACAACTTCCACTGAGATGTCTATGGAGAACCATATGAGAACTGCTTGAATGAGCTATTTTCTCTGTTTCATGTTATTGAACTGATTTACATCTATTTGATACTCATATTCTTGGGGCTTTATTTCTTATTGATAATGTTGTTAAAACATGAAAATTCTCTACAGAATTTAAAAGTGAAAACCAAATAAGAATGTATGGCCACAGATGTTTTGCTTTTCTTTACCTCTTTCCCATTCACCATTTAAATTAGCCTCTAATTTTATTTTCCCAGGTTTAGTTTTGCAGAAATGGGCAAATGCTTACTTGCACAGGGTCAACACCAACAGTTTAAGAATATAAATGAATATGATATTCTAAAAATGAACATATTTTCAAAAAACAGTACCCACGTGGGTTCTGTTCCTTCACTGGAAGCAGCATGAGCCCAGAGCTTGCGGCCAGCCCTGAACATTAGGCAGCAGATCAGAGCTGCTTCTTAGAAATACCCATTGAAATCTTCAAAGTACCCCTACCTCTTGTCCCAGAAATTTGTCCTCTAGACTTATAGTCTACAAAACAGTTATAGCATACAACATATACACAAAAATATATGTTAACAGATGTTCACTATGCTGTTATTTGTAATATAAATAAATCAAAACAATCTGAATGTTCTTTAAGGAGAAATTAGTTAAATACATTGTTGCACCATATTATAATGCAATATTGTAAGTCACTAGAAATAGTGGAATATAAGAAATAGATATGACATTAAAAAATGCACATGGTATTTTGTGGGGTTTTGTTGTTGTTGTTGTTGTTAAGGATTATGAAGTTATATTGATAGACCAAGCCCTCCCAGTCTGAAGTCCCATGGTAACTTACAGGAGATAGGATTGTGGATGGATGGCTTTTATTTTACTGCTTGGGGTCTCTGTATATCCAAAAATTTGTATTCAGGAGGAAAACATAAAATTCTGGAAGCAGCCTGGAGGCTTCATCCTAGACAGAATCAACCTCCTCATACTCACCTTCTCCTGAGGTGGTGATGCTGGGGTGGGGGGCTGCCTCACACTTCTGCACCCCAAAGAAGACCCCGGAGTGGAGTGGGAAAAGCAGGAGATGGGGAGAGGCACAGCCTTGAGGAAAATCCAGAGTAGATTACCAATTCTCTGAGCTGCCCGGACCCCTCTTGCCTCTTCTGTGATGTGTGCACGGATGCCGGTGGCGAGCGAGCCACAGGTGGGTTAGGGTTGGCACTTTCAGTTAAAGGCTGGAGGGGAGAAAGGCTTCAAGCAGTGATTGTGGGGCTATGGCTGCAGACCTGACCCGGAGGCAGGGTTCTGTCAGAGGACTCCGGACTGATGGAGTCCCCAAGACAGCCCTGCAACTGGGATTTCTGGGGTGAGACCCTCGGCAAGCTCCCTGGAGCCCAGGAGCCCCTTCCCCTGGGTCGCATGGGTATACTCCTTCACGAGAAGCAGCACGAGTCCACGCTTGGAACCAGCCGTGACCAACATCAGAGAGGACATCACTGACACTTCCACCCCCACCCACGGCCACCCGGGCTTGCACCTCAGGCCCTACCACGGCCACCCAGGGCTTCTAGCTCTTGCCCACCACTGCTAATGGTGGCTACCCGTTACCTACTTCTGCCCACAGCTGCAGCAAACCCTTTTCTCACTACCCTTGGTCACCCTGAGAGGCATCTTTTCCTTCCATCTTTCGTCTCACAGGACTGTGCTCTGATTACAGTCCTGCAAATACCCCAGGGAGAGCGGGACAGGCTTTTAGGACAGGACAGCCTGGGATCCCGCCAGGTTCATTGCTCTGAGTCAGGCCAGGGCAGTCACTCTCTCTGTGACACGTTTTCCTCACTGGGAAAAGAGGAGCATGAAGGCTGCCTTGCAGGCCTGTGTAGACAGGGGAAGTGCAGCCCGGGGCCTCTCAGCACGGAGCTTGAACCCACAGAGGTCCACAAGCCAGGCTTCCTGGTGCAGTCACCACTTCCGGGTAAAAATCAGGGCACTGTTCAACATGGCGTCTGAGCTAGGAGAGGAGTCTGGAGGACCAGCAGTTTCAGGAACCTCCCCCGGGGTGGCCAGTGGGCATGTGCTTCTGAACTGCACTGCTGAGGCGTTCGTTCCTATGCCACCTAGACTCTCGCTCGAGAAGAGGTCAGTGCTCCTGATGTACTGTCCCTGCTCTGGCTGCCACTGTGCAGCTTCCTGTGTTTAGTACCTTTGAGAACGCTGTGTCCCCGTTTCACAGGCAAAAGAGCTGAGGCACTGAGGAGCTGGGTCACTGGCCCTGTCCCATAGCCAGTCCACACAGAACCAAGGTTTGGACCCAGGCATCCAGCTCCTAACCACCAGCTCTGTGACCTTCCCTTGCCCAAGGTCAAATTCCTGGGTTCCAGGAGTCAGAGAGCACAACCTGCCCTTCAGGTGGATGCTGTCCATTGATGACCGCAGCTCTGGGTGTGTGTTTGCTGAGCATTTCAGCCTATCTCTGGTATTATTCAACATTTATGGGCCTTCAATATTTATGCTGTACAGATTGGCTCCCCGCAGACCTGCGGCTGCGGAGGGGTGCGGTTTATGGAAACAGCAGCAATCATGGTGAAGAAAAAAGTTCTCAGGGTTCTCAAACTGGGAATATCTAGAGTAAAACCTTGTGGGTGAAGGAAATCATGGACAGATTCAATTTCCAAATATCCAGGGCAGATGGCTGAATAGGCAGCATCCGAGCAAGGGATGCAGGGTGGCTGGGTTCAGCTGCTGCCAGCTTCTTTTGTGTGGTTATCCCTTCATCCAGTTGAATATGGACAATCGGCAGGTCCACCTCCCACCGCAATCAAACCAAACCCAGAAACCAGTCTGATCCTGGAACTCAGGGGGCAACACTCAGCCACATCACTCCTAATCTTAAGCAGCTGTGTGTTTTAGAACAGACCTAAAAAGCACTGTTAAATAAAACATTTTTGGAGCATATTCTCTTTTATAAAAAAAAGTGCAAAATGCGAAAGTAAATGTTGCTGTTTTATTCTTTTTAACTTATGCATGGAAAAATTTCTCTAATTTGTTTTTTGTTGTTCTGTAATAAAGCAAAGTGCATTTGAATCAAATTTTTATCACTTCTTTAAGCAATTAATTCACCTTTGAGAACTCTGCTGGTGCTGCCTACTTTAATCTCAGCCTACATTTATATTTCATGAACTCTTCTTGGTGTTCCATCAATATATTATAATTCTAAAATGTTTCATGACCAAGTAAGTTTGGAAAATGCTGATCTAGAACTATCTAAAAATGTATTCTAGCCCTGTAAAAAAAAAAAAAAAAAAAGAGGTAAAATTTTTGTTAGCTGTGACAATTCCACCGTCTGTTTTGATGATCTCTGATTACCAACGGCATGAAATGGCTCATGGACATCAAAATGATTCAGGAAAGCTCTCTTCAAGGGAATAGTGCCCTTGAGTTTTACCCTTGGAAAATGTTGAAGGCACTGATGAGTTTGGGATGTGTCAGTGTGCTGGAAGGGGCGGCCGGTGGTAGCCCAGGCACGAGGGAGAGTGTTGACTAGCCAAGGCAACGGGCTGCCACACAGACCAGGGAGGCAGTGGGGAGGTGTGAGGAGCCCCCAGGCTGTGGATAAAGTGTGGAGTACATGGTTGACCACTTGCTGGACATGAGCTGTCAGAAGAGACTGCAGTTGAGGATACCTCAGGGTCCCAGGCTTAAAGAACCTGGGGAGATGAAGTTTCCACTTGCTGAGAAGATGTAGTTAAGCTTTGGGGTGCTGGATGGGAAGCTCAGTCAGAACATCCGAGGGTGAGTTGCATTCCAGCCCTGACTGTGGGTGCTGTGGGGGACCTGGGCTGTCAGGCGCTTGCCAGAGCCATAAAATCAAGGTCATTAGCATGTGGATGACTTTCCAACAGACTGTGAGAGGTCCCTTAGGAAAGAGGTCTCAGACTCGACTTCACACAGCACTCACCTGGGAGGCGTGGGGACATACCGACACCTCTATCCCACCCCAGAGATTCTGGCTGCAGTGATCTGGGTGCATCAAAAGCTTTTAAAATTCCCCCAGTGGTTCTGATGTGGAGCCTGGGCTGAGATCCCCTCCCTGGCACTCAGTAGAAGTCACGGCATGGGTGGGACTGAGTACTGAGCCTGGGCGTGTCAGCACTGAGGTCAGGGAGTGAGGAGTGACCAGCACAGAGGTGCAGGAGTGTTGGAGAGGAAGGAGAAGGCTCGAGACATGGCCAGAGCCAGGCGAGGAAGGGAGGGCTTGGGCAGCTGGGTCAGCATGGGAGAGCCTGAGCCAGGTGGTGGCACTGCCCACCGCTCCGGGAGGTGTGTAGTGGCCCTCAGGCGCTGCTTCAGGGCGTGGCGGGAATGATAGCTGGGTTGGGTAGGTTCAGCTGAGAAGGGAGCTGACAACTCTTTGAAGAGAATTAATATAAAGAAGATACAAAGGACTGAGATGGAAGGGGATGGAAGGTAAGAGAGTTTGGAGCTTTGTTTTTTGGGGTTAAGTAGAAATCATACTATCAACAGATTTAACATAAGGACTCAAAAGAACAAGGAAAATCAATGAGTTGCTAAAGCCCTGTTGTCCTGGAGCATTTCAGGGGACAGAACTGCAGAGTCCAAGTGCCAGAGATGGCCTTGGAAGAGAGATGGGCAGCTGGCCAACGGGAAGGCAGAGTTGCCCGTGGAGCTGCAGGCGGGCTGGCAGAAGTTGGAGGCTTCCCTCTGACTGCTCCCGGGCTCGCAGAGAGAGAAGAAGCCAACCTTCTGCTGGGGGTGAGGGTGGCTTCAGAGAGAAAAGCCGCTGTGGAGTCTCCTGAGGGGCGAGGTGGGGGCGCAGGGCTTGCAGTGAGTCCCAAACTTGAGCACAGGTCAGAACTGCATGTCAGAACTGAGATTGCTGGCTCTCCACCCGAGGCGACTAACTGGTGGGCGACTCTTGCGCTGCTGGCCCAAGGACCACCCTAGCCCCGACTAGGAAGCTGGACAAGCCTGGCAGGCTCACTGGGGCTCTGGAGCTGAGCTCACGTTCCTGGCCACGTCCAGGCTGCCTGGTTCCATCTTTCTCTAGTTGCCTTAGTTGTCAGTGTACAGATGTAAGTAGAGCTGGATTTGGCCACTGGGACTTTGCCAGGTAAGGGCCAAGAAGTCACAGGCATCCTCTGAAAGCCTTTGCAAAGCTCCCTTTAACAGAATAAAAGTGACTTACCATTAGTAAGAATGCCCTTAAATAGGGCTGGGGCGGGGGGGATGTGCAGTGCCCGCAGTGACTGGCAGGTAAGTGCAGCCACGCCAGCCTTAACCGGAAACAACTCTTGCAAGCGGCCGGGCCTATGTGAGTTTGCTTTTAATTTATCAGCTGTGGAAAGATTGTGTGTTTATATGGTTGGCCTCAAACCTGAAATCCTCCTGCTTCAGCCTCCTGAGTAGCAGAGAATATGGGCATGCACCACCGCACCAGGTAGATCATGTGTTTACATGAATGTGTAGATGGGTAGCATCTTATGTATTTTTTTTTGTGGTATAAACAATTGTATAAGAATCATATACAACCTCAAATGTGCCTCTATAAGCTTCATTTTCTCTATTAATAAGGTACAAATAGTGATGTCTGTTTCAAAGAATTGTGATGATTTAGAAGCTGGTGGTGGAAGTGTTTAGCTAAGTATTTGGGAATTAATTTCTTATATTAAATTGCTCGGTTTTGATTATCCACACCATCCTGGGTCTTTTGATTTGGGATCTTGACAGTATTGTCCTGTGCTCTCAGAAGGTGGTAGATGTCTAAATGTGATTCTAGCTCCCTCTTCACTTCCTCAGGGAGCAGAGGAAGACTTTGGGCAAAATGGCAGCTGAAAAACAGAAAAGAGGAACTTCAGGGACATGTGTGAATTTAACAAGTATATATATGTGTTGCACCCACATGTAAGCCCAGCTGGCTTTCTATGTTTTTATTTACATGTGTGCATTGTATGTATACACATATACTGGTAAATTAGACCTAACTTTCCAATGGTTAAAACATCTTTCCAGCTCTTAGAGGAAACACGAATATTACATTCCACCCCAAGCATGAACTCTCTGGCAAACAAAGAGGCTTCAAGGGAGTCCACTTAGGAGTCAGAGTGCTCTGCTAGTGTAACCACTAATCATCAGATAGGATGGAGTGCTGGAGCTGGCCTCTGACTCCTAGATGAGTTTCCCATAAATCAGAGCCATTCAGCAGAGGTCAAATTGATAACCACTGAGAAAGAATATCAATCCTCCAGGGTTCTACATGGAACATGATTACAGCTACTCAATGGCTTCTTCCTTATCACACTTCCGAAAAATTGGTACTTCAGACACTCATAAAGCCTGACTTGAAATTCAGAGATTATCATTACGCTGTTGTCAATGAATCAAGGCATGGACCCTCTGATGACATGCTCTCCACACTGGAGGACCAGGTTTTGATTATTGGCTGCCTTGCATCTGCTCTTACGTTACTTCTCCTGAAGTCACCCTGGTGTCAGTTGCTCTTGGACCTGGGGTGTACAGCTGCTTCGGGACCCTCCACCCCTGCCTGTGCTCCCAGCACTGTTGATGAGGAGCCTGGCTCTGTGGGAGTGTGGCCTAGAGTTGGGATTTAGGAGGGCTGGTGTTCTCCGTGCTCAGAGATGGGAAATCCCACGGCACTTCAGAACTACCTTGTGTGATTTGTCTTAAATTGGCTAAAATGGGACCCAGCGGGGATTGTTGACAAACCAACACCTTGGGCTCTAGTGCAGCCTTGTCCCCCTGCCCCCAATGCCATCACCTCATGGTGGAAGCATCTTGCATGATCTTCTCAGGCTTTGTCTCCGTAATGCCTGTTCTTTTAGGAAGCAGGACTCAGAAGCTGTCGTACGATGGTGGGCATCTTCTCCAGCCCTTGGATGCAGAAGTTTATGAAGAACAGGAATGTTGTCTATGCAAATTGTGAGCCCTGCTAATAAGGCTTCAGGGAAGGCAGGACCCTTTTTAAAGCAAGTCAGAAGAGGATTGCTATATTCTTTCATGGTACAGAGCAAGCAATAGGGATTTGCACTGATCATGTTTAATCATAATGGTTTCTGTAGACTGCTTTGTTGCCCCCGATGGTTCACTTCCCTCCCTGTAATGGAAGGTCCTTCCTCTCTCCCTCAGCACCAGCCTGTCCACTGGGCTTACTCTGGTCAGTGAAATGCAATGGAGACTGGTGAACGCAACCTGCTAACCGTGGAACAGAGCCCGAATGAAGCTCAAGTTCTGTACCAGGCTGCAGGTCTCACTGCATCCCCCAATGTCCCCACTCACTAGCCACAGAACAAAGACACATGGATGGACAGGCAGTTGTCCATGAGCCAGGGCCAGTCCTCATTACTGCTGGTCATTCTGATCTGGGAGGTATTTGTTCCCACAATGTAACTGAAAGAAAACAAATAGAAAAAGTAGATGTTTGCTGATCCAAGTTCTGTTCCTAGTAGGTTCCTTGAGTTAACTCCTGCAGCGGTCACCACAGGACTCACATGAGTCCCATGTTGGGGCGGGTGGAGGGGTCCTCGCCGAGAGACCAGGCAGGAAGCAGCAGAGCTGCTATTTCACACAGGCTGGAAGATGCACCAGCTGGGACCTCAGCCACCGGCCTTGCCTGAAGCATTGCAGGACAGATGCTGGGGCAGCCTGGAAACTCGTCCTGGAATCCTTCAGCTACAGAGATGGTCCATTAGAGGAAAATATGGGAAGACACTGGAAATTCAGGGCCCGGAGCCCAGCATCAACTCAGCTAATCATTTGGACTCCCAACCATGATTAATAGAATGAGTGACAAAGGAAACATTCAAAGATGGAAAACTGTGCAGGTTTCTTCCAGCTCCCAACCTCCATCCATCAAGAATTTTGAAGTTTAAATGAAGTTCCATGGGTGCAGGTGGCAAGGAAAGACACCAACTATGTCCATGTGTTTCCTTTGCTAATTGACTAGCTTGTGATAAGATTTTTTTCCGCCCAGTAAAATTACTAAAACGTGTGTGGTAAACTTTTTATTTGAGAATAATCTCAGATTTACAGAAAAATTGCAAAGATAGTAAAGGGGGCTCCTGCATTCATACACCAGGTTCACCCAAGATCAAGATCTTACCTGACCTTAGGAGCATTTGTGAAAACTGAACTCTGGGCTTTTGTCCAATTTCATCAGTTCCTCCAATAATATCAATTTCTGTCCCAGCATGCAGCTGAGGACCTGCTTAATTGTCAGTTTGCATATCCACTTGGTCCTGAGACTCCCCACTCTGCTCTGTGGGCATATGGTCAGTCCCAGCAGGAGGGGCTAGCAAGAGGACAGGATTCTCCCTCTGCCTGCAGCTCTAGAGCTTCCACAGTTTCAGGCCTATTCTAGGCCCTTGGCAATTTTAAAAAGTTGTATTTTATTCTTGTCTGGTTTATATACTGCCTTCCTAATGCAAGCAAATACTCACGGCATCTGCCTTCTCTCTGCAGGCACCTGTCTCTCCCCAGATTCAGGGTTCATTACTTGCTTTAGGACTTAGTTCTCGAGGGGTTGGAGAAAAGCCATGCACTTGTAATGTGCCAGCTCTTTCTTGTAAGAATGTGAGCAGCATTCACTCCACCTCTGCAGAAGCTCAAACTGAAACCAGTACCACTCTGTCTTTAAAGAAAGTACTTCATTGGTCCAGAAATGTCAGTACTAGTGAACTTCTTTTAAAAGTACATGGATGAAAGCTAAAGATATAGGTAGAAAGTTGGTCTTCAAAACTCTTTCTAGTGCTCAGGAACTAAAAGCAACTTACCTGTTCACAAGTAAGAGGCTAGAGAGATCAATGCCGGCACGGCTGTGCGTTGACTGTGCCCAGCCACTCACGACTGTGAAGCTGTGCGACAACCCACACAGAGGAGCACCCCCGACAGACTACTGAGTGGACATCCGGACTCTCCCAGCAGGCTGCCCAACGGCCCCAACCTCCCGAACGTGGATGAGTTTGCAGGTGACTGTGTGTACAGGGTGGTGTGCAGCAGTGATTTGCAGAGAGGTTACCTGAGTTCCCTTTGCCAGAATGCTAAGAGCAGTGACCCCTCGGTGGTGGGAATCCACAGAATGTTTAAGTGTGCTTTCCTTCATCACTCGGATTTTGGAAACATGTATTTAGAAATGAGTGTGTTGAGAAGAAATATGCCGAGAAAAGCAATTTCCAGTTTCCAGAGAAGTAGAGCAAAGCCTGCCCGTCTTTCATTCCAGGTGCTGCTGTGCAGAGCTCGGGGCAGGGTGACAGCAGCACCCAACAGCAGGTCCCAGCGGCAGGGAAATGCCTGGAAGGGATTCAGTCATCCCTGTGCTTGAGCTTTCCAAAGCTAAACCTCCAGAAGGGGAGGCCAGCTCTGGAGGCCACTGGACCTTTGCTTTGCTCTCATCAGCTTGAGGAGCTTCCTCATTCCTAGAGTTGCCGTCTTCTCACCCTCAGCTGGTGAGCATGAGACTTTCCTGAGGAGATGGTGTGAAGGCTAGTGAAATAAAGTGTGTTCAGCTTTGTGTTCAGCAGCATGGTGCTCAGCACTTAGTGAGAGCTCAAAAAATGTGCTCGATCAATCAGCACGAGGCTGAGTCCCTGCGTGGTAGCCACAGGGACAGACAGCTGTCTTTGCTGAAAGCAGCAGCTCCTCGCTGGGTGTATGTGTTGTGGCACCTAAAAGAAGGTCGGAGCTGGGCCTCTGCCTCCATTTTACCTTTGTCTTCAGACTCCTGCTCTGCCGTGTGCAGGCATCCGATCTTTCCAGGAGTGCTCACCCAGAAGCTGTGGGACGGGGTCTGTTAGCTGTGGGAGATGGAGGGTGGCGAGGAGTGCTCTAGGCTGTGCTCCAGCCTGGGCCCTGCAGCTGGAGCCACGGGCGCCTCTGTTGTGTTTCAGCACAAAGGAGGCTGAGAGGCATCTGCGGAGCTGGAGCACCTGGTGATTCTGTTCCAAAGAACAATGAGGTTTGTCCTGTCGTCCGCAGAGAAATGCACACCCCCCAACTCCCAGGAGAGTCTCCAGTGCAGGGGGACAGGTGTGTGTGTGTGTGTGTGTGTGCGCGCGCCAGCCACATCCCGAGAACAGCCGGTCAGGTCTGCAGAGCTATGCCCAAGCCTGGACGTTTCATGCTTTTTTCCATCTGAAACCCAAGGAGCCGGGAGACCGCGGGGTCCGTAGATGTGATTTCTACACAACCTGCAAGTTCATTGATTACCTCTGTGGTTTGGGGACTCTCTCGTGCTTGCTGTACCTCCTCAGGGAGGAGAAGGAAGAGTGGCACAGGATTCTCAGGAATCCTTCAGACCCCTGCTTAGGGGGCACACAGGTGACAGCTGCACGGAGCGGAGGACTGTCCACATGCGTGGCAGCCCATGGCTGTAGCAAGGCGGTGAGGACAGTGCGCTCCTGGCCGATGGGGGCCTGCCCTGGAAAGCTGGTGGACGGGCCCAGAGGCGCTGGCCAGGTGAGCAAGACCAGAGAGGAGAGGAAGGACAACCGCCGTGGTGGCAGAGCAGTGGAGAGAACCTGGGGAACTGTGGCACAGCTGAGGAGGGCACACTCCACACGCCACGGGGAAGACGCCACTGTCAAGAAAGAAGCAGGAGGGAGCACACAGAGAGGCACCTTCAAGACACCTGTGGACGCTGCCCACAATCCTGCAACTTTCAGTGGGGAAGCCAGGGAGAGTCTACTCCCCCCGGTGCTTTGTGCTGCTGGGACAGAACGCCTCAGCCAGCTGGCTCGTGAAGAGCAGGCATCTCTCAGTCTGGAGGCTGAGAGGTCCAGCGCCAAGGAGTTCACACATGCAGGGCCTTTTTGCATCTTCCTCCCAGAAAGAAAAGCAGAAGATACATGGCCAGAACCCACTCAAGGGCCAGAGGCAGAGGGCCCAGCACCTGCTCTGTCAGGAACCCACCCCGACAATAATGGCAGGGTCCCCTGGCACAAGCTGAGCCCTTGTGGCCTAGTCACCACTGACAGAGTCTTCTGGACCCCAGGGCCCAGGGATGAAGATTCTACCATAAGAACTTCGGGTACACATTCAAACCCCAACAACACTCAAATGGAGTTAGGTAAGATTTACTTTTCCATAGTTTTTTTAAAATGCCTTCTATTCTAGAAGTCAGAAAATATTCTTAAACGCTGAGCAGTTTTTTTCTCCATCATTCCTTCCAGAAAGTCGACATCCTGACACTTCTTTCAAAGGCTCAAAACACTCATTTTTTTCCCCGTGGAAAAGGGTGACATTTCTCCAGTCAAATGCCAATGCTATTGAATCTGGAAGAGCAGGGGGCAAAGTCTGCTGGAGCAACTGGGTCCTGAAGGCAGCCCATCCCCCTGCCCTCCATGAGCCACCGCCAGCGGAATGGCAAGGGTCTCCCAGGAACACCTTGTGCCAACATCTTAAAACCATTAGGCACCAGGGGATGAAATGCTCATTAGAGGCAAGGAGGAGACTTGGAGGAGGCCTGGAACAGACCCGGTGAGAAAGCACCAAATCAAAGAGATCCGAGACGGGGCGGGCTGCCACGCGACCCCGCAGCCAGGAGGTGCTCGGCCAGGAAGGGCTTCATTAGACCTGTCAGTCATGCTAACTGCCTGCGACCCAATCACGTGAGTCAGCACAGAACCCCGGGACCCAGTGACACGCCTGGCCCCATTGGCTGTGAGCTTGGAAATGGGGACAGCAAGGCCTGCTGGCTACAGGCAAGTGACACTTTCAGTTTTGACATCAAGCTCTGGAAGAAACTCCCAGTTGCCCTCTCCCGATGTCTCCAAGTTGGGGCTCAGGCTAGGGACTTCCCGTAGTGATAATCACCTGAGCTAACAACCCTTCTAACAGTGAAGGTGCTTGTCCCTTCAGCTCCTTCCTGCCCTGGCTCTGACAGCCCCACACGTGTAAATGGCGCAGTTGGTGTCCATGGACACTTCCTCAGAAGGAGCCCTCTGCACGTGCCACAGGGGTAGCTTCCTCCAAATCCCGGTCACCATCACTCACCATGTGCCAAATATCTCCGTGTGGCTCCTCTGTGGTTCCCACGCTATTTTTTTTTAAAGCATGCTATTTTAAAGCATTTTAAAAATACAGAGTACAAGCTCAGGATGTGTTTATTGGGTCAATATGAGTATGTATCACAACACAATGGAAAGTCTCGGGGCAGGAGGGTGTGAGGGACCCGACCAGGCCTGTGTGCCCCTGCCTGGCTTCCATGGGATCCCAAATAAAGCAATAAAAATGTTAATCTTCCCAGGCCTGACTTCTGCCTTTATGGAGCCTCTGAGGCCATGGCAGCAATAAGGTAGGTGGAGAAGCTAACGGGGAAACATAAATTGGGTCGTGAGAGGATAAAGAGACGGATTTTCAATAGGCTTCAACCTTCAGAGATGGGAGGGCCTAAATTAAAAGGATCATACAGAATTCAATAAACAAGGATTGTAGAAGGCGGGTGACTTATCCCATTATAATTTGAATTAAGCTGAAGCATCAATAACACCCTTGACCTGAAGGTTATTAAGAGACAGCTAATAACATGAACTGAACCAGTGCATGTTGTAGATTATTGCTGAGAATTTAGGGCTCAGGCATTTAGGGCTGGGGTATTGATTATCTGAGAGATGAATTCTATTGTTGGTGCCATGGAGCAGACCGGGGGGGATTAGCAACCGGCAGGGTCCCAGGCCATCAGTCCACAGCCTGCAGCCCACACCCAGCTTGTTGGCCAAGGAACCCGAGGCTCCCACCGGAGCCTTAGTTACCTTCTTGCAGATGGAGCCCAGCCTCATGTGCTTACAGCAGCTACTGTAGAAAACTGGCAACTGTGGATTCTTCTTCCACCCTTCTAGGTAAAACCTTGCTGGACACTTGCCATTGGACAAGCCAGGCAATGCCTTTCTGAAGGATCAGAATATATCTCTGTGAAGAGTAAACAGCAAAGGAATCAGTGTCTCCATCTCTCAGGCCTGTAGAGAGCAGGGGCTCGCCTTGATGCATGCCCCTTAGCAAACAGGTGGGCTGACCACAGAGGAAAACACCTGTGAGTGTAGGATTACTCAACACGCTGGCCCATCCATATGGCCAACCCCTTCCCAGAAGGCCCCCAGTCCTCTCCACCAGCTCCCTGCCTCTTAAAAGTCCTCTGTTCAGACCCTCTCCCCTGTGGCCAGTCTAGAGTGAAGTCTCCCTGGCTGTGTCCCCTGCAGTCTTCACTCTGCTATGTGTCCTCAGGCGTGGGAAGAGCTGTTTGCTGCAGGCCCAGATTGCAAGTCTCAAGCCAGCCGCCCAGTACATGCTCCACCTCTGCAGAGCAGGCCCATTCAGGCCTGTTGTTTCAGTTTACAGCAGATGGCTCAGACTGCTCACAGGACCTTGCCTAGAGAACTGAAAAAATTATTTTGGTGGAACTTCAGCTCCCAGGCCACTTTCTTCCCACCTCAAGTTCAGCAAAGCACCCCAGCAGCTATTCTGTGTCAGTCTCCATTACTGGTGTGAAGATACCTGGCTTTTCAACATCCTTAGGCCATCACATCAGCAGAGCCCAATTGCACTGTCCCTACAGGGGCACTTCTGAACAGCCCCCTCTGTGCTCTCCCCTTGATTCTACAGGGAACCCATCCTGCCCTACCGCCCCCACCCTGGCCCCTCCCAAGCAAAAGTTCTTTCATCTCCATTCTCTAATAAGGAAGGGGGACAAACTGCGAAGATCACAGGCACAGGCAGTGGCGGAGCTGGGATTGAGCCCATGTAGCCGGGCTTGGCAGTCAGCAAGGATTCAGCTCTTCGAGTCCAGAGTCCTAGGATGCACCTGAGCACAGGAAGAGACCTGCAGGGCAGGCAGGGCCTCCAGTCAGAACCGGTTTTCTGAGGCACCAAAGGGAATTCCTGCAGAAGGAAACTCATCCTGGCAGAAGACTTGGAGGCAGGGGCTGGGCACTGGTGGTGAAGGCAGGGGAGGTGGCGTGGGGACTGAGCAGCACTGAGGAACTCAGGCACTTAAAACTGGACTCAGCAGGACTTCCGGCCCCTCCGCTATGCAGCACAAAGGGACAGAGAGACCTGCTTGTAGAACTGGACATCACCTACCTTGAAGGTCAGGGACTCTGTCTCAGTGATTGGGTGAGACTTGCTGCTCCAACATGGCCTGGCAGAGCCCATGGGGGCTTCCGGAGGCCATGGCGGTGCCTCAGCAGTGCCTGGCATATGAGCCCTGCGTCTGAGCATGGGTGAGCACCTGCCCACCCACACGCTTCCTGTGGGGCCTTCCAGGGGCTGAAGGGAGCCACTGGAGTTTGGCTCACGTCTGCTACTATCTCCTGTGCTCATGGCCAGCAAGGGCTGGGGATGCCCCATCCCCTCCAGGAGTGGACACACACGTGTCCATTCTCTGGCCACATCTTCCAGAAGCCGTGGCTCCCCTGTGCCGCCTTGGAATTCAATCTGCCGACGGAAGTCTTGAAATCTTCCAGGAGAATTGTGCGCTAGTCAGTGAAACTATTACCTGTTCGTTTGATAAGAGAAAATTAAATTATTCAGCTTCCCATAACACAAGCAGCATCTCAGCCATAACAGTGAAGGGATTGTTTTACAATTAAGCTGTGCCCAGAGAGTGCAGTACCGAGGCCTGTTAATAATGTCTGCATTGAGTTGCTTATTTTTTTCCAAAGAGGCAATTCAAATAAGTAATTTAGTGGTAGAAATAAACTATGAATTTAATTTATATGTTCATTAATTGTACAATTAAACAGAATACTAATTGACTATAGAATTATACCTAAATGGAACACTGCACCAGGGTAATTAGTTCTCTTCTGTTTTTCACTGTGAACGTTATTTGTGGTAATCTCATCCTACCCAAGTACGTTTTGTTTGGCTTTATTGGAGCATAAATCATTCTTTGAGCACAAAGATTTAATCCCTGCCATACAGCTGGCATGAAGCTTCCATTGCCAAAGGTTATCTGTGCAGAAGAGAGGACGTCTGATCATAGCCATCAGGGACTGCAGGGTGCTGAGCTGGCTTGTGATTCTCCGTGTATTCCCACTGGAAGGAAGAGAGGAGGCATCAGGGACAGCTTCTGGGTCCTGCTAGGGTGCCTCTCGCAAGGAGCTGGGAGGGGATGACCTGTCCACCACCTCTGCAGCTTTCACTCAGCCACACGTCAGCAGGTGAGGGGTGCACAGACCCCTGGTTCTGATTCCCCAGAGGACTGATGTACCAGGAAATCAGGTGTGCCAGAAACAAAGCACCCCTCCTTGGAAACACAGCAGGGGACGGTGACACCGGCCTGTATCTTTCCAGGACAGCTTCCCTGGGCCCTCTTAACTTAGCACCTATTTCACTAACTGGGAGAGCCGGTTGCTCTCAACTCATTCCTGGTTTGATTCTAAAATACATATAGGCCACCTCTGCTTTTCCAGTTGCTTGACAAGAAAGGACAGGAGAACTGAACAGAAGGTTCTTAGGACATCTGGAATTGCTGTTTCCCTTACCAGAGCATGGTGAGCCCCTGGGTCACAGAGATGGTGGCTGTACAGCAAAGGCAGCTGCTCAGGGTAGTAATGGCCTCCCTCTGGATGCCCAGAATTCCCAGGGCTCAGAGAAAGCTGGCGAATGCAGATGCCAGGTAGAGATTCTTCCCACAGGGAAAGCAGCTTGAACTTCAGGGCATACCTCAGGCACAGCCCCCACAGGCAGGGTAGGAAACTCCAGCAATGCCCTTTGGAAGGGCAAACATGCCCCGGAGTTCTTGGAGGAGCCCAGCTTCCCGCGGCCTTCCTCAATGCAGCGCTTCCGCGGAACACAGTTACTCAGGCAGTGTGTCAGTGTGCATCCTGGACAGCATGGTGAGCACCGTGGGGGCGCAGAGCACAGCAACAACATGAAAGACCTGGGCGCATGGAGTGCACTGCCTTCAGCCATGGGAGACACAGTGGGTGCCGGGGCAGGGCTTGTGCAGGCCACTCACAGCACCTCTCCTGCCTGCCCTGGCTCCGCTGGAGGGAGGCAAGGCACAGCTCCCTCCCTGGGTGAAGCTCCTGTGCCTGCTCTAACAAACTGCCACGATTCTGGTGACTTGAAACACCAAATTTAGACACATTTTGGTAAATAAAATAACAAAATAAACACAAAATACTAGACCATTTTCAGAAGGAGAAAAATACGGCCAATATAAAAACAAACCCAAATTAGTGTGGTCTCAGCCACACTCCTGGCAGAAGGAGACAGAGCCATGGTTGCAAAGACCACACAGGAAGCGGGCAATCCAGGAACCTCCCTAAAGTAGGGGCATGCCACATGCATGGGGCGATGGCCATCCAAGATCCTTCCCACAGTGAGGACGTGCCACATGCATGGGGAGATGACCATCCAGGATCCTTCCCACAGTGGGGACGTGCCACATGCATGGGGGGATGGCCATCCAGGATCCTTCCCACAGTGGGGACGTGCTATATGCGTGGGGGGAGGGTCGTCCAGGAACCTTTCCCTACTGGGGGGTTCCTCATGGCAGGGAGGACACTCAGAGGCAGGTCCATGTGCTCATGAACTGCACCATCCAGGTGTGTTCTTCAAAGTGTCACAAAAATGTCAACTTTAGCTTCAATAAGAGGTAAAACTGATTATTCATGGTGTGTTAGGAATCTTGAAAAATTCACTGCATAAGCACCCACTCCCTGTGGTATGCTCTGAACCGTGGAATCTGGAAGGCTGGTTCTCAGAGCAGATTTCACGTAGGGAGCTTGCAAGTGCTGAGATTCTGGTTCCAGTCTCCAGCCAGGGCTAAGAACTACTCTAACAGCCAATGAATGATCATTAAAACAAAATAATTTTCATAAATTATCATCCCTCATCCCCTAAGTGGAGAAAGTGACGCAAAAGTTGGCGTGAGCCGCATCTACTTGCAGAAGCTGCATGAACACCACTCTTACCTTCTTTTTTTTTTTGCATTTTCTAGGGTTTTAAAAGAAAAAGACATTCTTTTCAGTGAAAGCAACAACAACCAGAAAAGCTCCCTATGAAGAGAAGAGCCAAGTTTTATAGGTCACAGTGACCTGATGCCAATTCATTCTAACTTTCAGTTCTAATTGGAACAGAAAATTCTGTATTTTTATCTCACTCTTCCAAACCTCTTCAAATGTGAACTTCCAAACCTTATTTGAAAATTTTCTTCTGTGTCAAAATAGACCTTTAATAAAAAGTCTGAAAGTTGCTTTTTATCCAAGAGGCTCCTGGAGACTTTGGAAGTTAATCTGTAGTTGAAACACACAAATAAGCAGACAAGCAGAACCCACCACACCTGCGTGGCTGTGCCTGTCTAGTTCGGTGCATGATGACCTTGAGGTTCAGGGCAGGTGTTTCTCTTGGCCCTGGTTCCTTCATATTTAAAAGATGATAGTATCTGCTTCAAACTGCAGAGACAGAAATAAAATAGGAATGAACAGAGATTCTCCTTCCACTCATACAGACAGTGGAAATGGGTAGCTGAGGGAGGCTGGGCACCCAAGTGGAAGAGGGGCCTGTACCCTAACATCGTGTGGATGTGGCTTTGGAATAATTCTGCCGCTATACCAAACTATAGCTATCCACGTCTTATTATGCTAATGCTTCATTAAAATCATCAACCTCAACCTTCTGTGGATGGGGAGGTCCCCAAGGACACCCTCAAGTTTGATGGCTCCCTGAAGACTCACAGATTCAGAGAGCTGTTCTGCTCACAGCTGTGGCTTACCACAGTTAGACAGCACAAGCCTGGCCAGGGCGATACCAGGTACTAGTGTCCAGTCATCCTTTCCATGCAGAGGCACACAGGCAGTGTTCTCTTCCCCAGCAATGATCTGTGACAATGTCTCCAGGTGTCACCAACCAGGCAAGTTCACTTGAGCCTCAGAGTGCAGGGTACTTACTGGGGTCAGTCCCAGGCAACGCTGCCACTGCCTCACTGACCATCCACCTTCAACCCCTCTGGAGGTTGAGCTGATGCTGAGTGGCCAAGGCCCCAGGTCAGCAAGGACTGCTCAAGCAGGACAGTAGCTGGGCAAGGCAAGTTCTCCATATACACCTCTCGGCCAAGCTTCACCAGTGAACATGATTGAGATATAAACGAATCGAGGCTAAAGTGATAATGCCCATCAGAAAAATGGTGGAAAAGGTCTTGAGTCCCTGGGAGAAGACTGGTAAGGACTCAAAGGCTGGCCTACGAGAGGGTGCTGTGCATGTTAAGTCAGCCAGTGCACACCAGCTGACTGTGACCAAGAGAGGGGCCAGTTGCTGGGTCTACTGAGGAGTGAGCTGTCATGGCCCAGGCAGCAAAAGTGTCTGGCTTTGCCACCCACGGGTGTCTGCTGTCGCCACTCCCACCTACACAAGCAGATAGACACAATTCTTAGACTCAGGGTGGATGGCGCAGGGTGGATGGGCCAGGGTGGGAGGGTCCAGGGTGGATGGCCCAGGGTGATTGAGCCCAGGGTGACTGGGCCCAGGGTGGCTGGGCCCAGGGTGGCTGGGCTGTGGCAACACTGCACACTGAAGTATAAACTCAGCTGATTTCACACGTCATGAACTGTTAGGCTCCTTTGGCGTCTTGAGTGAGTGAAGCACAGGGGCTTGGGTATGAACCTGCTCTGTATGAGATTCAGAAGTGGATGCCTATCATCATACATTTGTCAAAACCCATGGAATGAACAAGGGGAAGACCTTGTGGGTTAGGGCTAAGAGCAGTGAGTCACTATCTGAGGCCAGATGTGAACAGGGAAAAGTGGGTGTCAGGGCCCCTAATGATGGGAACTTCGCGTGCTGCCTGCTCGACTCTTCTGTAAATCTAAAGCCATGTGAAACACCAGATCACAAAAGGCATAAAAACCCTTCTTAGCTCATAAGGTTGTGAGAAACGGGGTCACAGGCAGGGTTTGGCCCAAGAAGGGGCGTCGGAACCCTCAACCAAGTGGGAAAAAAGCTCATAGGCATGTGTTCCCTGGAGTGGGGACCCAGATCTGGGAACATCCCGACTTGGGGCAGGAGAGGATTCTGGACAGATGACAGGAGGTGGGACAGGGGCTGAAGGAAAGTGGGCTCCCCTCCATGGCTCAGGATCTAGCTTAGAAACAGGAGCAGGCCGGGAGCAGCCTGAGAGTCTGCCCAGCGAGCATGCCTGGTTTGGCTCCCACCCAGCTGGGGAAAGCCGCTCTGCATGCTCGCCCTTGGTATGGGAAGCTGTATTATTTGCTGTGAACGCTGTGGAAGCCAGGCCTAGAGGGAAGCAGAATATCCTCAGATATGGCGCTGCACTTAATCAGCCTCCTGGACGGAGCAATCAATAGAGTGCCACTTTCAAGGGCCCAATAAGCACGATTCGTTTGGCAAACATGCACTGAGCGCCCACTGTGGGCTCACCACTCTCCCAGCTCCAAGAGCTGGTGGCAATTAGGAGGCGATGTCGGAAGCGGCTGGACAGAGCCTCCGGGTAAGAAAAAGCCTGCGTGCCCCATGGATCTCGGGGTATTTGCTCATGGCTGCTGTAGCACGTGTGTGCCTCCCAGTGCTGGCCACGGTGGTCTGTGGCTGCGCTGGCCCTGCCTGAGGGAGCAGGTTCAGGAGATCGACCAGATACTCATTTATTGCTTTCGTGTTTTCATTGCTCGTTTCATGAAGAACAGCAACAAGCCGGCTGCCCCGTAGGAGAGCTGAGCGCGGAGACCCCGGGGACCCATCGGGATGCAGTCAGCAGAAACCAAGTCAGCTCCCAAAACTCAGTGTCTGTGCTTACAGGGTTCTCTCTCCTGCGGATTCGGAAGGATTTGAGACCTAAGTACAGTCTCTTTCTGTGGAGAGCATTTACTCTGATTGCAAGGTCAACAGCCCCCAGGAGAGAGGTCTGAATACCACTGGTGGGTTTCTATTTCTCTCTGCGTGTGGTGTGGTGGGAACTGGGCTTTGTTATGCCGAGTCTCCCTCCCAGGGACCAGCCTCCTGCCTACCCTCCAGAAGGCAGAACTCACGCTGACGTTCCTGACCTCCGCAGTCCTTGCCTGCTTCCATGGAGACATCCACTGGCCTTTTGGACATTAGGAAATCTCAGCTAAAGGGCTTAAGTCCTTAAGAGTCCTTCAGTTGACCAGGGTAGGCCACTGAAGCACAGGGCAGGTGGGAGCTTTTCAGACAAGGCAGGCTTTTCTGTGCCGTTGACCTAGCGCTTCCTGGCACAGCCCCTCCCCAGTCCACTGCCCACCATCCCTGTGGCTGCCCCGCCCCTAATGAGTGCAATGTCAGATGGCTTGTAACTCAGCTTATGAGACAGGTGGGGCGAGCTCACCTCGCGCCGCCTGTTCCTGGCCTCTCTAGCCTTCTCCATCTATCCCAGCTCTTGGCTTCCCCAACACCCTTCAGAAAAGTCAGAGAATGTTCTACACTCCAATATCAAAGGGTCCTTGTGTTTCCTCAGGGTGGTGGGCAGGGAGCCCTCCTCTAGAGAGAACCTGGGCAAAGCCCCCAGGTGGATTAATGAAGTGGACTGCCACAGCTCAGTGGAATCCCTTGGGTCAGATTCCTGAGATCTGATGACGGCCACCAACTGCCCCACCGTGTGGTCCCACCAGCCCGTGTCCTGAATGGGGTCAGCTCAGAGCTACACTTCTGGGTTTGCATCTCGGGTGGTCTCTGGGGAAGTGAGGGCTGGACTAGGTCGGGGCCTGACCTTCCTCTCGCCTGCACTACCGCCAGAGCACAGACCAGCCCATCACTGTGTGGCTGGTTGAAAAGAAGAGTGTAGAGCTCGTTCCCACCTTTGAAAACATCACAGAGAGTCAAAGGCAACGCTTCCAGCCTGAACTACACACCACCAGCAGCACAAGCAATGGGAAAACACGGATGCCGGCTATGGTGCTTGAAAAGCAGATTTGATCGTGTAGCAGAGCGCGCCAGCCAGCAAGGCCCCAGCACGGCAAACAAGTCCCCTTTCAACTAGAGGCCAGCGAAGGTCAGGCGTGGGGAGATCTTGAAGGAGGGATGTCCTCGGGAAAAGAAAAAGAAACATAATGATTGGGATTCCGACGTGGACATTGAATTCAGTACCTGGAGGCTGGTTAGCAGCCATGTTGGAGGCTGGAGCCCTTCTTCCTCTCTGTGGTGCTGGGCACTGCAGGTCAGGCATCCATGCTGATCCGTGACAATGATACAATGGGCCCTGAGAAAGAGGCCGTGACAGGGAACCAAGGGAAGAGAGCAGAGTTGACGACAGCCCATTAAGCCACAGCGTGCAATCCAGCCGACTCCAGCTCATCCTTCCTGTAAGGGACACCTGCCCCTGAGGGCGAGGTGGAGCAGTCCCCGCGCAGGCCAGGCCCCAACAGTACACAACTTATCTTTTCTGTTCCTTCATGGTACAATTTGTAATTTGTAGGTTCGTGTTGCTAAGTGAGTCTCAAAGGAGCAAGAAAGAAGACACACCACAAACAATAACAATAAAATAAAAAGTGGGACGAGAAGGCAGTGACAGGCCGGGGGAGTGATCCTCAGGCCTTCACCCCCAGGTCCCCCGGGCATGTAAACAGAGGCACCCGGGTCATATTTTGATACAGCTCCCATGATTCTGTATGAGGACGTAACACCCCACAGCGAGCCTGAGCCGTCACCAGGATCTTAATGAAGCATCCCTGAGAACTGCCCCCAGACGTGGCTGAAGAAGAATCAGCACACGCCTGGCTTGGCATGAGCGCATTTGTGTCTGAAGGAGCGAGGGAGTGGCAAGCTGTCACAAGCATCTCCTGGGGACCTGAGCTGTGAATCGCCTTCTTCTGTTCCAACATGAAATCCAGAGCAGGTGGTGGAATGACTTCCCTCTCACTACACCCCTGAAACGCCGTTTGTGGTGGCGCTGCTCCCTCAGCCATGCCAGCTCCTCCCCGAGGGCTCACAGAGCGTGGCCACTGAAACTTTGTGCTAAGAGAAGTATGTGGCTAGAGGCCCCATGTCTCACACACTCAGAAGTGACTCGTGCCACCAGGCTCTGCTGCTAGCACTGCCATTCCCAAGCAGCAGTGTCCCTCACCAGAGGCCTCAGGAAGGCAGGAGATGAGCCCCACCTGGCTCTGCCAAGGGTGTGTTTCAGCAGGACCCCTGGGAGATCCCTGTGCTCCTCAGAACTTGAGAAACTATGCTAGCACGCAGGCCAGGGACAGCGATTGCCCCACGTGGTCTCTGGTCCAGACCAGTTGCTTGCAATCAGATAACTGCTGCCTCAGCTGCTAGAGACCCAGTGCCAAGACTGTGCACCACAGAAGCAGAAGCTCGCAGAGGCCGGCAGCTTATGGACAGCCCACAGAGGCAAAGTGTCACCATCAAGCATGATCAGGGACTGCCTTTAGGACAGGTTTCCTTATTTTCCACCTTAATCACTGAAATGCCTCAAAAGAGCCCCACTGAGAGGGTTCACTGCAGGGGGAGGACCTCAGAAAGGCCGTGAGAAACTCAGGGCCTCCTGGTCTCCACAGGCCAGCATGTTGTATTTTATCTAGCACTTGGTAATTGCAAAATGTGTCCCCACCACACTGTCAAAGGGCTCCCTTCTGCATGAAGATGACAGAGGCGGCACCATCTTGGCAGTGGAGGAAGTGGATTTGGGGTGATGTGCTTTTACTCAACAGTCAACAGGTGGCTTTGTTTCACTGTGAAGACCTACACTTGGCAGGCTGCCGTTTGGAATGACCGTGACACGGATGCTTTCATCGGGCAGTTCCAGGGGGTGGAGAGCACTGGGGGCCAGGCACTTCAGCATCTGAAACCACCGTGCAGGCGTGGAGTCAGCCCCACCTTCTGCTCGTGCCTGTGTTCCCTATAAGCAAAAAAGTCAAAAGTCAAAAATGGGATGCAGGGGCTGATCTTCTTGCAAAAGAAAAAGCACACTTCCTTTCTTTCTTGAAACATGCAATTGAGCTCTTTACACATCAGAGGCGCCTGATGGTTTGTAGAGCATGGCCGCTGAGATATCTTGTCTACTTCAAAGTTCACACGGCCTCAGTGCAAATGCAGAATGCAATCTTGTAATGCCCGGGGGAAGATAATGCTTTCAGAACAACCCTTTCAATCAGTGACAGACTGACGAGTATTTGGACATGTCTCCCGAAAAGATGACTGACAGAACGTCAAAGGACTGTGGCTGCTCTGGATCCATCTGGTGTCCTGGGTTTGGGGAATCAGCGGCAGGGCAGGAGGCTCTGACAGTTGTCTCTGTTGGTTGTCTGTTGAAGGTGTATGTTGTGCATGCTTTGAAGGAGGAAGGCAGATTCAATGTAAATTAACTTTAACATTCAAAGATGATGGTTCATGATTTATTTTCAAAATAGTGTATCTGTGAAAAATTAAGAGCCACAAGGATCCAATTATCTCAATGGCAGTCTAATTTATGTGGCATGAAGTACTTTAAAAAAGTCGGGAGGTATGTTTAGTAAGGCTAAATTGGTGTCGTCTTGCTGGGTCACAGCTTGAAGTCTATCTGAACGATGTGGATCTCATTAAACACCATCGACTTAACCACTTTGGTAATGAGAAAGACAAAGATGAAGCTCAAGGCCCAGTGGAAGTTTTATAGTCCACGGATACACAGCCTCCAGGAGCCCCTCTGTCCTCTAAGCAAACAGCACCATGGTGGTAGGCGGGTGGCAGGGTGGGCCCCGTCCCTTGCAACCTGACTGTCGCAGGCGGCTCAGACCACCAAGCCTTTCCTCCCAGAGCCCACAGTCCTGGCGGCATGCTGGTATTGATTTTGGGAAGGAGCTCTGAAATCGATCAATAGCTGTTGGCAACGGAAATCTTCAGATATTTGTTAAAGAACCAAATTGTCATGTTTCTGTGGGCAGAGTGGGTGGCCGGCGCTCAGTTACCTGATTAAACACTGCCTAGTTGGACGGTTGTTGCTAAGTGGCAGGTCAGCACGGGGCGCGGTTCACTGTGATTACTCTAAACAGGAGCGAGCTGCATTGACCTGTCCCTTTGGCACCTGTGTAGTGAAGGAAATTTGTCATCTGCTCGTTTCAAAGCATTTCTGCCATCTAATGAGGTGTGCAGAGGGGGCTTCAAGCTGAAACCTGCAACAATAACCAAATTACTCAGTGGCTGAAGGAGGCCACTGAGGAACACGGGGCCCCCCAAGCACACACATGCACTCAGAGGAGCAGGCCATGGAGCTGTTTGGCTGTGGGGCTGCCAGGCTGTAAGGCATTGCCAAGTCCTGCAGACACACAAAGACCAGCCTCTCCCACAGGCACCCCGTGGGGTGGCACAAGACCTTGGCTTCACCCCATTAGCTGCGTCACACAGTGGCACAGGGATGCTGGATTCGGAGTGGGCCTGTGCCCTCAGCTCACTAGTGAGAGAGCAGCCAGACCACCTGCCTCTCACTAGCCACCTTCCTGGAGCATGTTCCAGAAGCACTGGTTAAGGTACAGTCCTCACCCGGCCATCAGTTTACAGGACCACTGGACGCTTCTGGACTCTCGGAGAGGCGGGTGTGCTGGCAATGGCACAGTCCCAGCCGCAGGGGCAGGAGAGAGCTGACTTCAGTGAAAGGTAGCCCAGGTAAGGGAAGTTAAGATTCTGGAGCCACAGCAGACACCCAGGAATCCTTGGCTGCACTCAGAAGCCTCAGACTTCGTATTAGTTTTTCATTATTTGTTATGACTTGTGGATTCTCTGAACCCAGCCTGCTGGAGAGAGGAGGCATTTGTTGTTTTGTTTTATTTATGAAACTTTCAAAATAAAGAGGGAGCTGGCAACACCAAGACGGACACTCCTGCCCCATCATCAAGGATTCCGAGGTACTCGCTTAGGTTTTTCTGTATGTTAGGGTTCCGCAGGGCCTCAGCGCTGGCGGGGCTCCTGGTCTGCCGTGCACTCACGCGTGTGTGTTTCCTACCTCCTCACTCTCCGCTGACATCGCAGCCCAGCTGTCACCAGCTCTGATGGCCCTCCCTGTCCATGCCCTTCAGAGCACCCGCCTCCTGCCATCTCCATCCTGAGATGGAGCGGGGTCTCCACATCTCATTTGCTTTCTTCACAGCACTTAGCAATTTGCCTTCTTTGTTAGCGTGTCCCCTGCCTCCCCCAGAGGAGGACGTCCCACAAATGGAGGAATCCAAGGGATCTCACCCAAGCATTCACGTCCAGGTCCCCAGCAGTGAGCAACACTCCAGCCGCTTGATGCCACTAACAAACACATGCCTTGAGAGGCCAGAGACCAGGCGGAGGAAGGAGAGTGGTGTGGCCCTCTCAAGGGCTCAGGGATGGCCTCGCACAGCTGGGCAGGTGAAGAAGTCAGAGAAGAAAAGAAGACAATGGAACGAAGCCCTGGCGCCCTGGGTGCTGGGCTCTAGGCTGTGCATCTCTGCAGAGCACTGTGAGGTGACCTCAGGTGTCATCCTCCATGGCCAGCGGCAGCTCTGGGCTCGATATCATGGAGCAGCTCCAGGTGGCCACACCAGGTCCACACTGACTCTGAGTAGGCCTTGGTCCTGCAGAGGGAGGAGGGTCAGGTGTCTCTGGCCTGGGAGTCCCCGGACAGGACCAGGCTTCCTCTGAGGAGAGCTTTGCCTCGCCTTCCTCTCCTGGTATCCCTGGCACCAGGGGCCTCTCTGAGCCAGGCTCCTCCATGACCAAAGCCCACGGGGTGAGACAGCACTGGGACTCCTTAGCCTCCTCAACCAGGTCCAGATCCTTTCCTGGACCTGCGCTTCTGCTCATGCTTCAGGGAAGGTTATTATTATTATTTTCAGTACTGAGGATTAAACCCAGGGACTCACACATGCTAGGAGAGTGCTCTGACACTGAGCTCACCTCCAGCACTTTATTTTCTTTTTTACATTTTATTTTGAGACCATTTTGCTAAGTTGCCCAGTTTGGTACTAAACTTGAGACCCTCTTGTCTCAGCCTCCACAGTCTCTGGGATTATAGGAATGGGCTGCCATACCCAAATGTGTTTTGAAAGATTATGTTTTAAGACCATTGGAAGTATAAAGAGAACATTGCCATATTGGGCATAGCATTCCAGCTCCACTCAAATAAAGATTTCAACATTTTATTTATTTATTTTGGGGGGTTACCAGGGATTGAACTCAGGGGCACTGTGCCACTGAGCCACATCCCCAGCCCTATTTTGTGTTTTATGTAGAGACAGGGTCTCACTGAGTTGCTTAGCGCCTTGTTGATGAGGCTGGCTTTGAACTCGCGATCCTCCTGCTTCAGCCTCTCAAGCAGCGAGGATTACAGGCGTGGCCACTGTACCTAGCTAGATTCCAACATTTTAATGTCTTTTTGTTTGATTTCTTCTCTAGATTGCTACATGATGTTTTGGACATCATCTGCCTGCGAGAGGGGTCTCATTGGCTCAGGGAGCAGCACAGCAGGGTAAGTGCAGATTCAGTCTTTAGTGCAAAGAAATGGAGCCCTTTCTGGTGAGGAGGCAGGAGCTGGGAGAACCCCGGACGCGGGTGGTGGCATCAAGCTCCTGCCTGTGGGCTGAGGAGTCCTGGTGCATTACTGAAACGGTCTCCACTTAGATTGGAGTGAGGCTCACGCAGCTCTGAGTTTATGAAATACCTCTTCATGGTACGGTTTCAATGTGTGGCTTTTATATTTCAAAATCACGTCTCAATCAATGTGCTTCAAACAGGTGCTTTGCTGCAGGACAGTTTCCTCCTCTAAGGCTGCGTGGTTGACAAGCCTGCCAGGACCTGGGGGGCGGGCGCGGGGCATGTTCTCAACTGAAAAGCAAGGTGCCTTTACCAGGAGAGAGAGCCCAGCAAGCTCCAATGCAGAGCAGTCATAGGTCATACGAGCTGTCACACCTTGCAGTGCCAGATGGTCCCAAAGGAACGAGCCACACACGCAGCAGATTTGAACTGCCCCAGGTCTAGACCAGTGCAGCTGCAGCTGCCTTGAAATGCACACGTGCAAGGCGGAGGTTTGCTGCTGCGGCCTCAGTTTCAGGGCAGGCTTGTCTCACGGCAGCCCCGCGGCACTGTGCCGACAGGCCCCTTGTGTTGGCAGAGCCAGCAGTGTCCCCAGCCAGGGGCTCCCACACACAAAATGGGACCATGTGGCACGTAGTGCTTCTCACATCAGCCCCTGGCAGAGCCGCAGGCTCCTGGTGTGTGGAACTGTCTCATCTCACATGACCCACCTCACTGAGGCCACAGCCCCACCTCACTGAGATTTCAGGGCTGCGATGTCTTCTGCATCTGCACCACAGGCCGCCCGGCTCACTCGAGCAGACTGCGGTTCTCTGAGACCAGAAGAGAACCGTCATTGGCTGTATCCAGAACTGTCCGTCCTCCCGCCGTCTTGAGGGACCGTAGCAGTGACCTGCATGGCCCAACTTCCACAGCCACAGGGACCCCACCTTCACCAAGGACACATCCAGCATCCACAGTCAGCAAGAGACAGAGGTCCCTGCACCTGGGGAAAGGGTCCTTCCTGCAAAGGTTTGTTAATTTATTTATGAGATTTCAGCTGTGCCATGTCATATGTCCTTAGGGCACAGAGATGACTTTAACTTGCATGATTAAAATGTGCATCAGGAATCAAAGAGCAAGGTCAAGAGTCTGTGGGTGCAAGTCATTCGTTCTTGGACATGACATAGGGTCACCTCTGAGCACTGTTACTTCATTCTAGAGGGTTTTTTTTTTTTTTGAGAGAAAGAATTTTAGCCCTAAAGAATTGCTACAAAATAATGGAGTATCCAAATGCCCTTCACCCCGTTTCCCCTGGAGTCACCGTCTTACATAACCATTGAACAATTGTCAAAGCCCGTTCCTTGGCTGCAGCATTATTAACTGCAATACAGACTGTTTGAAGCCTCGTAGTTGCCCTACCCTGTTCCTCGTCTGCTCCAGGATCCATTCCTGGACTTCATATGCATGTGGTCACCGTGTCTCCTTTGCCCTCTAGTCTGGGACCGTCCCTCAGTCTTTCCTTGCTTTTCTTGACCTTCACGCTTTGCAAGAATTTTGGTCAGTTTTTTTACAGAAAACACTGGACCTTGAGTCTGTCTGATGCTGACTGATGATTAGATGAGGCTGTGGGCTGCTGGGAGGGACAGCCTGGAGGTCACGGCCTCCTGGGCAGTCTCAGAGCCTGTGCTGTCCTTGCACATTTCTGGGCCTGGGTGGTAGGTTCGTGAGCAGCAGCTCCAAGGCCCATTCTCCATGGTGATCATCCGCTGTGGGGTCTATATCCCACTTCCGCTTAGACTCTGAGTGGAGCCCAATTACTGAAAGTAGATTAAGAAACTTTTGGTCTCATGTGTAAACAGAAGCTCATCTTTGGAGCCCAGGAACTCCGCATCTGTCCCTTTCCATTCCGTTTCTTCCAGTGCCGTCCTGGGCTTTCCTGATCCTCCCTTCCACCCCTCACTCTGCCCGCACCCATGCCCCATGCCACCCTGTCTTCCCATGGCTGGAGGGGCCACAAGGCAGCTATTCGGTGGATGCAATGGCCAAGCTCCGGCAGGTGGGCAGCTGGACTCCTCCGAGACAGGAGCTGCATGCCAGCTGGGGAGACAAGCACAGACAAAGACAGGGCAGGCGTGGGTGGCGGCCAGCCCCTTCTGGTCTGGAGCCCTCTCTGGACCACCTTCCCCGCCCAGGGAACAAGGGACCAAGGCCCTTGGCTCTCAAGCTCGGACCCCTGGCCCTGCTGCCCCAAACACCCTCACCTTCCGTAACAACACACCTGAGGCTGGGGCCACATAGTGAGGGCCTGTGTGGCCCACGCTGTGGAGGCTCTAGAGCCTGGTGCTGACTCGGGCAGGCAGGCCTCCTTGACCGTATCCCACAGTGTCCTGGCAGAAGAGCATGTGAGCAGGGGAGGTCAGGAGGGGAGCCAGAGTGGGAAGGGCCACATTAATTCCTTCTGAGGACAGTGCCAGGTGAGGTGGCATCTCTTGAGAGTTCTGCCATCTCTCAGCACCGCCTTGCAGAGAACAGGCTTCCACCATGTGGAGCTGGTGGGACACTGTGTCCCAACCATGGCACCTCCATAGCTTGTCCTGTCCTGTGGAGGAGGTGTGGGTGTGGGAGGGGCTGTGGGGGAGAAGACCCCACCCTGCTGCTCTTCCTGCGCCCCTCCCTTTCCATAAGAATGAAGCAAACCCTTCCCTGGGCTGCCTGGGCTAACCTCCCATGAAAATCTGTGTCGGCTGGAGTCTGTCTTCCTTCCTTCCTTTCTTTTCTTTTCTTTTTTTTTTTTTCCAACTGAACATAAGTTAAGGTCTCCAAACAAAGAAATTGATCCAGGATTTCATTTTCCTCCTCTGCTGTTAGGCTTTATGAGGACCCAAGTGGCTGCTGCAGAAACTTTTGACAGGCCCAGCAGTCTGGCAAATTAAATCTTCCAGCCCAAGCAAGTCCTGACCTGGAATTTCCGCAGGATCCCGGCGGCTCTCTGGTTCACCCAGCTCTTCCGTGATAGGATATCGGTTTACCTCCCGGTGGGGGTGGGTTAAATAATAAAAAGGCTAAAAACAAAACAAGCTCATATCACAGTCAACCCACAGCTGCTGTTGCTTTTTCATTACGGAGGAGAGAAAGTGGACCATTAAGAAAGAAGATATCGGGGAAGAAATATAAATAAATAAATAAGCAAATAAATAGATAAATAAAGGTGGAGAGGAAAATGGGAGTTTCCCAAAGGCTTCCCTGAGCTTGTTCTGCCAGGGAAGTTACATGCAGACCACAACCAGGTTCCCTGCCATCTCTCTGGGCAGGAGAGACCTGTGCATGTTGCATTATGAATGGGAGAACTGGCCTGGATAAAACATGAGACTCCTTTGACCTGCCCAGGATGAAGATCCATCTCAACACCAGCCGCGCTGATTTCCCCTCAGCCTGCAGAGCACATTTCTCTTTCCTTCACATCTGCACCGTCTTTTCTCAGCAGAGCTGGGGAACAGACAGCAGCCTAAACAGATGCCCACACCATGCTGGGGCCAGGGCCACGGCTGAGCTCCTCTTTCAGGCAATGCATCTGAACTGCCCATTGCTGGGAGCTGGGAGGGCTGGGGCCACTTGCTGGGCTTGGCCAGGAAGGCAGGAGTCAGGGTCAGTGCAAGCAGATCAGATCAAGCCTGCACTTTTGAGTTTTTGGCTCCACATCTTGCCTGACCAGCACATGCTTTTATTTCATGTAAAAATCTGAATGCCTGGTTTAGCTGGAAAAATGGCAGCACCCAGCATCTCTGGGTTCCCATGTGGAAGCAGGTGGGCCGAGCAGCAGCCCTTCACCTACAGGGCTCCTTCTGCCATCCGCTGACAGCCTCCCTGAGGGCAGGATTGGTTGTGGTTTGTCCTCCTGCAGCCGTCTTCCTTGGCTTCACTCCCTGGAGGCACCTGCCCACCAGGACCCTCCTTTGGGGAGGGAGGCTTGGGATGGGGCAGCAGAGAGAAGCGGTGGGGAGAGGAGAGCAGCTGGGAGCTGGGCGTCAGCTTCACTGCCAAAAACCACGACTTGATGATTTGCTTAAAAAAGAGGAAACAGAACAGACTCAAAGTTGCAGCCACAAAAACGTCACTCAGAGGTGGAAGGCAGTGTGGAATGCCACTGGGCATGTGGTCTCCACCCGACCGCCCCTGCTCCGCAAGGCTGGGATAGTCACTCTGGGGAAGCCTCAGTTTCCCCTTCTGTAAAATAAGGACAGTGACAGAATCTGCTCCCAATCCTTATGAGGACAGTGCAAGTACTGCTGCAAAACGGGGGCACCACCGGGGAGACCTGGCTGGGTGGCGTTCTGGTTCTGAACCTGCAGTGAAGGGGTTGGAGGACACTGGGCACCCAGGATGTCGCTCCTCCTCTGAGCGCACGAGGCAGGAATGTAGAATGCACGTCTCCCCCAGGCTCTGGACTTCTGAGTCAGGGACGCTGCCGTGGGTGGCCGCTGCTTTCTAGAAGTGATTCAGGTCCCCAGCACCGCGGGAGGGTCTGTCCTTGCACATGCATGTGACCCATAGCAAGCGATCCCTGAGAAGCTGCAAGTCCCACTTCTCTCTCCCTTCCCCCTCCCTGGTGAGGATTCACCTGCCAGAGGGTGGCTGGACACCTCAGGGATCCCTGCCTGTTACAGAAGAGACAGCCTCAGGAGCAAGTCTGACAGAAAAGCAAGTTCTCGGCAAGGTTTCTGAAGCCCCTGCCATGAGCAGGACGCTGTGGTCAGGTGTGCAGCATGGCGCTTACTCTTCCTTGAGCATCCAGGAGAGGTCCAGAGGCAAGCTTTATACCCACGCCAGGGCCTGCGGTCTGTGGTATAGTGTTGGCTAAAGCGCGTGCTCGGGTGGGACCGCAGGGCTGCGTGTTGCTCCCGCCTGCCAGGCTTGCGTGTTGGAGTGCTGCCCCTCCCCCATACCACTTGGCTTTCCAGAGCCCGACTCCTGCTAGCTTCAGGGATGGACGTATAACCGGGTGTAGCCCATCGTGGACCTGCCACCCGTGGACTTCTGATGGCTGGACCTCACCATCCTCTACTAGGAGCTCTCTGGGGCAGGGATGGCTTGCAGGGCCATCGCCGGTGGCCAGCAGGGAAGGAATGAAGGAACTTGTGGCAGAGAGGCACTCAGCACCCTTCTGATGACAGACAGGGGTAATGGGGCCCAGGACACTGACTTGCTGAGTGGCCTTGCTCCCTCAAGAGAGCTCACTCCTGAGCAGAGCAGGAGCAACCTTGACAGGGTCCCTTGGAGCCCCGGCTCTGGGTGCTGCAATCCCAGGGCAGGGAGTGTGTGGAAGATGTGGTGTTAGTTGGTCTCAGCAAGTCACATCCTCATATAGTCAGTCCCTCCACTTCAGACCTGTGACCTACTTCTAACCAATGGAATATGGCAAAGGGGTTTTGCAGATGCAATTAAGATGCCTATTTAGTGGACTATGAACTAATCAGAGGGAGTATCCCCAGTGGGCCTGACATAATCAAGTGACGGTCCTCCCTGGACATCAGACACAATATCCTCCTGGCCCTAAAGAAGCAAATAGCTCAGCTGTGCTATGAACTGCCCATGGAAAGGAATGACTTCAAGGAGCCAAAGGCCTCAGTCCTGTGACAGCGAGGAGCTGAACTTGTCAACAACCAGAAGGAGCCGGGAGAGGACACCTGCTCGTCTGAAAGGCAGCTGGGTGACATCTGGACTGCAACCTTGGGAGCTGCCTAGAGCCGGGCACAAGCAAGCCCCTGCTGCACCTAGAAACTGTGTGCGTTAAGTGGGTCCCGAGTGGCTGTGTTGGTGGGATTGAGGCTCTGTGGTCTCCAGAGTCTTACTGAGCAGTTAGACACTTAAACCCAAAGCTCGGGTCTTTGCCTTAATTTAAATGTGGCAGACAATCTTGCAAATAGTCCCCAAGGTGTGCAGAAAATAGGGCTGGGGGATCCAGGGAAGGGGCCTGCATGGAGCCTCTCTTGGGAAGGTAGCAGAGAGGACAGTCTCCTTCTGGGTGTTATTGGGCCACCTTTCTTTGATGGGAGTCTGGTAAGCTTTTCCTGCTTGTACCCTTTGTCCCCAAGATGTCCTCTTAGGGCTGTCTCCACCCCATCCCCAGGGAGACCCTCGCCTTGCTATGACACCACGTCCTCAGCTAGCTTAGGAGCTGTGTCCCTGCAGAGCGAGTGGATGAAGCCTGCCGATCCCTCCTCAGATATGTCCAGTTACACACCCCTCTGAACCTCCTCCTCACTGCATGAAAGGACAAAGAGCTAAACATAGAAGACCTCTATTTTTCATTCCTAATTCTTAGATAATTATATATACATGGACTTTTTTCATAATCCTGGATTAACTTTAATGGAGACGGCTGATTTCCTCTCTATGGACACTTGACTCTGAGGCCTACAGCTGGTGCAGGGGCTGAGACTCACCCAGGGCCGTGCTCACAGGCTCTCTCTCCCGCAGAGCTGCAGCACCTGCCACCGCAGGGCAGGGCAGCACTCTCTGAAGGCACTTTCTAAGCTTCCGACCTTGCTTCCACAATGGCAGTGCCCAGCACGGTCTCCATCCCCCTAGTGGGGATGGGCAAAGCGGGCACCCTGAGCCTCACATGCTCAGCCTCACATGGTTTTCCCATGGTCTCCCCTTTCACTTTCCCAAGGGGATGCTCAGTGGGCACTGGAGGAACACTCAGCTCTGCCTCTGTCTGCTTGCCGTTCTTCAGAGACTTTATAACTAATCGCAAGGAGTCAAAGGGCCACTACTCCATGACACAGCTCGGTGTCTGCTAAGAGCCCGGGCCCCTCTGCAAGATACAACTGTCAGGTGGCATCATCTTTAACATCGGCAGATACGGCACAGCATTCTGGACACACTGCAGAGACAGACACCGGGGCTGAGTCCCAGCACTTCCCCTTGGAGCTTTGTGACCTGCTCTGTGACTCCGTTTCCTAAGAGTGGTTAGTGCGCAGGTGCTCAAGAGGGTCCGAGGAGTCAATATAGCTGAGCACTCAGGACTCTGCTTGGCCAGGAAGAGTGCCGAGCGCCTCAGCGGCTCCTAGCTACTGTTGCTGCCATTATCTTTATTTTTATGTGGATGTTGTTGAAATGGACACCACGAGCGACTTACTGATTTCCTTCGTTAACTCACTCACTCACTCACCCATGCCACCAGCACTGTTTCTGTACTCTGGGGACAGTGCCAATGTTTTGGTTAAGCGCTCTGCTTTCTGCAGCATCTTTGTGGTGCGTGGGAAAGCTGAGGGCCACTCGCTCAGGCTGCCTGACTTATGCCTGCCAACCCCAAGCCTGCTCCTGGGTGTGTTTTCCAGTGCAGACGCTGCATCTGCTTTTCAAGGGTTCCGGGCACATGTCACACAAGTGAGGTCGGTGGGGACGAGGGCCAGCTCTGCTTGCGAAGGCCTTCACAAGCAGCCAGGTCTCCCCTTCATCTGGCTTTCTTGGCACTTCAGAATCTTGGCCAGTCCTGGATTCTGGGAAGAGGGACACACCAGCCGCAGATTCGGAACCCTCCTGTTCTATTCGGCAACCTCACCTCAGTGTCTTCTTGGCACCGGCAGGCTCTTCATGGCTAGCATCTGCCATGTGTAGGCAAGTCCCTGCATTGGCTGCACCTGCTCTAGTGGTGGGAAGCGCAGGCCTATTGCAGCCATGCAGGTCACCAGGAAAGCCTGTCTAAGAAAGATGTCACCAGCCACCAACCCGGCAGTGTCGTGAACTCCCACACACGGCACTGCCTTCAACCAAACATTTATCCTGCTTTTTACGGAAGCAAGTCTTCCATTGGAGAGAACGGGATTATCTGTGCTACACCCACTTGGTGCAGATAATCAAATTACATGTTTTCTTTCTTCTTCAAATCTAATCGGGGCAGCATCTGTCTGCCCAAGCTGAGACAAACTAGCTTAGCGCCACCCGTTAAGCAGAGGTGGCCTCTCCAGCGTGCAGAGAAGCTCAATTAATTACCCATCCATCCCAACCAGGTGCCTGTAGATGCTGCAAAAATCGCATCCAAGGAAAACTTGGTAAGTAGTCATTTCTAGGCATTTTGTTAACATCTCTCGATCCGGATAAAATGTCCAACTAAAAAGTAAAACAAAAATGTATCACGACACTCGAGCTCACTCTTTCTGGTGCATAGTAATTGACACAATGCTGCTTGCCCAGGGACAGGCTTCTTTCTAGGGGACATTTGGCTATTTTTAGAGTCAGTTTTTTGTTTTCATAACCAGGAGGGAATGGGTGCCACTGGCACCTGGTGGGTAGAGGCCAGATGCTTTCTACATCCTGAAAAGGACAGGACAGCCCCACAGTAAGGAATTGTCTAGCCTGAAATGTCGATGGTCCAATTGAGACTCCACTGTGAGGTTCATGTGGGGGCTCAGCCATTCCCTTTCACAGAACAGGAATCAACGTCACTTGGCCAACTTACGCAGTCATGTGCATAACAAGGAGAGGAATGTTTGAACGTGCTGACCAGAGGGTCTTGAGCTGCCAGCTGTCCATCTAGAAATCATCAGGAAGCTCTCTCTTTACAGTAAGCATGCCGTAAACTTCATTTTTGTGTAATAAACGTAACCATCGTCACAGTGAATGTGCAAGGTGAATATTAATTGAGCAGTTGTTTCTTTCCACCCACTGAGGGTGCGGCCCTGGGGTAGTTGTGGGAACAAGGCCTGCATGCCTGGCTTGCTCGGCCTGTCCAGCACATGGCGCAGTCACACGGCAAACAGCCCCACGGGCCCCTGGGATTGGGCCATCCTGTTGTTCACGGAGCTGCTCCGTTCTCAGCTCGGAAAGCCCCTTCAGACAGCCAGGGGCTCCCGGAGGCCACCAGTGGTCAGCTGAAGGCCAAGGCTTGAAGCCACTGCACCCTCCTCATCTCCATCTGAGGGACACACTTGACTCAGTGAGCTGCACAGCACAGCCTGCTGTGGACCTCGGAGGGGCCCGGGAGGGCAGGACGGTGTCTCAGCCCATGCCGTCAGTGGCAGCAGGATTGATGAGCTGTGCCTTTGTGCCACTTGAACACATCAAGTTTGCCCCCAATCCAGCTCCCTTTCCAGTCATTAATACCCCAAAGACCTGAGGAAGGGTCTGAGTGTCATGCTCAGGGACAAGATTTCTGTGACCACAGCAAGTACCTGAGATAAAGAGCTTGGGGAGTAAAGATGTATTTTGATGTTCACTCTTGGGACAATCAGAAGTCATTTGGGCCCATTGCTCATGGGCCTATGAAGAGACAGAACATAGGACAGGAGCCTGTAGTGGAGGGAAGCCGCTCACCTCATGCACAGGAAGTGAAAGGGAAGGCGCAAGAGACCAGAGCCCACAGCTCCTGGAGAGGAGAGAACCCCAGGACCAAGGCCCACAGCCTCCACCTGCCCAAACCCCCACCACCTGCAGGAGCACCACGCTGGGATCAGCCTCCTGCTCACGGGCTGAGCCACAGTACTGCCCTCCTCTCAGACCTGGACGTGAAGGACTCAATGACTTTCTGCTGCTGTGGCTTAAGCCTGCTGCTGGCTGCCATGGGAAAGTGGAGAGGAAGCCCACAGCCATGCCGTCCACGGGTGTGTTCTGGGAAACGCGGCCTGGAGGGTTTCATCATGGCGCCAACATCCCAGAGGTGGGCCAGCCTGCGGCGCCTGCGCTACATGAAGCACTTTATTCACCTTTATTTTCTAAATCTTTTATTAAAGACCAAGATACAACTGGGCACATGAACCCAGGCCCATACAGGGGTAGAATGGCCCTTCACCTGCACGGCCTGCTCTGGAAGATCCTGGGACAGTAACAGACACAGCGCTGTCACCTCCTGAGAGAAGAAGGTCTCCTCTGGAAGCTCTGGCAGGGCTGCCCATGGCTGCCACAGTTCATGAGTCCTATAAGCAAAAGGAAATTAAAACAGCAATAAAAGGTGCAGTGTGTGAACACATCGCCCAGCACAGTCACTAGCTAGAGTCATCACGTGTCACGTGCCGTGCGCAGCTGTGGTCTGCACTTCCATACGACAGGCAGCACAGTACGCCTCCAGCACCAGCATCACTCGAACACGTAAGGGACAAGACGCCTGCGTTGCCAGGCGAGAGGGTTCTCAGATCCAGCATAGCCCTGTGGGACGTCTTTGTGTACGGCGGGTGGTGGTGTACCAAGTACGGCTGTCCTTGCATCCACAGTGAGTCCAGGAGAGCAGGGCGAGCCAACTCGGCAAAACTTCAGCCTCTTGAGGTCCTGACAGTGCCGTGGGCCCAGAGCTCATGAGAGAGGAGGTGCACAGTGGCCAGTGACAGCCCAAATCTCCCCAAGTCCTTGCGGGTGGGAGCTAGGGCTTTGCTCAGACTGCCCGATGTGCAGCCCCAGCCTGACCTCAGGCGGGGCTGCTTGGAGCAGGTGTGCCAAATTCAAAGCCTGGCTGTGTACCTGGATGGGCAGTTTATGGCTCTGAGCCTGAATCTGAAGGTAGCCATGATGCTTGAGGGTCAAGTGTGCCACCTGATGGGTAGAGCCCACCCCAGAGCCCAACACTCAGTCAGTGTCTGGGATAGGCAGGAGACTGGCTTGTCACCACGGCTACTGCCCAGGTGCTGCAGGACATTTGCCATCGAGAGCCCCAGTGTGCACAGAAGAGAAGGCTGGTGTTAAATTCATCGAGCATCGGAGCCAGCAGAACTCAACATGCTCCAAAGAGTGGCCGTTCTCACAGGTCCTGGCATCACTCTGGTTGCCTGGTTCGCCTATGCAGTCGTGCCCCTCCATAACATTTCCCACTTCCAGGGCATTACACAGACACACCCCGAATCTCCTGCCCGATGCATTTATGCAGCTCTCCCATGGACAATGTTAGACACTAACACCTCTATTTCACACATGAGATGTGCTTCTTCAGCCTTTTAGCTCCACCACGGTGGTGTCTGTTATTTGGCCACCAGCAGAAAAGGCCCGAGCAGCGCTTCCCCCTGCAGGATGGGTCCCTATTAGCCCAATAGCAGGGTGACCCAAAGCAGCTCAGTTTCTGTAACCCTGCCAATCAACTAGTGCATAGGGTCACATCTAAGTGCCCCAGGAAAGCGGGGCGGTGACAGAGACAGTCGGCAGCACTGAGGTCTCTTGGAGAGCAGCTGCTCTTGCGTGGCTTCTCCTCTTTTAGAACAGTGTGGCCAGCTGCAGGAGCACATGCGGAGACGGAGAGCGTGTCCACGCAGTCCACCTGGGTGGTCTGTGCACGCCCTTCTCCGAGCGGACCACGCAGGCATCTCACTCTGGGTTCATGACGCTGCCATCCACATCAGAGGACACTCTAGACTCGGGGCCAAGATGCTGACGTCATTTCCCCCTCTCCACAGTGTGAACTCGCCCAGAGTACGTCACAAGTCACATCCAAGGCCACAGGGACAGCCTGCATCTTTCTTCTTGTAACTCTGCCAGTGAGTGACAACTCAGGGCCACTTCTACAGGCACCAAGTGTGGCCTCAGCTGGGGACTCCTGTGGCATTACAGTCACATCCACATAAAAGGAGCCCGGAGGTGGCACCTGTTTTCCAATCCCAAATTTGCTGAATTCTACTTTTCCCATCTCATTTAAAAGCATATTATGATTTTATTTAAATGAGAAGGACATAAAGGCCACTAAGTACAGATTCATACAACCAAGTTGCAGGGTTGAAGGTCCGCTGGAGGTCTAATGGAGGCCGTCACACCAGGACTACTTTGTGCCTGTGGTTTTAATGAGATCCACACTGTGGAGGGGCCTGCAGGGGGCCCAGAGCAGGACACTGTTAGGAGAGGACGATGCTCCTCCTGGGACCCCAGGGTGCTCCTCACAGCTTGGGCTGCTGCTTGACACCATTTGCAGGTCTTTCCAAAATCTAGTGGCCCTATCACCCAAGAAGGTCCCAGGAGATCCAGGGTCAGGCCACCTGAATGTGACTCCTAGTGTGAAGTCGCTGCCTTAGCCAGATTGGCCTGGACTCTCTCCGTGGGCAGACCAGGGGGACACAGGGGCTTCCGGGAACTTTGTTTAGGCCCAGGATGCTGTAGCATTTATCGGGTGCTTGGCAAACAGAGAGTGGTGTCAGTTTCAGTTTGTCATTCAAGGAAGGACCTCTTGAAGACCCTGTGAAAGCTGTCTTTGAGGAAGTTGTCCAGGGCTAAGACAGCCATTAAAAGTGGACCAAAAGTGGAGCTGCCTCACACTATGTCTTGGAGGATTCTGGACTTCACAGGTGCTCTGTGTGATAAGACCCAGGCCTGTGGAGTCACCGTCCTAACAGCCCAGCGGCTGCCATGGCAATGCGTCGAGCAGCCACGTGGGCTGAATGGCATGTGGCATGTCTTTTCCACGAGGTGTGTGTGTCATGGTGGGAATCCTTGGGCTCCCAACGAGAAGGCCACCATGGAGGCGAGGTGTCCTCAGTGGCATCACACACTTACCACATGGGGCCTTGAGCTCTGAGCCTGGCCTGAGTGAGCCTTGGTTTTCTCGTCCCTACAAGGAGGACAAGAAGACCTACTCTTCACACCGTGGCCACCGCGAGGACGGCCTGAAGAAGGACTCACAGTTCCAGCCCTGGCCAGCTCAGCTCAGCAACTCCTCTTGGCTGGCAGGGAGCACTCTCTTGCCCGGGAAGGGACGCTGAGCCTGGGAGCAGCAGACCACCCAGGGCCCTGATGCTGAACATGTGCCGCGCCTCCCCTTCCCACACCCAGGCAATCCCTTGGGGAAGAACAGTCCCCCTAGGCTGGTAAAGGTCCCTTGTCTCTCCACAGCCTTTTCCTTCTGTTTACTATTTAAAATAATAATTCTAGTTTGGTTTACAAAAAGAAATGGAATGCAATTGTGGTCTCAGTGATTAAATAACAGCCTCCCTTGACTTGGCTCTCCTGACTACCGTGAGCTCCCCTGTGTTGTACCAGCGATGGGCCATTTGTGACATGTAATTGCTGCCATGGGCAGGCTGCTGGCCCATTTCTCTTTGCTATGATTTCAATTGCTTTGAAGTGGCAATAGGTGAATTGGGGGTAAAGAGTAAAGGCAAACAAATATGGGTAAATAAAGGTGAAATAAAAGTGGCCAGAGAGAACACAGGTCATTCACATTGTGCCCTTTTATTTCAATACTGGCTGAGACCAAAAAGAATAGTGCTGCATTTTAAAAAGTGGGCTTGAAGCTTCAAAGACCTGCATGAGGCAGAAAGCTCAGGGAGCAGGGTAAATGCATTGACTCCTCCCCGCATGGGGGCCCTTGCATTTTTCTGTAAGTGATTCTGTCTGTTTGGGTCATTAACTCTTTCTTAGAAGACAATTCTGACACTTGGAGGTAAAGTATTTTCTCCCCAACCAGGCCGCAGTGCTGGCTGGAATCTGGGCCCTCCTCCCAATCCTGTGTCTGTCCTGAGGCTCAGTTGCTCCCCAAATGCCCAGTTTCAAGACACCCTCATGTCTGGGGCCTGCTTGGAGGAAACAGGCACCTCCTCCCTGGGAGACAGCAAATCACAGCGTCTCTGGAATTATGCATGCTGATTAGGAAGCCTAACTGGATCTGCTATTTTCCAGCCCAGGATTCCTCAGCCTTGACTCTGCTGATAATGGACTGATATTGGACTGGACAATTCTCTGTGGTAGGGGCTATTCTGTGCGTTGTAGGGTGTTTAGCAACGTCCTAGGCTCTGCCCACTAGAAGACAGCCCTGTGGTGGTGGGAACATCTTCACACAGGCCAGGTGTGCTCTGCAAGACAGAGTGACCCCAGGGACAGCCAGTGCCTGATCCCTACTCAGAATACAACTTAAAACCACACATTATTATCTTTTACTGTTTATTTGTTTTATTGTTTAATGAAGAATCAATTTCTTGCAATCTCTAAGTTTTCATTCCAAATTTCAAGGGAAAAGGACACACAAAACTTTGCAAACTTGGCAAACCAAAAACAAATAACCATTATGCCATATGGGTTTATGTCTGGGTACAGAGTCTTTACAAATATATTTCAGAATCAAATGTACAAAAATATCTGCCTAATGATATGTAGTTTCAGAGTAAACACTTCATTTTTCTTCTAAATGAGCATTCAGTTTATAGGAAGGGAAAACTAATGTATTTTTCAGCTGCCAGAAACAATCTCCATGGTATTCAGAGACCTTTGCTGATTATGTTTTAGCTACATAATGTTTACATTATTCAAACCAAAAATACCAAAATGATGGGCATATGGATCGCCTGGGATTTGCTTTCGATGTCTGGCTTTAGAATCCAGTTTTCATGCTGGATCATAAAATGACAAGGGAACATCTTGAAAAAAATGTGGAACTGAGGTGTCGCATCTCACAAACCAGATTCCGACCAGGAGCAGAGAACGAGAGCTGGAGAAAGCACAGCAGCCCTAAGAAGGGAAAGTATCTGAATGTGCCTAAACTGGGGACTTTGTGCTGGACACTGCATGTGGGATGACCTGAGAGGGACACAGGGGCCGCTCACAGGCCTGACTCTAGAAGGCAGCAGCCCCAGGGACTGGAGAGGGCCCTGATGAAACTCTGGGAGGCAAGGTAGGGAGAAGGGGGGAAGGGCAGACCAGAGGTGACATTGGCCATGGACCCAGAATGAAGATCCCCTGACAGAAGGAAGGACAAGGATGGCCCCCCTGGGAAGGCATCCCCAGGAACCAAAGAGGTCTTTCTGCCCAGACCGCTAGTCACTGAGCGGCATCCCAGCCTTCTAGATCATTCTGGCATAAGATCAGAATTCCAACCAAGTCCAGGATGACAGTGAAGCAGAGTGAAGAAATTCAGCCATGAGGAAACTATTCTAAACTGGAGGAGCGCAGCCCTGCTTAACAATGTCTAAATATGGAAACACCTGTGAGGGTTCTCAGCACTGCTCTCCTTGCATTTATGAAAATTCCAGTTTTATCGAAGAGTGATTGGTTGGTTTATTTATCTCTTCTGAAAATCCAAGGAGGTCAGCTGAAACCAGGAAAGACACAGGCGAGTAAGAGGAGTTTATCTACAAACAGCATTCATCAAACAATAGCAGTGTAGCTTTCACCACATCCGGCACCGTGCTGAATATTTTATTATGTCTTTTAATTGAATTCTGCATCTTGCTAGCGGCGCAAACTTACGTGCTTCATTTAACCTCTTCGGGCTAGCGCTTCTTGATGCTTCAGCACCTGTGAAAGCCTGCTCTGTGACAGGGAGTACACTCGGTTTCCCTTCCTTGGTGCAGTAGGCTTGAAGAGTGCCGATCCTCCGAGTCTGTTCCTGACCCTGCGTCTCAGTTGCACAGGTTTCTATTTGTTGAGGCCCATGTGGCTTCTCTCTCTGCCAATGTCTCTCATAGTTTGCTGTCAAAATTCATTCCGTTATTGTGAAGCTACATATTTGGTGCCCACAGTCCCATCAGATGTTTCTGATTCCTGGTGAATTACCCTTTTCCATGACGCAATGTCCTCTTTTCCCTAAACTCTCTTTCGCCCTCAAGGCCTTCCCGTCTGACTCACGTGGCTGTCTTAGCTTTCTTGGGGGGAGGGAGGGTTTGCATGGTTTATCTTTTAAAGTTCCTTGACTTCCAATCTTGTTAGACTTCTTGTTTTACCTCATTCTTTTGTGCACAGCATATCGTTGGACTTTATGAAGTCCAATATGAGCTTTCTTTACTTTTAGTCAAACAGAGCAATCTCCTTTCACTTTTTGGTTTTAAAAATTTGGATTTGTTTGCACAACATTAATGTGTTGGCTATTTTTCTCCTTCCCAGGGCATATTAAATTGCTTAGTAGCAATGTTTTCTTCTTTTTTCGTCTTTTTTTTTTCAACTTCTCATCAGATTTGGAATTTTTCTCCTTTATTTCTAGGCCTTTATTGGTAAATCTTTAAAGTCTGACATTATCCAATTTAAAATGCATAAAATTAGTAAATATTGAATCTCCTTTTCAAAGGACACATCAACCTAGGAACGCTGTAACTCCGCCAGCCCTCTTGGCTTCCCGTGCTCTGGTTGTTGGTGATCCCACCTTCCTTTTGAGGCCGCCACGTCCATGCCTTCCCAGGATGCAGCACCACAATGTAGAAAGATGAGAAAGAGGAACCAGAAACTTTGAGAGCAGGAGGGCAAAATAAGAAAGCTCAAAATATGTCTAGGAAGATCCCAGGCGTGACAGCCGGGGCATGTGGAGGAGCAGTAATTGGAAGGATAATGCCCCACAGAGTCCCAGAATCGAAGGACAGAGAGCGACCCCCTGAGGGAGCATCGTGAACCCGAAGCCACACAGATACTACAAATCCCAATTAATCCGACATCTGAAACAGCGTGAGGCTGAAGGAAATTTCCAAAGCAATCATAGGGAAAAAAGAGAAATTTAAAAAGAAATAGCAATAAGCTTCTAGAAGATTTTTTTTTTTCAAGCCCAAAAGAAGCTGGAAGAAAAGAGGTTAAAACTTCCAATTGCTAAATGATGAAAATCCATCAATCCACACCCAGATGAAGATTCTTCAGGACATGAAGATTCTTACATTTACAGATCATCATTAAAAGAACGATGAAGGGATTTGATTTTTCAGGTAATCCATGTGTTGCTTTGGTTGCAAATCAAATCTGAAATCACAATGGATGAAAAAGAGGGCGTGTGTGCTTTTCCCTTGGTCTGAGTGCACTGGCTAGAACAGGACGAGCAGGAGCTATTTCTGGGCTCACACCAAGTGCTCTGTAGTTTGGGCCACTTTCTCTTTCAATTCACACAAGAGGAACACAAATGAAATGGTACTTAAGTGAGCAATTTCCAGCCATTCCCAGGAAAACATCACAGGTGCACACAAGGAGACAGCGCACAAGTGTGCCTATTGCTGCATCTTTTAACACCAACAAATGGAAAGCAAAAAAATAAACAAATAAAAACATTAGGAAATGGGTGACATTTAAGGTAAACGATGTGATTCTCCAGAGCAGGAGTCTTCAACTCCCACTGGCCTAGAGCATCTACAATATTTACTCTCTGGCCCTGTGAGAGATGGTTTCCAACCCTGCTGTAGAGAACTAACATGCGTTCATGCAGGTGTGTCTGAAAGGTATAAAATTTTAATATGTTACGGAAGAAAAAGCAAGATTTGCAAGGGCCTGTGCAATATGATACCTTCTATTTTAAGTAAATATGAAACAAAACAATGACACGGGTACGTGCACATGGACAAGAAACAACCGAAGCCCAGAGGAAAGAGCTGCGGACTTTAGAAGCCAGGGAGCGGGCAGGGCAGGGAGGAGCGGGAGGCCCATGTTAGTAGCACGTCAGCTCGTGTGGCTCTCCCGAGTCTCAACGGGAACACTTGTTAAAGCCTTATGTTTTATGCATAATTTAGAATAAAAACTATCTGATGTAACAGTAGCAAAAAAGGTCACGCCTCAGTAGGAAGATGGGCTACGAACACGAGCCAAGCTCAACTAATGTGGGGTGGACATGTCCTGAACAGGCCGAACACACAGCAGCATTAGGCAGGGGGTCATTCGCAGCTATGGTGTGTTAGGATAGCACCTCTTGGAGTCAGGATGTGGGAAAAGGACCCCACGGTGTTCCCCCTGTCCACTGGGCACTGTGCTATCGACAACTGTGTCCCCACCCTTGCTCACCCCCCACAAAGACCTGACAGCAAACTCTTCAAGGGCCACTTATCTGTCTGTTGCCACCTCCGCCTCCCTAGTACCTGTCACCGTACTTCAGATCAACTGGCTATTTATCCTACCTGAGCAGGAATAAATACGAGCCTCTATGTTCTCTGCAATGAGCCTAAAATATTGATTTTAGAAATGTCAGCTATGCAGAAAAAAAATACACAACAGCCATCTGGTGCTTTTCATCCCAAAAGTTTAGAATTCCAGTGACTCTCGAGGCAGGCAGACCCAATAGAAGAATAGAAACCAGACCTCCACTTCCCGACATGGGAGAAAGTGTTAGGAGACATTTTAATGCCAAACGGGTCAATCAGGGGATAATTGCCTTTGATAGACACTCCAGAAATCAGAAACGTTCCCCATGTAGAGCCGAGTGCCACTTGAGGAGATGACAGCCTTCCTTGCCTTTGAAAGCATCAAAGACAGCCAAAGCATCGACTCCCGACCTGATCCTTGCGATCCAGCACCAGTCTACGAGCCTGGAATGCAGACAGCAGCCTCAGGAGGAGGCGAGGGTAGGTCAGAGAGGCACAGACCGGCTGCCTCTGCACCAGGAGCACAGGAGCCTAGCCAGACCCAGAGGTTCCCATGCTACCAGAGCCAGCCAGGCAGCAGGAGATAGGCTGGGTCTGGGGCCATGAGGCCTCTGTGGGACTTGAGGGGTGTCTTCCCACCTCCCGCACTCCCACCAAAACTCTCCTGTGGGTTGACTTCAAACCTCACAACAAATTGTTCAAAGTACCTGCAAGAGCTAATACATTTTTTTTTCCAGGTCAAACATTAACACTTAATTAGAATTAATGTTAGCAGTTACTTGGCCCAGAGCAGAGCAGAGAAGCAGAGGGACCATCGTGAAGCAGGGTCATGCCTCTGGTTAAAATGTGTGATTACTTTAATTGCTTGTTTTAGAAGTTTGCACCACAGGTAAATGCACGTGCGGCTCCAGGAAGACCAAGTCGTTGGGGCTGGAGGTGTCACTTATTGGCAGAGCGCCTGCCTGGCACACGCAGGGCTGCGCTCAGTCCCTAACACGGCACAGAAAACGAAAGGCTGGAGCTGTGGATTAAGTCCTATGGTTCAGCTCCTCCACGTTTGTCTGAAAGAAAACTTGCTTCCTCCTTTCAGAACATGTCTGTCCACGTTTTTGTGGTTGACATGTGTTGCAGTGCTGGGCAGGAAACCCGGGGCCCAGGACGTATTCACCAGCTCCTTGTCGACGTATTTTTAATTAAGCATTTATTTGGAGACAGCGTCCACTCGTACACACTGTGGTGAGTGGCCCTTGTGTGCCCTTTACCCACCTGGCCAGGCACTTTGCAAAGCTTCAGCACAACACGAGGACACTGGCACCGTTCCTGAGGACGAAGTCCTCCCCTCAGGGTCGTCCCAGGTCTTCTGGGGCCCCTCCCACTCCCTCCCCACTCCACCTCCTGGCAACCACTAATCCGCCCTCCATTGCTACAGGTTGCCATTTTAAGAATAGAGCATGCCATCTTTGGGGCTTGGCTTTATTCACGCAGTATAATTCCCTCGAGATTCACCCAGGTGTTTGCATGTGTCAGTGGCTTGTGAATTTTACTGCTGAGTAATACCCACGACATGGGATATGGCAGTCGGCGTGACCCTCCGCTCACTGGAGGTGGTCTGAGGGGTTTTCCCTTGGGGGTTATTATAAACAGAGCTGTTGTGAACATCCTCGTGCAGGAACATGCCCGTGTGTGAACCTATTTTTCATTTTTCTAGGCTGAACGTACCAAAGTGCAATTACTGGGTCATGTGGTAGATGCAAGCTCAGTTTTATGAGAAATTGTCAAACCATTTTCCAGAGTGGCTGTGCTATTTGACATTCCCACACGCAATATATAGCGTGTCAATGTATTTTATGTAGCACATAAGGCCTCTGCCCTTCAGTCCAGTAATCTTCTTTTGGGGAAATCTATCCTCAGGTGACAGATTAAAATATGGAAAACCAAAAGATAAAAAGGCTTCACTGAGTTGACTGGGCTCTGTGAAAGGGCGGAGGGCAAGTTAGATGGCTATTGTACATTTAAGCCTAGGAGGGACACAAGTTAAAATTATATTTATGGAAAAGTATAGGCAAGTAGAAAATGACACACTGGCCTGTGTTTCTCAGGCAACAATCCTGCTAAGAAGCATATTTGTCTTGAACATACAGCTGAGTCCTTGGTACCACCAAGCACACGCACTCTCCAGAGAGAAAAATAAGCCTGGAAGGTTGAGGAGAAAACCTCCATAAATACAAGGCTAACTTGGAGGCGAGAAGGAGAAGGTACTGGGGCCTGAGCCAATTCTTGGCCTGGTATAGGGACCAAGGGTCCCAGAGAGCCTCCAGCAAGAGACGTAAAGAGGGGAGCAGCTGATGTGGCAGAAGGGTGACCCCACAAGGAAAGTGGGTGTGGAGGGGCTGTCATCCACTTCACAGTTTATGGAGGCCCAGCCTAACAGGATCATCAGCAATTCCATCTCCTCAAGGCAGAACCCGAAGAAAACCTTTCTCAGCAATTGCATTTTTCAAGGACTTTGAAATAGTTTTATTATTTTAAAAGAGAAAACAGCATCCCCACTAGCTAGCATCACAGGGGAAAGATCTTAATAACATTTCCTGTATCTTTAGGGTCTTTGGAGTTTGTTGCTGTTCTACTTTCAAGAAGCTCAATATACAGACATCTGATGCAGTGACCACTTGGGTCCTGTGCAGTGTGTCCGGGGAACTGTATTGCAGAAGCATCCATCAAAGAGTTCTTGGAGCAGAATTCAGTCCATTTTTAAAAAGATCACAAACAGGAAATCAACTCCCAATTGAATCTGCTTCCTGCAGGAGAAAACAGCACTTCCAGTTTAGTGGGCATGGGGCTGCCTTTCCCAACCCCAAGCTGCCTTCCCTGTACCGGCTGGTGGGGAGGGGAGGGGAGCCTCTCCCAGACACCCTGGTGTGTGCGTCCTCTGTGCCTGGGCAACCGGAAGCTTGGGGCTTTTCATAGCAAGGGAAGGAGATTCAACAACTTCAGCCCTTGGCAACCATTTCTGAAATCACAAATCTGTGGACCCATTTGACACCTTTTCTCCCTGGTGGAGAAGGAAAAGCTAAATGGGCTTGGATTCAAATCCTCTTCCTGCTGCAGACTGTGCAGTCTCATTCTGCTGGGCTCCAGGTGCTCCCCTGGAATTAGGGTGCTAGTTCAGCTCCCAAGGCTGCCGTTATGACAGGCGCCAATGTGTCATGATCCGGAGATGCTGGAGGCTTGGGGTTGCTATGAGTGCTTATCATACTCCTGTGGCTGCAGTTCACAAGTTGCTGGGGAGTCCCCAGTCTCGCTTTTCTTCAGATTTCTTTACTGGCTCATCAAGTACCTGTTGAGCGTCCACTGGGCCCCAGCCACCTCTCAGCACTGCAGACAGAGCAGGGAGGTGCCAGGAACCCAAGGTCAGGAGCATTGCCTTCTGATCCAGGGAGAGGATGCAGCATGTCACATGCCAGGCGTGACGGACCCAAGGAAGATTAACCAAAGGCCAAGGCAGAGCAAGTGTGCAGCAAAGGACAGCCTGGATGGGCTCCCTTGGAAAAGAGGTCACGCCCAGGGGAGGTTTAGGCCGAGTCTGACAACCAGCAGGTGGGAGGGGATTGGCAAGGTGCTGGGTAATGGCCAAAGGCAGTTATTTAGACACTTGCTGGCATCTGTGCTGGGTTATTCCTGCTGGTGGGGCCATCCCGAGGGCAGAGCCACACCCTCACTCTGCTCTGCGCCTGTGCTTCTCCACCATCCATCCCCTCCAGCTGGAGTGCAGATCTCACGGCAGGGCCTTGACTTTGTAGTCTTCTGTCCTCTGGCATCAAGGGTCACAGTTCTTTCAGAAAATGTTTCTCCTCCAGAAGTTAGGTGAGTTGTGGAGGGGAAAAAATGAAAGAAAGCTAAACAGGTTGGCCTTGAAACCACTCCCAGCAGCTCTCCCAGGACTGTGGCGACCGAGTCAAGACTCCCCAAGGAAGAGAGAGGCTGGCCTAGACATCCCTGGTGTCGGCAGCCAGGCCCCACCAAGTGCTGCAGATGGAACCAGGGACGTGGTTTCATGCTCTCCCTGCTGGGCCCCAGTGCGCCTTCTGGCTGTGCGTTTTCATCCTTTGTAATCCCACATGAGGAGCCATCACTGTCCCCCAGACGGGAGTCCTGGTGGAGCTTTGGGACTGGCTGGCCTCCTCTAACCTCCAATATTCCCTCCCAGCTTCCTGCTGGGTCCGGGGTGGGCTCCCTGGCCAAGAGGCTGTGGGCATGGGGTGGACCTTTGAGGGCACAAGCCTGCTGCTCTCCACTCTGCTGGTCTGTCTGCCGTTCCTCCGGGCCTCCTCGAAGCCTTGTGCAGAGGTGCCCAGTGCCTCTCAGGAGTCTCAGGCGGATCAGTCACGACGCCACTTTCTGGGTGTTGATTTGCTGTTGACTGAGGAGAAAAACCAGCAGCTAGAATGTCTGCAAGAGCCGTGCTGGTCTTGAGGAGCTCAGAGGCTGCCTGCTTCCTTCCCAGTGGCCGCTTCTGCCCTTCCGATGCCTCATGTTTTAGCAGTCAGGTACTCGCACTTTCTGAACGGATCTAGACGATAATAACTTTGCTAAACATTCTGTGTGGGGTGCGTTTGGGGTTCCACACTCTAAGACGCAGTGCTTCCCAGGGGTGTCCAGGCTCTGAGCCCACTTTTATTACCCATGTGAAAGAAGGAGGGGGCGTGATGAACTCCAAGTGGTGGTTGGGACAGAAGGATGCAAAAAGAGGAAAGTCACAAGTTCAGGGGTCTAGACAGTCATTGTGTCCTGAGCCTGACACTGCTGTCTCCTGCGGAAGCACTGGCATCCTGTGGTCACTACCGTCACATGGACACCACCACCAGGGGCACCGAATGGCCACCATCAATGTCCTTACTCTCCCTGGGGCCCCAGGCAGGCTGCAGAACTCTCGGCCCTGGTTTTCAAAAGACTCAGCCAGCTCTATTTGCGTGAGCGGCAGTGTGAGAAAGGAAAGGAAACCACATCACTTGGAAAACTGTCTGTCGTGTGCCAATGAAGGCACGGCCACTTGTCCAGGGCGGATCATTAGCCCAGCGTCCATTGTGCTCCTAGGACCTGGCTCTGAGCCCTGGGCAGACCCCGGAGATGGAGTGTGCAGCAGGATGAAGGTGAAAGCAGCTGGGAAGCCTGGACGTGGGTGCTGGCTGCGGCTCAGCTGTCCCTCACTCTGTGCGGCTGGAAGCACTAGCCCACTTACCAGTGACAATCAAATCAAGAGTTTTAAACAAGCATCTCCTAGAACGCTGGCTTACTGGGGAGGAAATGAATTGCTGTCTCCTGCCAAATGATCGCAGCACCTACAAAACGGGAGGTCGTTTTTCTGCTGAAATGTCATGGCGAGATTTTTAAAATAGATTCCCTGTGCAGTTTTAATAATGTCGAGGTTAGAGATAAGGGGGAAAAAGTACTTAACGAGGGATGTGCCGCTCAGGCATCGCTGTTTAAAGTGGACTTCAGGAGCACATTTCATCCCGTCGGGTGACACCTCAGCCGGGGTACTGCTAATAGTTTTGCTTTTTCAATATTCATAATTAGTAACAATCGGCCCTCAGCTCTGAGATGACAGACCCGCTTCTGCCTTCCTGCCGAATTTCATGAAAGTTGTCCCCAGAGACTTGGACAAGGGACAAGGAACAGGAAGCGGGGAAACCCTATAAGACACTCAAAATAAAATTCACCAAGTCTAGTCTTTGGTGGACATTCCTCAGTGTCCATCCAAATTCTTTGAGCTGACCTCATGACCAAAAGCCCTCAGCAGGCAGGATTGGACCTCAGGACCCAGCTCACCTGGTGCCGTAGCTCAGTGTTGGAAACCCATCCAAGCTTGTTCCTGGACTCTGGGCAGAGGGATGGAGCCTGCGCAATGACGGCTGAGAACCCTTTTGGTGAGGTGTCTGGAAATCTCCGGCTGCTCCATGTGACCTGGATTCTGCGGTGTCTTCATAACTCTCTAGTGAACGCCCTTCCCATCTGACCTGAGTGTACTCATCAGGACACTTTCTCAGGACAGTTTATTGCTGCTACTTCAGGTGCGTGGAGAGGCCCACGGTGGAGGCGGCCAGCACTCTGTGGTGCTCCTGGCTTCTCATTGACGGGGTGGGGTGGGGGGTCTCCAGTGGATTCAGCTTGCCGCAGCCATTTCTCCAGCAGGGGAAGTTGGAGAAACATTTTCCGGCCGCCCCGCTCCCAGCGCCTGTCTTTCCTAAAGTGTCCAGTCACTTCAGCTGGGCCAGTTCTGCATCCTCAAGCCCCCCCTCTTAGCTTCCAAGAAGGCCGTGGGAGGATTTTGTTGTTTTTTTCCTTAATGGAAAGTATGGGGAGAGGGGCTGGGAGTGGCTGTGGGGTTGGCCCCAGAGTTGAGCAGCTGTCAGCAGGAAGGGTGCAGATGGCACAGCAGAAGCCAGGCGAGAGGAGCGGTTCTGGACCCCCCAACACCCACCCTGCGGCACCAGGGCTCTGCGATCCAGCCTCAAGTCTGTTTCTCTGAGAGAGGCTCTCCCTGGAGGTCCTGGCTGTCGTGAACTGCAGCCCCAGGTCCTGTCATGTTTTCCATGAATCTAACGGTTCATAGCAAATATACAGCATCTTACACGAGTCTTAATATTCCAAAAATGGTGTGATGTGTTGCACATGACCTAGCCACCTTCTCTCTCCTCCCTCAGCCTTGGGGCTCTGAGATGTCCTCACGCTGGTGGGTGCAGCTGCAGGTCAGGCATGCTGCCCACCATGTCCTCTGCTGTCCTGTGGGCTACCCCCAACTGGGCATCTACTCCTCTGGGGCCAGGGAGCCATTTCCTCTCTGCTGTCATCACAGACCGTGCTGGGAGGCACTCAGGCCTTCTTCCATTAAAATCCAGCACGGCCTCTATCATTGGCCTAGGGGCTGTACTCATGGAACAAAGCATTTCAACATGGGGCATCTTTTACCAGATTTGCCCTCTCCAATCCGAGTCCTCCCAGCTGCGTACCAAGGTCCATTCTCCATGTCTTCAGCCATTCGTCACAGGAAACACGTCCGCGTTTTATCCCCTCCCACGGTGGGTGCGCGGGCCTCCGGGGTTTCTGGCTGCACATGCTTCATGACGAGTGACTTGCACCTTTTGCTCTGCTTGATTCTCACCAGGTCCTGTCTTCTGCGAATGGTGTGCTTGTACCTCACACCATTCATGTTCCTATCGGTCGCTCGCTCTGCTCCTGGGTGCCTGGGTGTGACCTGCTTCCTCTGCTTGGGCACGGCCTCTGGGCCAGTTACACCATCAGCACAGAATCCCAGGGTCTCTTTGGCTTTGTTGACGAAATCTTGTATTTTACAGATGTTTTCAGCTGAAGTGGGGTAAGGTTGTTGTTTGCTTCCTCCGTGTTTGGTGTCTTTTCAGTCTACTTCAAGAGTTTTTCTCTATTCGGAGTCAGGACGCAGCCTCCTGCTTCCCTGAGCTCTACTGTTCCCCTCTCGCCAGTGGGCTTGTGCTCCCTGAGGGGTTGGCTGGAAAGCGGGGAGGCCGTGGTGCCAGCTTCAGGTACGTAGGCAGACACCCTGGTGCTCCTCAGCCTTGCGCACAGGGGCCTCTGTTTCCCTCTCTTCTTCTGGTCACCCATCTGCTTACCCTTGACCTGAGTCCCCAGGAGACTGCTTTTATATAACAATCGATAAGCAAGGCATCCTTTTGAAGCAATAAGTGATCATTTGCTTGAGATTTTATCATGTCCATACAGTTCCAGGGGCTAGGGATGCAGCTCAGTGGTAGAGACTTGCTAGCATGGGAGAGGCTCTGAGCTTAACTCCTAGCACTGGAAAAAAAATCCTTCTCATTTTTAATTTGCTAGAAGATTTTTTAAAAAAATTTTACTTAGATGCTGAGTTTTATTACATCATCTGTATCTGTTGATGTGCTTATTATCTGATCTCTACATTTCCCAATATTCAAATAGCAAATGGCACATGAGCATGCCTGAGACCAAGTGGGTGCGTGCATTCAGCTTCCTCATGTTTAACGTAGGCTTGGCACCTGTGCTCTGATGTGGGAGAGTGTGTCTCGGGCCAGTGCTGTGACCAAGCCCATCCTTTGCTTCCAGGCCCGTGTTGTGAAGTCCAGTTCCGAGGAGCTTCTCTTCTGAGGATGCCTGCCTTTTCAAGGTGCTGGGGCTTAGCAGGAATACGGTGAGGCGTCCTCCGATGGATTTCTACCCTCTTCACTTTGTCACTGATTTCACTCACAGGCGTAAGAAGCATGTTTGTGGTTGAGCTGACACGTACCCCTCAGGTGGTGCCATCCCCCTCCCAGGGCAGGGGCCTCCTTTAAGCAGGAGCAAGCTGTGTGCGTTGCCCATTCTGTTAGGAATGTTCTCATGTCCTTCAGCAAGTGTTCATTGAACACCAGAGCTGACCAGCTGCTTAGAGCGAGCCAGATGTCCTTCCCAAAGCTCAGGATTAAATGTGCACAATCGGAGCCGAGCTGGTGGTAAATGCATTGCAGACTCAGACCTTCGGGCAGGATTTTCAAACACTGTACACAGGATGAAAAATAAATCACTGATGAAACCTACTAAAATATCCTTGGAAAACACAGCTAAAATTTAGTCAAGGATCTCAGAGATGATCCTGACAATGCTGCCACCAACCCTTGGTCACCTCGCAGAGTGGGACAGTCCTGAGCCGCGTCTGGCCCGGAGTATGTGGCAGGAGCCGACGGTGGCAGTACATTGCAGACAATTCACTCACTTTACCTGAAGCCAGTTCCCGAGGGAGACACTGCGCACTGAGTGGCCTGAAGCAGAGGCGTGGCCCCCACCTGGTCACTCGAGTGTCGGTTGTGACTTTCTAAGCTGGAGAGCATTTCGGCATTATTCACTTATATTTGCATTTTGGCAAGACATTTTTAAAAAATCACACGGATTCCATGTCTTTATAATTACATCCATGACCACAAGACAACTTGGAAAGAGACCAGAGGGTAATTAAAACATTTCTAGGAAAACTCAGATCTCATTGAAACCCTAGGCATAGCACCCACGTATGCAGCTTGCCTTTGGTGAGACAGGGGTGGTGGTGTTATCCTGAGCCTTGAAACTGACTGAGTAACACTCCAAGACAAGTCCACTTGGAACCTTGGAAACCAGTGCCTGTGGGCTCCCCTGGGACAGGGTCTCTGCAGGTGTCATCAGAATCTCTGAGGACCTATGGCACTGTGGGGATGGGCCCTTCATCCAGTGAGAACATCCTTTCAAAGGACAGAAGAGGAAAAGACCTGGGCTCAGAGACGGATGCCATGTAAAGACTTAGGCAGAGACTGGAGCCAAGCAGCTCAGGCCAAGGAGAACCTGGAGCCTACAGAAGCCTCACCTGGCAGGAAGGACCCTCCCCTAGAGCTCATGGGGGAACACAGCCGGCTCAGACCCTGATGTCAGATTCCTTCCTTACAGAACAGTGAGAGAATAAATTCCTGTTCTTAGAAGTCACAAAGTTTATGGTATTTGGTTCTGACCACCCCAGAAAACTAATGTAGGTCACATTTTAGTTGGCCTTGCTACCTCTGGGTGACAGGAAGCCAGGAAAATCAGCAGTGACTTCGGTTGATAGATTATGAGCCAAAACAAAAGGAAACAAACAAAACCTACAGCCTGTGTTGATGACGTTATCAAGGACACAGGTTAGGTGACTAGAATGTAAACCAAAGCCAACCAGGAAACCAGAGCAGAGACGAAGACCACGGACCCCGGCTTCACCGCGTTCCCAAGAGAGTGCACACCCCTGGGGCTCCCCAGGCTGTGGAGCGCCCAGCCACTTTCCCATAGTGGGCTTCCAGAACTGGGGCTCCCACGGCACTCGGGCCCCTTGCAGGCATCTCTGCTCAATCCTCGTGCCACACTAGACAGTGGACAGGGAGGGGTGCTGAGCAGTGTGCTGGGTGAGAGACAAACCCGCGTCCTGCTAGGGGAGGTTAGCACAGTGAGCAGACCCGCAGAGGTCCTGGGGCACAGCCGGGCGAGTCTCCCGAGAGAAGCTGGGAGGTTCTCAATGGGGACCGAGGGTTTCAGGCCAGAGTCAGCCAGGCCAGCAGCAGAGGCGCCCTGGTGGAGCCAGAAGGTGCAACCGCTGTTGGCATTTGACAATGGAATCAAGACCATCCTGGGGAGGATGATTTAGGGAGGATGCTCTAAATCCAAAAGAAGATGGCAGAGCTGGGAGAGGGGCCCAGCAGCAGCGCTTCAGTCCCTGGAGGGCCAAAGCCCCTTCCTCACTTTTATTCTCCACACAGCACCTGGAACACCAGCTCTGTGGTTGAATTGACTCTTCTCTGCAGTTTGATGTTAGATTTCTGTTTTCTTTCAAGGATGCCAGCAAGAAACATGTTCATGCCCTTGGGATGAGGAATGTTTCAGAAATTGGACCAGAACTTTACCTGGAAAATCTGTCAATCGTCATGACTTAGAGAAGGAGATTTTATTTTTTTGATAAGTGCGTGTAAAGCCGCCACCCCATCCTCGCACTACCTGCTGGTGGGAGACAGCCTTAATCAAACACGTGCACGTAGAAACGTTACTGAGCCAGACAGAGACTCATCCCCTGGAGAACCCAGGGTCCGAGAGGCGAGTGAGGGAGAAAGCTGTCTCCAGTGGCTGACAGACAGGCAATAGGGGGCAGTGCTCACTGATCAGCTTCCCAGCCCCAGGGTGGGGGTTGCAGAAGTTGAACAGGAATAAAAATCAGAGGGACAGGCTGCTACAGGGAGGAGTGCTTATGCTCATCTTGAAGTGTGTGGAGACCTCCCAGAAGCCCGGTGCCCGTGCTCGTCTCTCCTTTCGTGATCTGGTGTTCTGGGTCATGGCTGCTCTACGCGTCTGTAGCCTTGAAAGGGGAGAGAAAGAAAGCAGGCAAGTCTGGGTCCGGTTAACCCTGTATCGTAGTTTGGACAAAACATTTCTCAAATGTTCCACACGTCTCCAGGCAGAGCAGAGGGGAACTGACCCAAAGGTTAAGGCAACAAAGGGGACAGACTCAACAGGAGGACAGAGGCCAGGACTTCCGTCCTGCTCCAGCCACCATGGACGTCTGCAGCCCAAGTGCAGGGTCAGCATCTCGTCGGCCTTTGCAAGAGTAACTGAGGCCACCACTGTGATCATGACCCACCTGTGAGAGGTGTCATCTACAGCAAAGCTGGGGGGATACCAGTCATGCATGGCCCTGCCCTGTGACCTCCAGAATTAGTCATTCTAAAGTCAGTTAAGAGCAAGTGGGATGGGAGGACTTATTTGGGTTTTTACTCAATAATAAATATCCAGCGACAGCCGCAGCTAGTCATGTTGTGTGAGGTTCAAACTGTTGAGATGCATCACGAGGATGGGCTGTGGTCAGAAGGCTGGGAGGCCTCAGCTGGTGACCAGTGGAGAGGGCCAGGGCATTTCAGAGCACAGGAGCCACAGGCACAGATACCAATGTAGGTCGGATATGAGACCCAGGTATTTCGCACCCTCAGGGATGCCTCTGGACAGTGGCCTCCCCCTGCGCTCTCTGTCCAGCAGCAGCACATCCTCTGGAGACTCATTAGAAATGCAAGTTCTTGGTCTCCACTCCCAGCAGCCTAGCAGGAAATCCTGGAGGTGGTGGAGTTGGGGCCCAGAGCTCTGAGCAGAGGTCCTCTGGGTGACGTCAGTGCCCATCAAGTTCAGTGCCAATGGCATTAGAAGATGCCAACGTTGCCTGCTGGGACCTGCTCTGGGCAGACGCGCCCACTCCAGCTGCTGGAGTGTGGCCACTGTCAGCTCAGGGGGATTTCCCTCCGCCCAGGGCACCCTTTCCTCCTGGAGGCTAAGCTACCTGCCACACTCTCTCTTACCAGATCCAGGTGACAATGGCCATTGGCATAATGTCACCTTGTCTCCTCTGGGGAGAGCTGCCCAGCGAGACTGTTCCTCCGCTTCCCTCCCTCCAGCTGAGGTCACTCTCCCCGGAAGCCTCACCCTGGTCAGTGTGTGGGCAGCCCTATGCAAGGCAAGGCCTCAGCCTTGTGGGCAGCAAGACTTGAAGCAAAGCTGGGGAGACACGGAAGACGGGCCTCCCCCTCCTGCAGCTGCCCCGCCTCCGCCTCCCGCGGTCCCCTTCTCCAGAGCAGCACCTCCCGGCTCCTTCTCCCAGCAGCCAGGTTTGGGTTGTGAGACTTCCCTCTCCTTCCACGTCACCACAGACTATCCTGGGACCCGACGAGGTGCAAACGTGCTCAGCATTCCCTCCGCCACGCTCCCGTCAGGGGCTCCTGCGTCTCAGCAGGTACATACATGCATTGGTGGCTCTGATGGGAGCATCCCAGCTCCTCTGAGGAGAACTGACCTCCGAGTAACCAGCAACATGCCCACGAGGTCACGAGGCCAACCAGATCCCTCTCCTGGGACTTGGGATTTTGAATGAGGACGAAACTTCCTCCGGTCTCAGTTCAGAAGGAGTCGAGGGACATTGTAGCTTCTCGCTGAACAGTCTGTTCTTCCTTTCTGTCCATGTGACCGATTCTCTGGTCACTCCTGGTCACTCTAGATGCTTGGTGTTTCTCCTGGAGATGCTGCTTGGAGCCACTCTCTGGACATCTCTGGGTACCTGCTCGTCACTGTCACTGCATCCTCAGGGCTCCTCCCTCACTTTCTCATTCCCCACTTTCCTCCTGGAAGTGTTCCTCTCCCTGAAGAGCTCGGTGCCTGGGGTGGCCTGGTAAGCACTGTTTCCTATCCTTAAGTTCTACTTTACTTCTGATTCCTGACCCGTAGATAGGGTCCTCCTTCAAATTTACAAACTGGGCTCTCCTCCTTGCCCATATGTTTAGGGATCCATGACATTTCACTTTTAACTTCAGTTATCACCTCTGAAAACAGTGCCTGGATGGGCATCTGTAGGCCATGGAGCCTCACCCTTCTGCACAGGCGCACCTGGGTCTGGCTGTGGACAGACTCATCAACCAGAAGCCCAGATCCAAAATAGCACTGTGGTTACTTTCCAACAGAAGCTTATCACTTCCCTGTGTCCACTTCAGCTGTGGATGTCACTGATGGCCACCCACCTGCTAGGTGCCCTGAGTCTCCTGCCTAGCTCCGTCCCCGCTGCGGCCCCTCCGTACTGTGGCTGCAGGCTGCCGGTGAAGGTTCCAGGTTGGGCTGGATTATAAACTGAGCTCCTCGGCGGTTCCTCGGAGATCTGTCACTTTCCTTGTTCCCTGGGGCTTTCAGGAAAAGTTGCACCCAGTGGCTACCCAGGCCAGGAGGGCTTGAAGCAAGCCCACTGCATGAGGAGAGACGAACTTGACACAACCTAGCAGGAGGCTTCTCCAGCGTGGGGTGAGCTAGCAGAGAAGCTGGGGATGTGGCCACCAGCTGGGTCCTCTAAAGGGGCTCATTGCCCGAGGATCCTCTCACAGCCCTCACAGGCTAGGGAGAGGCCCTATCTTACAACCATTACACTTCAAAGGGACGGTGCCAGGTCCTGGAGCAGATATTCTGGGGTGTAGGATTGATAAGGGCTGGGAGAAGACTTACACCTCAAAGGAATGAGAAAATTTACAAGTTCAACGTTTTTATAAGGTACATGCTTCAAGCAAAGGAGTGTCAGGGAGAAACCTGTCAATCATTGGGCCAAGCGGGGTATGTTAAGGTCCTCAGTCACCATAGGGCAGACCTGACTGTGCAAAGCCCCTCCAGGTCCGTTACCACCCAGATCCCTAGCAGGGCTGTGGGCTGCCTCTCCCCAGCTCCATCCTGGGCCCATCCAGGTCCAGAGCAGGGACCTTTTCTACTCACATCCATATGATCTGCCTCATCTGTCCCTCTGTCACCAGGCACCGAATCTCCACACGCCCTCAAGGCTGTACCAAGAGGGAACTTTCCATAACATCTCTGTGTGGCTCCCCAGCCTGCACCAGTAAGTCTCCCCTCTCCATGCTCTTCGTCCTCGTGACATGAACAAATAAGAAGCTTGGAGAAGGCAACGGAGGAGGGAGCAGAGGAGCACACGAGGCCAGGGACGGGCCTTCTCGATCCAGCTCCAACCTTCCTGGCGTCGTCAACCCCAATTCCAGACTCTGTCATTCACATATGTTTTAAACTATCAGAGACATGCCAGCGAGATTTTCCCCTGGAGCGAAACTCACGTAAGCACCCTTTCCTTGCAGAATCCTTTAAAACAGCCTCACTGCTCACCCCTCGTCTCAGGCCAGCAGCAGCAAGTTGGCCAAGGACCTGCTCTTGCTGCTGGGGTGACTGCCCTTGTAGGCCAGCAGATACTCCTGTGGTGCCCATGGGTTTGTCCCTGCAGTTAGATCCCCTTCATCCAGAATGGACCCAAGTACATTTCATGGCTCAGGAATTTGACATCAGGAGGAACAACATCTGCTGGAAAAGGAATGTAAGCCGAAACAAAGACACTTCACTACGCTGCCCAACGTGTGTGGATTCCCACGGCCAATGACACACACAGGTGCAGGGAAGACCTAAGGCAAGACCAAACAATGACCCGCCCCCAACTCCCGGGCAGAAAGGCATGGGAGTGTATTCAGATTCCCGATCTGTGTCCGCAGAGGAGTTAGGGTCTTCTTAGCCCTGGCTTGACCGTAACAGCCAGTGGCACTTACTTCTTCCCCTGCCTGAGGTGAAGATGATGAATGGGTTGCCGAAGGAATCCTGCAGTAAGCTTTTCCGATCCGAGTGTCCCTTGAGCTAACCATGTAACTGCTCACGACTGCACAACCGAAGATATTGATGGATAGTTTTATGACTCATTTGGGCAGATCCATGAAGCCAATTACTTCATAAGGCAGCTTTTCATCACAGTTACCTTCGATCCTCCGTGGCTGGCTCATTGATTAGAGTTCGCCAAGGAGAGCGAGTGCGACAATCTGGGATCCAAAGCTGCTGACAGCTGCATCTGGACTTCAGCCTGGCGCTCCCGACAGTGCACTCGATTTTTCAGGCTGACTTAATTACCTAGCCACTAGATAAGGGCGAGCAACTTGATGAGAAGTGGAAGAAACTCCACAGTAAAATTAGAATACCTAATTCTGAGCTTCTGGTAGGATTCATCTGGAACTGCCTGCCTACCTTTTTTATTGAAGAACTTGAACACTGGCTGTAGACAGACATTTATGCCTCATTTGCTCTGTTTGCAGGAGTCAGTAAAATTGAAATTCAAGCTGAAAAAAAACCCACAACAATACTTAATTTTTATTTTCCTTATTTAATACAATAGAATTACATGGGAGTACAGTTTTAGGGATGCACCGTGCTAGTAACGAGAGGAACCGTTTGCAGCTAGCATGGCATGTAATCCACGCACAGGCTTATCTGGGAAATAAGGTGCAAATAAAACATTTTTTGAATGATGCATTTTTGCCCAGTTTGCGGTCCTGCAGCCTTGCACTGGTGCATGATTAATAGAGAGACGTATTTACTTAACTACGGAATTTGGAGACCGCCTACGGACATCCATTTCATCTCGGATACAATGAGGTGTGACACTCCATAGCATCCGCCATTGGAGTGCAGAGTGGTTACTGCTGAGAAATAAGCTTTTTTTGAACAAGAAGTAAAAAGGTGGAGGCAGGTGGTAGCTTCCTCCAGTGGGGATGTGGAGCTTCCTTGGACTCACTGACATTTAGTAGGACTGCAAAAGAGAACCCTGTACGGAAAATCAGAGCAGGGATGCTTTCTCAAAGATATAGTTAATTTATTCCAAGAGTTTTAAAATTACCACAAGAAATGTGAAGATGGTGTAGAAAGTTTCCATATATCCCACACCTGTTTCCCTCTAAGTTTTAACAAACTTGTAAGATGTGATCCACATAACATAAAATTCACCCAGGTAGAACACACAGCTCGACGGCTTCTTGTGGATCTGGAGACGCACCAGCCATCATGTAGCCAGCTTAGTACATTACCCCACCCGAGAAGGCAGATGTTCTTCTGTCCCTCACTCCCCCTGGCCTCCACACCCCTAGGCAAGCACCGGTCTGCTTCCTAGCCCTCCTGCGTGTCTGTCTCTGATTTGACTGCACTTCACTCGAACGGAATTGGGCAATGTGAGTCCCTGGTGACCAGCTGCTTCCTATAGGAATGTGTTCAAGGCTCGGTCATTACACAGCGTATCTACCACCATTTCATCTCTTCTTGTTGCCAAATTATATTCTCTGTATAAGGATGCCCCGTTTATCCAACTACTTGCTCATTGATGGGTGTTCCTGTTGTGTCTACTTTTAGGCCCCTATGAATATCACTACTGTGGACATTAATGCTCAGGTTTCCTGGGGACACGTATTTCATTTCTCCTGGGTGGCTACCTGGGAGTGGAATTACAAGTCCGTGTTGTCACCAAAACCAGTGTGAGCAGTTCCTGGAGAGGGGTCCTCGACTCAGGATGAGTAAGGGCCTTGACGTATGACATAAAACGCAGAACCTGCCAGTGAGAGACACAGGGAGGTTCATTTAGGAAAGCAGATGAACATTCTAGGGAGAGGGTAGCTGTTGCACACAAGAAAGATGCTTTGGGGTCCCAGGCTCTTCTTAGAAACCTGGCGAGGGATGGGCATGGGAAGGTGTGTGGCATCAGCCAGGTGGTCACAAGAGGGCTCCTGGGGCCTGGCCATTCCCAGGATCCTTAGAATTCAGGCTGAGTCGAAGATTCACAGATTCCCCAGGAATGTGAGAGTGACAGGCCAGGAGGAGTAGGCAGAGCTTGAATTAAAACTGCATTTCCGCGTCCTTCCCTTGGTCTCCTTCCTACCTATTTTAAAGTTCTGTCTCGCCTCATCTGGCAACGCTGTGCTGGAACTCGGAGGCCCTGCCAGACTGTCTCCAAGGTGGCCGTCCACCGTGCACTCCCCCAGTGTGCTGGCACCCGTCGCCCCTCTTCACAGGCCCTGCTCCGCCTCTGGCCGCAGCATGGCCGTGAGGTGGCCTGCCCGCCATGTTCTGGCCCTGCGTCTCTCCAGTGCTGATGAGTCATGAGGCGTGTTCACGTGTCCTGGGGGGACAGTCTGCTCGGGCTCTGTAGCCACTTTCGTTTTGCTGTTGCATCTGCCTCGTCTGGTGGGTGCACTTGGCTCCACGCTCCAGCGGTGGCGTCCTGCGCACAACACGCACGCGCACCCTTCCTTGCAAGCCACAGCCTTCATTCTGATGTCGAGGTCTTTGACTGACGGAGGCCAGGAGGGTTTGCACCTCTGCTTTCTTCTGAGGTTTACAGTCTTGGCTCCCACAGGCAGGTCCTTGACCCACTTAGTTAATATTCTGTGTGACTGAAGGGGGCCAAATTAACTCCTCCCTGTGTGGACTCTACTTGTCCCAGTACCGTCTTTTAAAA
>CM053401.1:177607303-177626686 GCA_028644305.1 Xerus rutilus
AAAAATACATGAACAAGCATGTAGAAATCCAGTAATGCATTTAACATAAATTAGATGCAAAAAGATTAGTGGAGTCAAAGAAAAATCAGATTCCAATGTCAAGAATAAATCATGGAGCAAAAATTAAAGAGAGTGCAAAATAGGGCACAGGGAGCCGTGGCGTTCAAGACACACAGGTGTGCTGGATACAGAGAGAGAGAAAGAGAGAGAGAGAGAGAGAGAGAGAAAATAGACAGAAATGATGTTATGCTGGCAGAGAGCTTTCCAAAGCTAATAAAAGACAAAAGTCACAGATCTGGAATCTTTACAAACCAAACATAGTAAACAAACAAAAAAATACACACCAAAGTACACTGCTATAAATCTTCTGAAAACCAAAGGCAAAAGGGACTTTAAACATTCTCAAAAATCACCAGAGGAAAGGGGCTGAGTTTTTTCAAAAAAGCAATGTTAACTGAAATTGACAACTCCCTTCTCAACAGAGGAGATGCACACCAAAACGGGTTAAATACACACTATGGGGCTGAAGCAAAATAGCTGGCAAACCTAAAACCTGCCCAGCACAGTAGCAGCCCTGAGGAGGTGGAGGAAGGAAGGACATTTTCAGACAGATGTGACCCAAGCAATTCCATCCCCACCATGCCAGCTCTGAAGGAAATACCCAAGTTCCTGTTCAGGTGGCAGAGGCTGCCCAGGGGGAGGTCAGAGCAAAAGGAGGAGCTGGGAAACAGTGAGGAGGAGGCGGGCGGAAGCAGGGCTGGTAGTGGAGCACATCTCCCAAGAAATGGAGCTGGCCTTCTGGACTATGACCTCTAAAACTGTGAGCCCTCAAACAAACTCTTCCTCCTCTATGATTGTTCTGGTCAGATCCCTTCTTCACAGCAGCAAAAACACTGACTAAACCAGGTGGGGATGAAAATACCTGAACTTCATTGGTGGTCGAGGAAGTGCAGTGTAACCCACGTAAGTCAGAGCAAATCCAGGCACAGGCCAGGATGTGAAGTAAGGGAAGCAGTCATCTGGGTAAATTCTTGGCATTTGGTGCTACATCAACACTGTGACCACCCGACTGCACTCCCCAGCACCCGTCATTCACACATGAAATAAGAATGAATGAGTTTCAGCCACGTGAAGAACACCTGGTGTACCTCAAGCAACACAGCAAGAGCGGGCGTGCCTTTATCTAATATCCAAAAAGTGACGCTTAATAGTCTATTTTTACCTGATGAAACTACAAAGAACAGAAAACAGGGATTATTATAACAGGTGGAAGGGCAAATGCCCCTAGGGTGAGGAGAAGAGGCAGAGGGGCAGCAGGGCACGTCGGGGTGCAGAATGCTCAGTTCCCTCAACTGGCCTGAGCTCATCTTGTGACCAATCGCTGAGACGCATGTCAGACATCTGTGCTCTTTTCTGCTTATGTTACATTTGCAATAACAGCGCAGTCACAGAAACGAGAGAAAGGAAAAACAGCTCAGAGTCTGTGTCAGGTGTCCTTCAAGGAAAAAAAAACTCCACCAAAGGAAAGTCCCAGAGGACCAGGGAAGGCCCAAAGCCACACCCAAAGCGACAGAAGAGCAGGAGTGGCAGGACAGCTCCCCTCATATTCAAGGGACGGATTCTGATGTGGAGTATGCTGGAATATACTGGAGATTAATCCAGTTAGAGCCCCTGTGGTGAGGGAGGTTAGACGGGTAGATAGAAAGACGGTGGATAGATTGGTAGATGACAGGTTGATAGAAAGCTGACAGATAAATTGATTGATTGAATCATTGATTGATTAATTTTAAACATGGTGTTGCACACCTGTAATCCCAGCTATGGGAAGCGGAAGCAGGAGGATGGCAAGTTCAAGTCTAGCCTCAGCAATTTAGTGAGACCCTGTCTCAAAACAAAAAAATGAAAAGGGCTAGAAATATACCTACCTCAGTGGCAGAGCACCCCTGGGTTCAATCCCTAGTAGTGAAAAAAAACAAAGTATTTTAAACAACAAACCATATTTGTTCAAATGTTTTAAAGAAGGCTTATCAGATGATCGGTTTGTCAAATGGATGGGGTAAGTGCTTGCAGTCCCACCATTTAGGGATGTTCTGTGGTATGTTCTCTATGTCTCCATATCCATTTCAGGGTGTTTATCCACGCGAGCACAGTGAGAAATGTTCAATAAATGCTATTTTCCTTCTTGCCTTCATCATGGGAAATTGCTTTTATTATCTATTTTGAAACCTGTGATTCTAATCCAATGCTATAATACACTCTAATATAAAAGAGAAGAAGTTCTCTTTGTTTTTTATTCTAAAACTTTGACATTATGGAATTCAACAGCTGGTGGTTTTAGAACAGTGCTGTTTGGATGGTGCATATAATTATTATCATCTAACTTTATTGAGCACCCACTGAAGAAAAGCCAGTGCACTAGACCCCATCGAGCAATGTTTCCGAGGCAGACGGCTCTGCCAGCCTGCGGGAAAGGAACTGTGGGTGGAAAGGGGAAGCTCCACTTCCTCTGGGGAGGGCGAGCTACCTGTGGACCTCTCTGCACGCATTCCTTGTGCCTTGCTTATTCAAGAAGCAAGAAAAAAGGGAAAGAAGAAAACCAGTCACTTCCAGTGTAGGGGAAGCCCAGAAGGGCAGCACCATTCTCTTCTCCTGTGCCTCCTGTGTCTGACTCTCCTGGGCCCCTCCGCCCCGGGTCCGCGGAAGCCTGGGACTGAGCTCTGTCTTGTGAACCCCAGCTGCCCTCCGCCTGCTCCTGGCCCTTTCCCAGGAAGCTGAGGCTGTGCTCATCGTATCTTAGTCTTTCTGCGACACTCACGGCTTGAACTCAAGACCCTGTCGTGCTACACCCAAGGTCAAAGGCCTTTATGACCCCCAGTGCCTCTAGGACAAAGTTGGGATCAGCAAGAGAGGGGCCCCTCCTGGCCTGCCCCAGTGTGGACTCACACCAGCTCCCCTGGTGGGATGCAAACACCACGACAGGGGCCTTGGATGCCCTTGCACGTCATTTCACTCCATGTCTCCGTGACTTTATTTATTAGCCTGAAATATACGCCTGTTTTCATTTCAGTTAAAGCAGATTTCTGTTCACCTTCCAAGGCCCAATGTGACATTTACCCTTTGCTCCCTCCCTTCGTACACACTCGGCCACACATGGTCCTGTCGCAGTCCTGCCTGCGTGGCACCTGCGCTATAGTCGCCTGTCAATGGCGAACCCAGCCTGATTCTATCTTAACACTGGGAGCCATCTCGAGCCAAGGTCGTAAACAGTTTATTTCTGTTTTGCTTGCTTGGACCGTATCTGGCTTTCACTAGAAACTGCCCTCCCTCAAATCTCGCCTTTGACTAAGATGACCACGTCTGGCTTTGACTGGAGCCATGCGAATCATTCATTTGCTATCTGCTTCTGTATCGCGCTTGCCAGAACGCTGTCAGCTGTAAATTCCTAAGATACCCACCTTTGTAACCCTTTGTGTTATAAAAACCTCCCTGCTCTTGGGCCAGGCACCGTACTGGCCCTGCTTTTTGGGTGAGGAGAGCTACTGATCAGCTCTCTTGTGTACACAATATAAACTTGCTTAATTTGATTTAAAATTGGAGTCAGTGGTCTTTTCTTTGCATCCTGGGTTCAACAGTCAATACGTCAGTGAGCATTTACAGGTTGTGCCTCGTGCCGTGCTCCAGGCACTGGGGATCAGAGGTGAGCAAGATGCATAGCGGTCTCTGGATCCTGCATTCTAGTGGTGGGCAGCAGGACAGAGTCAATAAACAAATGAGATTACTTCAGGGAGCTGGTAAAACGAAGTGCTGGGGCAGAGGATGACCCTTCAGAGGGTGCCATGTGGGGAGTCCTCGCTCTCGGACCATGGGTGACAACAGATCTGAATTATGAGAAGGAGCCAGGCCTGTCAAGAGGCAGTGAAGCTCCAGAGGAAGGGATCGTTGTCTGCAGGGACCTGAGTCGGGAGCAGCCCAGCAGGGCTCCCTGCCAGGAGGGCAGGTGGAGCTGGACCTGGGAGAGCAGGGTGGTGAGGACCAAGGCACGACGCAACGCCACAGCCCTTCTGTGACTTTCTGCACAGCTTCCACGGTGGCCCTGGGGTGTCCGGAGACAGTGCTCCCTGCCTGCAGCATACCTTCGGCTCACACCAAGGGGCTTCACTTCCTGCAAGGCCTCAGGCCTGCACGGCCCCAGCTCCCCTTCCGTCTGCTGTTACTAATGTCACACATGTTACTTTCACAAGCTCTAAGCCCTTGATGTTTTGCCGTGGCCTTTGCTTCCGACTGTCAGGACTGACAACCCTAAGAACAGATGTCCTTCACGTTGACCTTCATTTTGACCAATTCTGGAGCTTCTTCTATCTCTTTCTGCAGATCAAGTTTCTGAACCCACTCTCCCTCTTGTCTGGAGAACTTCCTGGCATGCTTACTTTCCTGCAAAGCAGCTGATAGCACATTCCATTTTGTTGGTCGTTGTGTGTTTGAAAAACAAAGCGTGTTCCTTTATTATTAATATACTCAGTGTCGAATTCTGTATTGACAGTTTTTTCCATATGTTTATGGATTTCTCTCTTGTCTTCTGACTTGCATAGTTTCTGATGAAGAATCTGTTTTCTTATCTATATTTCCTTCCTCTGTACTAGATGTCTTTTTTATTTGAGTCCTTTCAAGGTTTTCTATTTACCTCTGGTCTCCAGCAGTTTGAGTAGGGCATGTTTAGGTGTTTCTCATATTTTCTAAATGTTCTCCTTTTTGGAGTCTATCGTGAGTGGTTCTCTGGACTTCTTGGATCTGTGATTCTGTATCCCTAAGTATTTCTGGTAGGCTGCTGGTCATGGCCTCTTCAAGTTTGTCTCCTGAATGTTCTTACTTCCCTTCCGGGACTCAGTTTACTCCCCTTTGGTCTTTTGATCTTGCCCCACGTCTTTGGGCTGCTCTGTCTGATTGGTTTTCATCTTTGAATTTCTGTACAGGCAATTTCTATTGACCTTCTGAATTTACTGATTTTTCCCCTCGATGTGTATTGAGTCTGCTGGGAGTCTGCCCAGGGAGTTCTTTAGCTCCGTTACCCTGATTTTGACTCCCAATCTCCTTCCAGAAATACCGCGTATGTTCCTTCATGCCGTTTCTCTTTACCAGTAAAGGCTTTGACATATTAATCACTATTATTTAGATCTGTTATGTTGTCTGCAACATCTGAGCCTCCCCTGAGCCGTGTCCATGGGTCGTTCTTGCTGTTTGGCAGTGTTTCTGCCTCTGCAGCTTTTGGCTTGTACCTGCACTTTGGTGACTTGTGTCTGTCCAGTGTGGGACAGAGGAGACAGCCTTCAGTGTGTCTGTGTGTGGGCACGCCCCTCTGCCACCTCCCAGCCAGGAGCTGAGTGGCTCTGGGTCTTGTTGCCATGGATACCAGCTTCAGTCACTCCAGCGTTCCCTGGAGCTTCAGGTGGGCTGGTGTGCTGGGGATCTTCCTAGAGGTTCTACTCTACCTTCAGCTTTGGGATTTCCCTGTTCCTCCGGAAGGGTGTCCTCATACTCCAGCCCCTCCCCTGGTGGCCTGCTGTGGCTCCTTTGTGTGTGCTAGTCCAGGATGGAGCAGGCCTCTGCTGTCCTGGTGCACCCTTTGTCTTAGAAAGGCCCTATGTTCCTGAGTTTTGGGGCAAGACTTTCTCAGAGACACTGTCCCCCACCATGAGGGGACCTGTGTGTTCACTGGGCCAGTGCAGACCTGAGTCTGACCACTCTCCCTTTGTGCAGGCACTGTGGTACCCCAAGAGTCCCTGCTGCATGCTCCCCAGCTTGCCCATAGCAGGGTGTGGTCCGCTTCTCCACTCCTCCAGCATCATTTCTATGAAGGAGCCTTCCAGAAACAGAACCTCCATGATCTGAGGCATGGTCCCTGGTTTATTCCTCCTAAACTGGTACGTGCTCCTCTGTGCTTCTGGCACTCGAAGTGCACATCTGTGACTTTCACCCTTGTGAAGTGTGGATTCTGTGGAGGGGCAGACTTAGTTACTTGCATGCTATGTCTCAAGTACCCAGCACTTCCCAGGGGCTCAGTACATCAGGGACCACGAGAACAATGAACAGATGCATTGGCCATTGCTAAGTGAATAAACCCTCAGCTGCTCATCCAAAAGCTCCCCGAGTAGATCTGCCCCGCCGAGGACCAGCTCAACAGCACATCACCGCCTGCAGCGAGCACCATGGGGCTCCCACTTCTGTAAACCCAAGTGCACATCTCTGTCCAGTGGTGCGGCTGGCAGGGCATTTTCCAGTTAGTGGCAGCCGGCCTCGTTGCCCTGCCGTGTCAGCTGTGTCACAGCAGAAGTCAGCGGACTGCATGGAAGAATCAGAAAGTGAAGACTTTGGGTTTTGAGCAATGTGGCCATGCTGTCAGACAATGTGCAAAAGAATGCCATGGCCACGTGCCAATAAAACTTTATTCACACAGACACAAAGCCTTTCCTGGTGGAGGCGATAGTTTGCAGATCCCTGCTCCGTGGAATTGGTGCTGGCTCCTTTAGGTACTCTGTCAGAGGCCCACAGTCTTACCTGCAACCATCACATAGCTTACATTTCAACTCAGATTATTCAAAGCATACATCTCCAATTTTGTGCAAATAAGTTCAGCAATGTTTGAATGACACACGATCAGATGGACAGAAACTTCATTTCCCTATTTAAAATACAGGTCATTGAGCTCGTACTACACACCACATGTTGGACTGTGTGCACCGTGCCCTTAATCTCCTTATTCCTGGGTGGCAGGAAGGAGCCAGCCACCGCGGTGGGGCGGTCACCTGTGGTCTTAGGGAGCGGGCAGTGCACCAGGTGCCTTCACTGTTGCTTTTCTGCATCTGTGTCCCATATTCTCTGGCAACAAGCTCGTCCTCAGCACGTGCTCAATGAATCCTGCTGCATCTAACTGATGTGAACATTTAGGCGCATGGGACAGTTCTGTTGTTCCAAGCAGATGCACTTCTGGAGCTACCACCCCTTAGTGCCGGTGCTTTTCCAACCCTCCTTCCCTGTTGGACCCCAGGGGACAGCACTGTGTATGCCACTGGCCTCAGGGGTGTCCATTCAAGGGGTGGCTCTTATGATTACATGAGATTCTCTGTGGACCTCAGCCCAACCGACTCTGGAACAGAGCCCAGCAGCCACTGGATTGCCCCACTGCTCCTGCTGCCACGTAGATCTGATCAGCCCCACGCACAGGACATCCTCTAGAGAGGGGTAGGCACAGGCAAGCGCGTCAGATTTCTGAATGGGCCACGTGGGAACTGTGGGCGTGTTCCGTGGAAGTCCTAGATGCAGCGTGCCCAGTGCAGGCATCAGAAGGCACCCACCGCATCACCACCATGAGCTCCTGGGAGAGTGATTCCTGCACTGTCTGAGCACCAGTTGTGTGCATGATGACATTATTATTGTCAGATGTTCAAGGGGATCCAAGGTGACCACCCAGGACGTCCTGGAGAGCACACATGCGTGGAGTGAGGATCTAGACTCCTCTAGGTCCCCTCCTCATGCCAGATCCTAATATTCAATCAGAGCATGAGTTCCACTGCAGAGAAAGGTCTCCCATCAACTCAGTGCCCAAGGAAGGAGGAAAGCAGGCAAAAGCCACCCGCCCATTAGCAGCAGCCCAACCGTCCCCCTCCATATCCTGGGGCTCTGGCCACAGCCCCAGGAGCTTCTGTGTGTCAATGACCACATTCCCCATTGTTCTCTATGAAGCAAGGGGCGTCCTGAGAGGCGTAGGACAAGCCCTCTTACCTGCGCAGACCGTGGCACCATGTCCCACACTGAACGCACTGTTTGAAGGTTCTGGACTGTGAACACAGGGCCACGCCCCTCAGCTGGGCAGGAGGGTGAGGAAGTAGCCACCAGAGCCGCCGATCTGGGGCTGGGAGAAGCACTGCAGGAGGGCTCCTCTTGGAAAGGCTCCCTCAGGACGGAAATGAGGAGGCAGGGCTCATCCTGCAGCTGGAGGAGTGAGGCCTGGGTAGCACAGCAGTGGCAGGAGAACTCCAGGTCACTTTGATGTCCCCAAGGCCGGTGTCACCCAAAGGCTGTACAGGAGACGTCTGGACATTCGAGGAGACAGACTCGCTTTCCTCTGATTGGAGTTCTCGGGAGATGGCTTCGTGCCCTACACAGAGACCCTGGGAGTTTATTGGAATAAACTCTTCAGCCAGTCTTCAGAAAGGCTTCTACTAATGAACTGGTGGTAACCCTGACCCGACTTTGGGGACTTCTGGGACTTGCTGCTGAGAAGGCAGGTGGAGGAAGGTCAGGCCTGACACAAGAGCTCGGTCAAGGGGGCGCACCTGGAAGCCCGGGTCTGCGCTGACCCCACTCAGCCAGCCCTGCATGATCGTGAGCTTCCTGCTACGTTGGCATTGGTCCCTAAACAGCTCTGAAATGTGACTCAGCCTTATCTTCCTGTCCTAAATTGGAAGCAGGATTTGAAAAGGCATATTAACCAGAAAAAGAAAAACATATTCTCAAGCAGATGTGATTTGAGGTTTGAGTTCCTAGTGTTTCTAAGACCATTGAATAAATACTTATCACATGTGGTCCTGTGCTTTTCTCAGGATTTTCTCATTCTAAATAGGCCTGTAGTCCCAGCTGCTCTGCTGGATGAAGCAGGGGGATGGCAGGTTCAAGGCCAGCCTCCACAACCTAGCAAGAAGCCGTCTCAAACAAGCAAACATATTTCCTCTCGTTTCTCCTATGAATCAACGTGAACAGACAAGAATCCATTTCCTGGTATTGACTGTGGGAATATGATCCTGCTACTTCCTGGGATATGAAGACTTGAAGTGCCTGGCCTCCTCCTCAGGAGGCTTCTTGTCTGGTGGAAAGAGAGCTCTCCCTGGAAGAACGTGTCCCACAGTCCCAGAGGTGTTCATCCACAGGTGGGGGCCTGAATGTGCCAGAGTCCTCTTCCACTGCATCTGAGGCTTCCGGGACACAGCCACTCAGCTCCGTTGGTGACCTTCATGGAAGGTAGATTAGCTGAGAGCCCCCAGGTTTCTTCCTGTACCATCCTCCTCTCTGCTCCCTGTTCTGTTTTACACTCAGTGACTGGACGAAGTGGGAGCTCCTTCCAACTATTGCCACCAAAAGATGAATTTAAAACACATCCTCACTTCCTGGGCCTTGAGTCTAGCTTCTGGTGTCGGTGAGGCACGCGGCTGGCCACTGGTGCACATGTTAGCCACGGCCCCTTTTAAGTGAGGGCTGAGCTGGGTTGATGTCACATGTCCTGCTCCAGCACATGGTAAGGACCAGGCCGGTTTATTCTGATGTTCAAGAGGGTTGTCGGAAGTCAGTTCTGTGCCGTGGCCCCTTCCTGCTCCCGGCTAGACTGCGATTTAGCTCCTGGAGGCCATTTCTTCCTGAGCTTCACTGTCCGTCTTCTGGCTGCCCCTGATATTATCACCAAAGTGCATGAATTAGCCATGGAAGCCTGGAGCTGCAGAGGCAGCCGACCCCTTCCAACATACAGGTGAATTCTGACAAAACACCCATTGCTCCAGGCCCAGGGACCACAACTTTCCCTGTAGTTCCATTCACCAGTGATAAAGAAATCCTCCCTGTTGACATCTCCGATGTTTTGTCTTTGAGCTTCTTGTGACTTCAGAGGATCCTCCACAGAACCCCTGGTTCCTAGGGAACAAGGACAATCCCTAAATAAAAATAATCCTGGCTTCCTGCATCACCCTGCGCCAGCCACCCACTGCACAGTCTCTTAGTCTGCCCTGGGGTCTGGTGGGGGGAGTTTTACCACTGGAGTCAAGCTGGAGGCCGGCGGATGGAAGCCTTGGGAGGTTGGATAATGTGCCTATCTCTCGGCTAGGAAGACACAGAGCTGAGATCGAAGCCTGGGCCCAGTGGCGGCAAACCCCACCCTCATGTCCCACGGAATCGTATCCTATGGCCCCAGACCCTCCTGAGAGTGTTCTGGAAAAGAGGCCTCCCACCTCTGCTCACCAGCTGAGCCGTGAGAAGTGTCTCCCATGCACACCACGGCTTCCTGGGAAGGGTTGGGCCCTTCTCTTGCTGCCCCTCAGACTGGTTCCTTGGGATGTTCAGAGAGGTTCAATCACATGTGGACGGTCTCCAGTTAAATGAGGTTCACTGGCTGTCCCCACGCATGACCTTTCAGGGCCCTTCGCCTGCTAGGACTCTGCCTCCTCGAGAAGGAGGTGTCGTCCCCAGAGTTGGCCAGCATGTCCCCATGGGGCTTCTGTTTGTTTAGAAGCGTCCAGGAGCGCCAGAGTGGACCACACTTTGGGGAATGCGGAAAAAGGAAGAATACGCCGTTGACTCTCGCGGTTCACGCTCTCGAGTCCCAGCAAACAGACTCGGTGAACGCCAAGCCATTGCTGCCAGGGTTGTGGATGGATGGCATGGCACCCAGGGGTGGGATAGTGCGTGTTATGTTTGTCTTAAATCCTAAAACAACTTATGTGCGTGGATTCTATTTTCTTTACAAAAAAGGAAATGTGGTCCAGAAGTTGCTCTGGCCAAAGGCCATCCCACCAGGAGATGCCAGAGTTAGGGCTGGTGCCTGTCCTGGCCCAGAGCTGGCCTCTGGCAGTTCTGCAGGGCACCCTCCTATGGCTGTCTTCTGGTCACCTGTGTGGGAACCTCACCTCAGTGGCGCTCAGGTGTGAACACGCGCGTCAGCAACCACCACCTTCACCCCCTCCATGCCTGTGAACGAGGGCTGCAGTGCCCTGGCACTGATTTGAGGGGTTACAGAGGAATTTTAGAAAGTAAGTAAATTTACAAATGTAGAATCCATGAATAATGAGGGTCAATTGTGATTCACTACCTCTGTCTTCAAGCAGCTTCATTATCGGGCAAAACAATATTTATGCACCTGGGCCCAGCTCTAACTTAATTTGCTCCAGTTAAGAGAGAGCAAGTATTGAGTGGGAAGCTTCTGCCATTGATCTGAGTGAGAAATATTTTAATTTTTCCTAAGACCTCTGAAAGTCACACTGTTTTGTTTGGATGCCTATTTTTAAAGTGTGTAAAAGAAACACATATTCGTGAAAAGGAAGATACCAAAGAGTACGTGTTTTGTTACAGAGCAGTTACTAAATGTGATTAATAGTTACTTAGTTTGGTGAAAATAAAAAAGTTTATGCAACTCAAAAACACTCTGGGGAGGTTCACTGGGCTCCTTGTCTCACTACTGAAGTCTTTGGAATGGCTGACCGTGAAACCCTTCAATTATCGACTATGGAAACCTTTCGACCTCTGACTATGGGGTCCCTGAAGTCCTGCCAGGAAGCCACTGGCTCACCAGACAGGAGCAAGGGGAAGCTGCGGACCCCCCAGGAAGCCCCCTCGCCTTCTCACATTGCCTCCTCCAAGGAGCAAAGCTGGATGCACACCCCTACTGTTTTCCAGGGAGGGCTGAGAGACGTGCAGGGACAGATGGGCAAGAGAAAGGCCCTGAGAGAGGAAAGGCAGAGGAAAGAAGCCAGGCGGACACATCCTGCACACTGCTCCTGGGGCTGCTCCACCTCAGTGTGTCCCCTCCCAGCTGGTGAGAAACCCAGGTCCCAGGCTCCACCCCAGGCCTGATGGTCAGATCCTGGTTGTGCCACAGTCCCTTAGGTCCCTCGAGTTTTGTATGCATGGTGAGAATTAGCAGGACACTGCTGTGGGGACAGCAGGAGCAGAGTCCTGTGCCTCCCTGGTGAACAGTGTAGCCTAGCACAGACTGGAGCTGGAACCTTCCACCAATACAGAGAGTGGTTGGTGCCAGTTTTTCTGAAGCAGTGTTAGGAAACACAGTCTTAATGAAGTTCTTTTTTGCGAGACTTCCACAGGTGTGGACCTTCCGCACCCTGGCTTCTTCCTCCTGAGTCTCCACTGCCAGCAGTAGAGTCCTGTGCACGTGCTGGTCCTGAGTGCCCCCTGCTCAGCAGATGCTGTGGACGATATCGAGGTCCAGGCCCTACCCAAGAGCCCTACAGCCAGAATCCAGGGCTGACGCCAGGCCCTGGTGTGTTTTGGAAATCTCCCGGTGGTCCTGGTGTGCCCGAGAGCTGGGAGTTGCTGGCTCGGGTGGTTTCAGAAGGAAGGGGACTCAGGGTCCTCTGAAAAGGGGCCCATTTTCCAAAACCTTCAAATGGACTGAGGTCGTTTGTGATCCTGCAGTTTCCAGCAGAGTGCTGGGTCTGCACAGAGAGCAGACGGCACTGAGCACACAGATGCCCCGCCTCTCTACTGCTCTGCACACATGGGCATGCACACCCAGGAGTGTATGTCTGTGTGTAGATGCACAGTCCCCACGTCCACCTCAGACCTTGCTCCTCAGGATGCAGTGCACAGCAGCCCACGCTCTCTGCACAGGACCCCCCAGCACTGAAATATTTATGAAAGATTGATTCCATTTAAGCATTTTTTTGGAATTCTGTTATGCATACTTAATTTTAAAATGCATGCATAATTAATCTTCTCTTTGCTGGGAATGTATTTATAAAAATAATAATAAGCAACATCCTTGGAGGACAGAGAAAATAAGCCAGATGGGCAGGGAAACAAGGAAACTGTCTTCTGTGAGGAGGGAGCACCCTCCCCCCGGCCTCAGCACTGCTGATACTGTGCACTTTGCCTGGATAGGATGAGGGCCCACATCCTCAGGTCACAGGCAGCATCTCCACCATGGGCACGTGCCTGGCACACCAGTGGCTTCATGTCCGGACTGTGCTCATGTCCAGACTGTGAGATAGACACTGAGCCAAGGTTGCCTGGGTGGTATGGTCCCTGCTCACCAAACTGGGCTGTAGAGGACACTTCCCTTTGCTTTCTTCACCCTCACCCAGTTAGCCCACCCCAAGCCACCAGCACATCAGCCTGGAGGAAGATCCACCTGGGAAATTCAGGTTTTCAAAAAGAGAAGAGGAGGACTTAACCTTGGTAAGCTTGTAGGCAGCTCCACAAACCCCTGAGGCTGCCCACCTGGGAGAGGGCACTGGGGACAGCAGAGTAGAGGAGAGCAGCATGGCCCAGCTCGGGGTGAGGCGAGAGTGAGCAGGTGGGCTACAGATTGGAGCCCACCTCGTAGGGCATTTGTCCCAAGGCTGGATGGGGCCCAGTGTTCCTTGAGAGTTGGCTAGGGGTCTTGGCCAGAGACAGTGTGCCCTCCACCCTCCTGGCCTCTGTTTCTCAAGGCTCCTACAAACCTCCAGTGGTGTGGCAGGGCCAAACAGGTAAAAACTGAACAGGAAACGAGCCAGCATGTCTGGAGCCCACTTCGCTGTCTTTCGCAGACAGAAGAATCCACACGGAAGCACACTTTTGGGAGAAGAGCTCCTGGGTCCATGGCAGCCAGGGGTGACAGCCCTGGGGACTGAGGCTGGGAGCTGTGCGGGGACAGGCCTTGGCTTACTTGTGTTGCACATGAGCATGTTAAGAATGTTCCTGTTCAGCAAGATTCTGAAGTCCCAAGGGGAAGCTCTGGAAGAGTTGAGGTAATGTGTACAAAGAAAAGAGCCCCGGACCCAGCAACTGCTTTCCCAGGGGTAAACACCTGTGTATCCTGCACTTTAGTCAACAGAAAAAACATCCCCAGCAGCCAGGCTTCCACGCCTGCTCATCTGCATCCTCTGAAGGCAACTGCCACCCAGATTTCCAGTGCTACGAGTCAGCACTGGAACTCCATGGAAATAGACCTGTGGCCAAGGAGCTGAACAGACACTTCTCAGAAGATATGCAATCAATCAACAAATATTTGAAAAAATGTTCAACATCTCTAGCCATTAGAGAAATGCAAATCAAAACTACCCTAAGATTTCATCTCATGCCAGTCAGAATGGCAGTTATCAAGAATACAAACAACAGTAAGTGTTGGCGAGGATGTGGGGGAAAAGGCACACGCATCCATTGCTGGTGGGACTGCAAATTGGAGCAACCAATCTGGAAAGCAGTATGGAGATTCCTTAGAAAACTTGGAATGGAACCACCATTTGACCCAGCTATCCCACTCCTTGGTCTATACTCAAAGGACCTAAAAACAGCATACTACAGTGACACAGCCTCAACGATGTTTATAGCAGCTCAACTCGCAACTGTGGAACCAGCCTAGACGCCCTTCAATAGATGAATGGATAAAGAAACTGTGGTATATACACACAATGGAATATTACTCAGCAATAAAAGAGAATGAAATTATAGCATTTTCAGGAAAATGTATGGAGTTGGAGAACATCATGCTAAGTGAAGTAAGCCAATCCCAAAAACCAAAGGCCGAACGTTCTCTCTGATAAGTGGATGCTGATCCATAATGTGGGAGGGGATATAGAAAGAATGGAGAGACTTTGGTCAAAGGGGCAAGCAGGGAACGGAGGGGCCATGGGGGCAGGAAAGATGGTGGAATGCGATGGACAACAACACCCTAGGTACATGTGTGACTGCACATATGGTGTGACTCTATACTGTGTACAACCAGAGAAGTGAAAAGTCATGCTCCATTTGTGTACAAAGAATCAAAATGCAGTCTGCTGTCATGTAAACCTAATTAGAATAAAAAATATATTTAAAAAAAGAAAGAAAATAGACCCGTGGAATGCTAAAGTCCCCCCTCTGATGTTGCCCTGTGTTGGTCCAGTGTGCCCAGCTGCTGGCTGAGGTCTGGAGTGCGTACACAGTGTTATCTGTTTTTCCTGATGACAGTAGTCTCCAGGGTCGCACCATCCTGGTAAAGCTGAGGTGGACACTTTGAACACACATTTTGGGGACAATCTGTGTGCCTGAGTTTGGGGTATAACCTGGGAGGACAGGGGTGTGGGGAATATCTGGGCCAAACCTAGTCGATGGGACTACCTTCACCCAGCAGGTGAAGGCTCAGCCTTTCCACATCCCGAGAGGTGACGTTCTTTCTCACTTCAGCCACTGTGAGGAGAAGGGTCAGTGTGGCTGGACCACACCCTTCCCAGTAGCATCACTGACCCCTCCGCACGTGCATTGCCCAAGTGGACAGACTGTCTGGGCAGGGCCTCTTCTGCTACCCTGCTGATTTCAGCACATCTCTCTGTTTTTGCTGGGTGGGGCTCTATGCAGCTCTCCCAGTCATGCTCCTAAGGGGGTCTCCACAGGCACGTCTGCAGCTTTAATGAAGTCACATTTACCTTTATTTCCTTTCAGTTAGCAATGTTCGTGTGCGTGTATACTCTGCTCTGTGTGTTTACCCGTGTTTGTGTGCTGGTGTGTGTGTTTGTGTGCGTTTATGTTCTGCATGTTTGCATGGATATGTTTGTGTCTGTGTATCTTTGAGTTATCTATGTACTGTCTATCTATGTACTGTCTGAAGCCTTCTTGACTACCCTAAGACTGTGCAATGCTCTCTTTTACTATCTTTTCAGGGCTTGTTTTTATTTTTATATTCATATCTACAATCCACGTGGAGTTGGTTTTTTGCATATGAGGTGGACAGTCAAGGTCTAATTTAAAGCTGAATTTATTGGTGTCTGATACGCACCCAGTGAAATTTACCTCTTTTCCGTGTGCAGCTTGATGGATTTTGGCCAGCATGTGTACTTGTATGATCATAACCAGAGGGAGACGTTTAGAAGGTTTCTGTCACCTGTGGAGCTTCAGGGGGAACCTGGCAGTCAGTCTCTGGCCCCTGAGCCTTGGGCAGCCCTGGTCTGACTCTTCTGGGACCCATGCAGGTGGAGCTGGACAGCCTGCAGCATTTTGAGACCAGCTTCTTTGACTTAGTGGAGGACTTCTGGGATGTACTTCTTTGTAGTGAGCAGAATTCCTTTGTATGGACACAGGACACCTAGTTTATCAATTTATAGGTGATGGTGTTTGAGGTATTTATAGCATGAGAAGATTCTGAACAAAGATGTTATAAAATGACCACAAGCTAACCTTTGTGTGGACAGGGGTTTTGTTCCTTCTTGGATGAATTCCTAGCGGAGGGTTGCTGGATCTTTATGCTCCACTTTGTTTTTTACAAAGGCTGCCAGCTTGTTCTCCAGTGCGTCCCACCTTCTCACCTCCTAGCGGCAAGCATCAAGCTCCGTGGACTCTGAATCTTGGCATCTCCGGTATTTTTTTCTCCACTGTAGTAGATGGGTGGTGGGATCTCGCTGTGGCATTAATTTGCTTTCTCTGATGGCTCATGGAATTCAGCATCCATGTCTTCTTTGGTGCACTGTCCATACAAATGTTTTGTCCTCCACTGGCTGTTTTCAGCTGTGACACTCACCTGTGTAGCCTGGACAGTGTGGATATTTACATTTCATCAGATGGACGCTGCAAGCACCCTTGCAGTTTGTGATTTGTCCTTCTTCTTTTGAACAGCGTTGTGAGGAGCAGTTCTTACTTTTGATGAAGGCCAATCTACTAATGCTTTTTGTTTATGGTTTGTGCTTCTTGAGTGTAAAGAAGTCAGTCTACCAAATTGCAAAAGGGCTCCCCTCATGCTCCATCGGGATGCGTAAGCTCAGGGTCCCCTTGTGGCTGTGCTCCAGCTCAGGGAAAGTCCCCCTGTGCTGCTGAGGAGGGGTCAAGTTCCCCTCTTGAGTGCCGATGCTCCGCGTTCAAGCACCGTGCTTTGGAACGCTGTGCTGTTCCCTCTCCGTTGAGTCGCTGGTGAATTCATTGCAAATCAATTGACCACATATGTAAGTCCCCCTTAGTGGCTCTATTTTTGCCTGTTGCTATATATTTTCTTCATCTAAAATTTTTAAAGATAGATTTTACTTATCACAGAATCAACCAATTTAAAGTGTGTTGTTTAGCATCTGCTAGCACAGTCACATCAGCACAACCTAATTTTATAGCACCTGTTTTACGACCCAAAGAAATCCCATCATTAGCAACTGCTTCCCATCTCATCTGCCACTCTGTCCATCACTGATCTGTCTGAGTCTGTGACCCACCTGCTCTGGTCCGGCCCTGAGTGAAACCACTGGTGGGCTTTTGTATCTGGCTGCTCCCACCCGGTGCACGGTGCTCAGGAGTCACCTTTCCTAGCGTGTTTGTGCCTGGCTCCCTTTAAGACTGGAGAAGGCTGTCGGGTGGTGGGTGTTACCCAGGTGAGTTGCTTTCTCCCCTGGCTTTGAGCATAATGCTGCTGTGAACACTTGCATCCAAGTCCGGGTGTGGACCCGTCTTATTCCCCTGGGTAGGCACCCAGGAGGAGCACGCCTGCGCTCCGTGTTTTCAGGGTGCCAGCTTGGCCCAGCAGCAGCAGGTTTTACCTTTCCATTGCCACCCTCCCAGGTCTGGATTTTTCACACCCTCACCCACACTGGAAATTTGCTCTTATTTGGTTATATCCACCCAGACAGTGTGAAGGGCCTCACTATGGTTCTGGTTTGCTCTCTGCTGGTGACTAATGATGAGTACGACTTCTTGTGTGCTGGGCTTTTGTGTGCCTTCTTTGGGGAAGTCTCTTAGCGCTTCATGAACGGAGTTTTCTTCTTCTTGTTGAGGCGTACAGGTCGTTATATACTTTGGATGTAGGTTCACTGTTGAATGTATGACATGCAAATATATTCTCCCAGTCCCTGCATTTCTCTTGATGGATGGTGTCCTTGTTTTAATTTTGATCCAGTTCAATGCGTCTGGCCTTCAAGTTCTGTGATTTTGCTCTGGTGTTAGATTGAGGAAATTATTGCCTGACTCAGTGTCACGAGGGCAAGTGACTCATTTCCCAGGGTGGCTCCTTCCTTCAGCTCCCGCCTCCGTGTGGCTGCCTGCTTGCCCAGCACCATTTGTTGATAAGACCGTTTTCCTCCACTGGGTATTTTGGGTGCTCTTGTCAAAAATCTATTAACCATACATGTGAAGGTGTATTTTTAGATTCTCAGCCCTGTTTCACGGATCTATATGTCTATCATTATAATATGTTAATTGCTATAACTTTGTACTTAGTTCTGGAATTGAGAAATGTGCGTCTCCTCCAACTCTGTTCCTCTATTTCAAGTTGTTCTAATGATTGTGGATCAGTTCCTCACCCTGCTAAATGCCTGCATTCAATTTCTATTAAAAATCCAAGCACCCAGAGCAACCCAGCAGCCAGGATATCCGTGGGCAGAGCGCAGAGTCTCTGGATCAGGGGGACCCTGCAGCTGTACGACGGCTGCCACCTTCCCCATGACTGACTTGTCACCTCATTTCTTTGGACCTCTTTCACACCACCTAACATTGCTTTGAGATGCTGAGTCTACAGGCTGCACCCATTTGTGTGTTCCTTGGTGTTGCACTGTTCTGGAGAGGTTGCGAATGGGCTTTCTTCTCACCTCCGTTTGCAGATTCTTTGCTGCTGTTGGAGAGAAGTGCAGCTGACGGCCGTGTGCCGCTGTTGTGCCACACTGCTGAGCTTCTCCATGAGTTCTACCAGTGTGTGTGTGGGGTGATTCTGGTCCCTCCTCCTTCTTATAAAGCCAGCAATATCCCATGGGGCCCCTGGTCACTTCATCCAGTGCTAAAACCATGAAGGCCTCTGAACACCGGTCACCGCAGTCTCCACCCTCCCGACACCTCACGTGGGGCATGAGTGTGGTGCCTGAAGCCCTGGAGGACTCTCTCCAACCACACCCAAGCCGCCTCTGTGTGTACGTTGGGGAATGCTGCTCCCTCCTATCCTTTCCCAGTGATGCTCCTGTCACCAGAGGAAGCCTGGCCTCGGATAATAGGTCCGGAAGTGCTTCCTCCTCTTCTATTTGGGGGCAGCAATTTTGAAGGACCACTCCTTTTAAATGTTAGGTAGAGTTCACCAGTTGCACTTTCTGCCAGACCTTTCCTTTGTTGGAAGAGTTTTTGAGTTGATTTTTCCTGTATATGCTGCAGAGTGCGTGATGTCTTGATCCTCATGTTGAGTGACGTGATTGTCCTGTCCGGGGAACTAATACACCCAACTCCACACAGAGTTACCCTTTCTTTTCGGTGGAAAACCTCAGATCTACTCTCTTAGCTGATCTCCCATGCGTGGTACAATATTAACTTGTCATTATGCTGCAGGTCACATTTTAATTATTAATGTAAACTACTCATTTCAGAGGTATTTAGATCTACAGCTTCTTTATAAGTCAGCTTCTATAATTTGTTTATTTCTGGGAAGGATTCATTTAACCTACGTTATCTAATTTTTGGCACACAGCTATTCTTGGCATTTCTTATTGTCATTTTTGTTTAAGATTGGTAATGTTAGCCCCTTCCTTTAATTCCTAATTTTAGTAATTTTTACTTGATATCTTTTTCTTGGTTGGTACAGTGAAATATTTGTCTATATTATAGATTTTTTCAAATGATCAGTGTTTGGTTTATCTATTTTCTATATTACTGTACTATTGTATGTTTACCTGATCCATTATAATTTTCATTATTTCCTTCTTC
>CM053401.1:177627186-177743359 GCA_028644305.1 Xerus rutilus
TTAGTTGCTCCTGAGTCTTGGCGGCTGTCAACACCCCCACAACAGGTGTGACAGCACAGACACCTCCATGAGGTGCAGACTCCATCTCCTTTGGATGTACTTGGAAGAGGGGCTGCTGGCTCCTGTATGGCTGTCTTAATTTTCTGAGGTAGCTTTGTGTGGTTGTCCCCAATGGCCGCACCGATTCCCATCGGTACAGCAGTGTCCACGGCGTCCTTCCTCCACGTCCTCCCAGCGTGAGGTCTCTCCTGCTCTTTCTGCCCACAGTAGTCCCGACCAGGTGCACTGGCTTCTTCCTGAAATTTGGGCCCACGTTGGTCTGGTGATCTGACTCAGCACCTTCTCATACATGCTGTACATTTGTGGGTCTTCTTTGGAGAAATACTTTCCCAGGTCCTTTGCCCACATTTTCATGAAGTTATTTGCTTACTTTTGCCATTAAGCTGTGTATTTCCTTGTGTGTTTTGAATCCTGACCCCTCGCCGGCTTCATCCTTCACAGACACCCTCTCTGCCCTGCAGCTGCCTGTTGTGTGGCTGATGGTTTCCTTTGCTGTGCAGAAGCGTTTTCACTTGATGTAGCTCCACTTGTTTATTTTTGCTTTGTTGATGCTGGTAGTACTAGAAAGAACAATCCCACAGAAAAGTAAGCACCAGACATACAAATTAGAGAGAAGTGAAATTATCCCTGTCTGTGGATGACATGATTGTGTGTGTAGGAAATCCCAGCAAATCCACAAAAATGTTAGAACCACTAAACAAACCGAATAAGATTGGAGAGGGCAAAACTCAGCATACAAAATTCAGTTGCTTTTCTTTTTACCAATAATGAGAATAATCATGTTTATGGTGAAATCAAAAGGAATGAAAAACTCAGGAATGAATTGAACCAAGGAGGTTAAAGGCTCTATACACCAAAATTATAAAACACAAGCAGAAGAAACTGGAGAAGACATAAGTAAATGGGAAGATATCCTGTGTTCATATATGGGAATAATTAATATTGTTAAAATGCTCACACTACCCAAAGCCATCTACAGACTTAATGCAATTCCTGTCGAAATTCTAATGCCTTTTTCACAGAAAGAGAAATAAAACACCTCTAAGATTTGTAGAACCAGAAAAAAGCCTGCAAAGCCAAAGCAACCCTGAGAATGAAAACCAAGTCAGAAGGTCGCCCTTGCTGATCTCAGTTCATCTTACAGGACAGTAGCCGTCACACAGTGAGGAGCTGGCATGAAAGCTGACCCATCCCCCGGAACAGAACAGAACCTCCTGGGAAAGCTGAGCATAAACGGTCAGCTAACTAAGGGCACTGAGAGATCGCAGGGGAAAGGACAGTCTTGAGCACATGGACTTGGGGAAATTAGATTCCCACCTGTGAGAACGAAACAGCGGCTTATCTAAACCCAGATACAAAATCAACTCGAAATGTACTGACAACCCAGACGTAAGACTGGAGACTACGAAACTCCTGGAGGAAAACAGGGGACCTCCTGGGCCCTCCCGGGCAAGGGCTTTTGGGCTGTGACTAGTGAATTCTTCACCCTTCTTGCCCACTGACTCGGAACACCAGCCGACACTGTGAGAGGTGCCCTGGGCTGGCACAGGGGGCACAGGATGGGATAAGTCCGGCTCTCACCTCCAGACACCTCCCACATCTGATGTTCTTGGGTAAACACATGGTTACACAAAGAGAAGACGTTTATTTTCCCCTGGCCTAGACCCTGCGTAGGGTTCCCCAGACTACTCAGTTCACTGAATGCACAGGGGTGCTGAAGGAGTTACCCGCTGTTGTTTAACAAATTACCCCAAGCTGAGGGCCTCACAACGGCACACATTTATGACCACGTGGTTCCCATGGACTGGGAATTACAAAGCAGCTCAGCTGGGTGCTGGAGGCTCAGGAAGGCTCACAGGGCCGCAGTCACGACGGGGGCCAGGCCTACAGCTCCTGAAGGCTGGACAAAGGAGGCGAGACCAGCTGCCAGGTTCATGCTCATCTCATGCTGCTGGCTGAGCCCCTCCACAGGGCTGCTCAGGATGAGGAAGAAAGACCAAGCTGGAAACCAGTGTTTTTATGACCCAACCTCAGATGACGTAATGCCAGGTCAGCACCTCTCAGCCATGGAGACCGACCCACATAGCTTGTGGAGGGGAAGACATAAGGTGTGAACACCAGGGATTAGGGACCCTGGAGGAAACTGGAGGCTGTCATGGTCTATGGATCGTCATGGCAACAGTGGGCGGGAGCCACCTTCACCAGAGAACATAAGGAATCTGCAGAACAGGCATGGCGAGAGCCCCTTGCCCACTGCACACCTGCGTCTCGGCTATTCCGGCAGCTTCCGTCACCCTGCCACCGAGAGCGGCTACCTGTTTCTTCTTGCGGGCCTGCTTTCCATCAGCCCAGGGAGAGACTGTTTCAATAGAAACCCCAGGAGGCTCTGAGACCTTGAGCCATGTGGCTTTGCCTGGCCTTAGATACCCTCGGGTGGAGTCCAGATGCATGGCTCCCCTGGGCCACCTGCTCACCAACAGCCCACAGAGGTGGGGAGCCCTGCTGAAATATGGCTGGGTGCTGCCTTCAGTCCCCTGGTCTTCTCTGTTATAAGGATAAGACACTTATCCTTATAGCCCCCTGGGCCCGACAGGCCCTGTGCCTCCGATGTCCCTCCCACCATGCTCCCAACTTGTCCTCAGTGCCAGCCCCCCTTAGGGCCTTGGCTGTCCATCACAGCCATCCTCATCTGCCCTTCCTCTGGCAACACCTGTTTACCTGGCTAACACCTAGGGGACAGCCCCCACCCGGGCCACAAGTGCAGTGAAGCCGGAAACCCTGATTTAGATCTTGCCTGCAACATCCCTTCCTCTGAGAAGCTGCCCACCTCCCCTCATGGTGGGAGCTGTGGTCCCCACTGCCTGGCACGACACCCCATAGCAAGGCTCTGTCACCCGCCACTGGAACTAGGGATTAAGAAACAGGAAGTCATTTCCATACATTTTCCCAGGGGCCAGTGTAAGCACCAGACTTGGAGATGGAGGGCCCAGCGGGCTTAGGTTGTCTCACAGGGCACTCAATTCTCAGTCCCAGAAGGTGGAGTGTGGTCAGCCCCTTGGGTTCCAGAACTTGAGGCAATGAACTGGGTTTCTAGGCATAAAGCTCACTGATGGCAGGGGAAGGGGCTGCCTCCCCATGGGGGCTCCCCCTCCACGCAGACCTGCAGGGCCCACAGGGTCCCGGTAGGGAAGCCACGGCAAGGTCATCAGTGTTTTGCTGCAGCCTGTGAAAGCTGTGATCTTTTCCAAGGAGGGTCATTAAAGGGAACAGCAGCAGGAGCCCAAGACAAGCCATCAATCATAGCAATTACTGCACCTCTGTGGCTGTCCCAGGGTGCACGGAGGGATGCCATTATGCCCACGGCAGGGTGCACAGAGGATTCCTGAACTTCAGTCCTTCCCTGTTCCCTCACAGTGACCGTCTCTGCTCAGAGCCAAGTACAGAATTGCCCGATGGAGTGGTTCAGAATTAAAACATACAACTGTGCCAGTCCTGGTGGTACATGCCTGGGATCCCAGTGACTCCAGGCTCAAGCAGGAGAATGGCAAGCTCAAGGCCAGCCTGAGCAATCTGTTATAAAACAAAGTAAAAAAAAAAAAAAAAAAAAAAAAAAGACAAACTCAGGGGCCTCGCCTACTTGTCAATCTCAGTAGGAAAAATGTTCATCTGTGAGCAACAGGAACCCCAAGGACATTCCAGTAGCCAAAACAGTTCATTCGCTCACATAGTATGTCTTCAGGATGTGTTTGGTTGTCAGTTTAGATTCTCCCAAGCCATCAGACACGCAGCCTCATTCAGCCATCTTGCGGCTCTCACCCTCTGGTGGACTGATTTTTGTCATGTTTATTAAATGTGGTCACATGGTGGCTGCCACGGCCCCACCATCATGTCAGTGTTCCAGTAGAAGGTAGCGGCACCAAGGGGGCACTTCCTTTGCAAAGTGGTAAGCTCTTCTGACCCCCTCAGTGGACTTCTGCTTTCTCCCTTCTTTCCGAAACTTAGGCAAGTGGCTAACAAAGCAGGGCCCAGGAGCAAAGCAGGGGTGCGGCATCCCACCTCCCCCCTCTGCTCAAATTTCATTTCTGGAATCAGCTTTCGAGTTCCAGGTCCCTGTTATAAACGACCTTCATTCTCCTGCTTCTGTTTTTAAGTTGCTCCGCAGCTAAAGCCTTGTAGTCAGCGGCATGCTCCTGCGGTTGAGCCGCTTGTCTTGGAGAGAGTGTCTGTCTTTAAATAAAACCCGTGCATGGCGAGCAGGCAGGGGCTTGCTTCTCCTCCAGGGAGAAGCCTCAACTTCCCCTGCTGTGTCCCCACGGCCCAGCCCCCGCGTGCCCCTTCGGGCCTTGCAGTTCCCACCCCTTGGCATGGCAACGCTGGTGACCTCCTGCACATGGGACATGGGGACACGGCGGGAAACAAGACACCACGCCCTCCCCCGCTGCCTGAAAGAGGCTGCGGGCAAGAGACCACTGACTGTCGAGACGGGGCAAGGACCCCGGTGGACCCAGGGGAGACCAGGCAAGGGAAGGACGCGGGTGGCTGGGGCACCGGGGAGGCCAGGCAAACTGCCAGCCCAGGTCGTGAGCCCAGGGACCTTTCCCAAGGGGTGTCCTTGAAGCCAAACTAAGAAAGGGCAGGCCCAAACCTGTGAAGCGGCACCCCTCCCACCACCCCCAGGCTCCCGCAGGCTCCTTCCCTGGAGTGCTGACTGGAGCCCCGAGCAGAATAAGACGCAGGACAGGGTGTGGCAGACGTCCTGTGCCAGTGCCCTGCCCGGCCTCGGCCGCGTTCCTCCAGCGCCTGTGCTCCACGCAGCCTCTGCCCACGGCAGCACCCAGGGAGTGCTGGAGCCAGTGGGCTGAACCAATGGCCCTGGGCCGCAGCCTTCACTCTGGCATCCTCTCTTTCCCTCCTGTCACAAGGGGAGCTGGTGGGGACCAGGCTGCTCCCTGAGGCCTACAGGGTTTTTCTCTGGTGCCCACACAGAAAAGACACATGTTAACATTCGTGGAATTAATCTGAATCCCAGGCAAAACCCAGAACAGGATCCGGACCTCCTGTCCTGCTGATCTCTGCATCCCCCCAGCTCCGAGGCCCAGCGTCAGGTCCTCCACGCTCTAGGGGCAGATGGAGGAAGCCCAGCCCCGCAGGCTGTCCATGCACCGTCCCCCAGCAGCCCTGGCACACAGGAAGGGGGGGCTTTGTTTCCCCTCAAGTCTGCGTTTATTTATAGCCCAATTTCTGAAACAGACCCCTCAGAAGAACTCATTAAACATGAGCTCTGATTAAATGAATATCACACCATGCAGGAGAAGCACCCCTGCCATTTCAGATCCCCGCCAAAACAGGACAATGCCCTGGAAGCCAATTGGTTCAAACAACACCCTATAAGCTGCCCTTAGCAGGAAGGCCGTCACCCAGCACTTGCTCACACTTGGAAGCACATGCTGCCTGTGAGGGCTTCTCAGCGGTGGTTCGCACAGCCTCTCCCGAGACCCACAAGAGAAGCCACATGGACCAACTGCAGACCTTCAGCCATCACAAGGGAGATGACAGAGGGACCTGGGGCCTCCCCTCTTATCTTAGCCTTTTATCTGCCTCCTGAGATAGTGGAGGGTCTAGAGGCTGCCTGGGGCCTCCAGGTACTGGGCTGAGGTGTTCATCCTCTCTGAGGTCTCTCTCTGGGAGAACTAGGGTTTGGGGTTGGAGAAGGGTGACAACCTCAGCCCCAGCCCCTCCTGAGACCACAGAGTGAGCCACAGAAGCCTCTGCTATTCAGAGTGGAACCTGCTGGGGACCACAGACGTGAGGTCTGAGACTCCAGGTCATAGCCAAGTGCATCTGGCCCTGCAGCAAGAACCCAGAGTCCTGTTCTGTGGACACCGCCTCTCTTTCCAAGACCCCATTGACTTCCCAAGCCTGCACCTGAGCCCAATCTCCCAGGACCTTCAGAAATCGCTGCCCACGTGCGCACACTCAGGTACACGTTGACACGTAGGCACACAGGCACCTCACACCCACACCCACACACCCCCTAACACAGACAAGCTGCTTCCCTCTTGGTCAGGCAAATCCAGACTCCTGGGGCCTCTAGCTTACAAAAGAACTCGCAGAGCCTTCTTTAAAATGCAAAGTGGGCAAGAAAATGAATGTCACTTAAAACCAGAATGTAAGTCACAGTAAGTTATTTCAGCCCTTGGAGTCCAGGTCCTTTCTTCTGACATCCAGCCTTGTTACTATGGACATGAGCTCCCACTGCAGCCTGGTTTCCCCCCCTCAGCCAGAACATTCTATGGCTTTCAGCAGCTCCAGCCTCCCAAGGCCCAGAAAGGTAGCAGCTCTGCAGCTTCTATTGCATTAACTCCTCTGGAAATCTGGCTCTGCCGTCTCCCCAGATGGCACTGTGCACTGCCCTGGAGGGTGTTTCTCCATCTCCCAGCAGATTCTTCAGGGCAAATGACCCGATCTTTAGTCAATACATGCTAGGAGCTGAAGGAGAGAGGAAGATGCAGAAAATAGGACAACCAAATCCAGAATGCACATTTTTTAATCTTGATTCAAACAAATTAAATATAAATGCATATTTATGAAGCATTAGCAAATCAGAGCACTCAATCACTATTTGACAATATTGGGAAATTTTAGATAGCTTAGATGTGATGTTATTAGGTTATGTTAAAAAAGAGGTCTGATCCTTTGGAGGCATCGACTGAAGGATTTAAGGTTGAAATGCAGGGACAGGGTGAGAGGTTGTTTTGGAATGTGGAGGGAGGACGTGAGGGGAATGGGCCACCCATGGCACAGGACTGGCCCATGCTGATATTACAACTGAGCCTCGGAGGCGAGGGTTTATTATGTGTTTTCTCTGCATGCCTGTTTGAAAACTTCCATGGCAAAAATGAACACAGCAAAAAGGAGGTTGAGTCAAAGGCCCACATGGCCGGAATGTGATGGCAGAGAGTGGCCTGAAGAACAGGGAGGGGCAGGGGCGTGGGCAATGTCCATCCCGTGACAGGGACTTGCTCCTGGAGGATTTCCCCACAGCTTGTCTAAATGCATCTCCCAGCAGCTGGATCAGGAATCCCAAGGGAGAAACATCCATTCTTCAGCTATCAATCCACCTAGGACAAGGGTGGCCCTGGACATTGACACCCCAGCCTTTCTAGATCACATCTGGGTGAGGACCCAGGTTTCACAGGGACCCCACACAGTTAGAGGCCTGGAGGCAGGAGCAAGAGGCACAGGTAGGAGCCCAAGGCACAGAGTAGGAACCAGGCAGGGATGCAAGGTCACCCCCACAGGAGGCTGTTCAGCCCAAGGGAGCTAGTCTGCACGGAGGAACAGTCCACAATGGAAGGGAGGTGACAAGCAGAAGCTCCACCCCTTGCAGCCAGAGACAGAGGATCCCCTGGCTCAACCCGCAGGAGGGGATATGGCTGTGTCCAAATCAGGCAGCCGTGCAGAAGAAAGGATGTGGTTCCACATCCCACACAGGGAGGGTGCAGGAGAGAGGATGGGATCCCCACAGGGGGATAGAGGCAGGGCAGAGGCTAGGTTTAGAGTCCTTTGTTTGCAAGTGAAAGAATCAGACTGTGGCTCAACCATGGGTGCAAAGAAAAATTACAGGAGTTGGTAAAATCAGAAATTCGATGGGATAGTGAAGACTTCAAGGTGTTCAGACACCAGAACTCCTCAGAGCATCCTTGACAGATGGAGCTGCACTGGTCAGCTCCCATCTTGAGTCATTCTGAGCTGGATTCGCCTTCCTACGGGCAAAACATGGCATGTGAGACCCAGAGCTTGCTAGGACAGGCAGGGGGAGGAGCTCATTTGTAAGAAGAAAAACTGAGTGCTGAGACCAGAGAAAAGAATTGCTAAGCTGGGGCAAAAGGAGGTGCCCCAGGTGTGTCTGAGGTGCCCCAGTTGTGTTTTAAAAGTGTCTGTCAACACTGGAAAGCCTGTGGCTGACGAGTGGGAAGAGGAGCTTCAGTGCAGGACCTGTATCATGCTGCCCAATGGGGGAGACGCTTGGTAAAGTCCAGGCAGCTATGGATTCTACCAAAATCAAAAGAGATATGTGCCATTATTTTACCATTTGAAAAAATGTCTGGTCCCTTCCCCCAACCTTGTCCCCAAAATGACAACTCTCCTGAAATCCTTTTTCATCATGACTTGGATGTATTAGGCCCACAGGACAGTGCGTCAGTCGCGGTCCCCACAGTTTTGTATGCTTTTGCTGTTACTCAAATGCACATGCCTGCTTTTGCAAGAGACTTTTCACACATTGGTACCTGTACATGTCTCTTACTTTCTCCACACACAGCATCCTATTATGAATAAGCTCTCAATTTATTTCCACATTCTTTTTCTGAGACCCAGTTGGTTTTTTTCCTCTTTTCTTCCCTACTTCCCAGGGTGGCTCCATGAACATTTGTGTGCCTGCCTGGTGACTGCAGCGGCCCTCAGACTCCTGGAGGTGGATCATGGGTGTACTCAGCACATGCATTGGGAAGTCATTGTGGAAGCTGCTGCCCTGACCTAGGGTGTGCGGTGACCTAGGGCACAGTGCTCCTCTCCACTCCTGATTGCTGGAATTTGTGAATGTCACCTCACACACAGAAGGAATCTTGCAGATGAGAGGAAGTTAAGCATCTCAGTGGGGAGATTATCCTGGATCATCCCACCGAGTCAGATCCTGGTGAGGACCAGGAATTCCAGAGGCAGAAGGTGATGTGATCACAGGAACTGGAGCTGCTGTGCCTGCCCCTGGCAGTGGAGCTGGAGGAAGGACCAGCACCCAGGAATGTAAGGAATGCAGCGCCCCCTGCAGAGGAGCCAGGACCAGACTGTCCCCGCCCAAGGAATGACCCCAGAGCCCCAGGAAGGAGGAACAGCTGTGTGAGGCCTTGACCCTTGACATCATTCAGGGACACTGGTTTTCCTCTCTGGGTTCCGGAACTGTAGAAGAAGTCACTGTTTTAAGTGACTGGATTCGTGGCCACGTGTACTGTGAGGAGAGGGGACCAGCACAGCCTGGCTTCTCCCCACTCTGGAGCAGGAAAGGCCCTGCTGGGGCCTCATCTTATTTTTCCTCCTGACTTTCCAGGCTGATCATCTTTGTCACGTTTGTTGTTCATTTTGATGTCTAACCCTGTGCTTTCTGGTTAAAATATTTTTCCAGGTTTTTCTTTACCACTATCATTTTTTTTAAATTAATTTTCTTTTTCTGAATATTCTGGATATCAAACCTTGCCCCTGGAGCATGAGGCAACACTTCTTCCAAATTTGTGAAATTGGCTTTCATTATTTACATGTTTTAGATTTTGTCAAGTTCAAATTTTATTAGTCTTTCTTCTTGAGACACTCTTCACTGCCCCAGTGAGATGAAGACACAATCCAATATTTTCCTTCAAACACTTGCTTTTCACAGTCAGGCTTTTAATCCATCTGGAGGGTATTTTTGTATATGGTGTTATGCAGGCACCTAAATTTATCTTTTTCCATATGTCTAGCCAGTTGTCTCTGCACTCGTTATTAGACAGTCCACCCTTCCATCGATTTCAGATGCGGCTTCTCCCGTTCATGAATCTGTAGCTGCCGCGATGGCTGCTGAGGTTAATCCCACCTGCTTCTCTCTCACAACTGTCCTGTCCATCTCTGGCCCTTCACGCCCCGAATGTGGCTTTCGAGTCAGCCGTCAAGCTCTGTTAACCTCCAAGGTTCTGTTTGGGATTGCGTCACATCTGGACATTTGTCTGCGGAGCCTTTCCGCCTTCCTGGGGCTCCCTCCTTGCTCTCCTTTTCAGCCTCCTGGGCTGGTTCCTTCTTATCTCCGGGTCCTGCCCTCTGAGCCCAGGCAGTACCTGGGGCCCAGTTCTGGGAAGAACTACCTCCCCTGTCCAGGTGGAGTCACTGAGCAGTGGCCGGAGGCTGCCCCTCACTTGGCATCGCCTGATGGGCTTGTCCATTGGCAGGGCCCGCCCCTGTCATTTTTAACTCTGTAAGCCTGGGATTGGTGGGAAAAGTTGGCATTTCTAACAAATGATGCTGAAGTCCTGGGACCATTCTTTTGAAAAGAGCTTCCCTATGTGAGAAATAGGAAGTCCAACAATCCGTTTTCAGAGTATAACCTTAATTAGATCCAATTGTAGGCACTTTAACTACAGCCCTTCCCTTTGTCCTCCCCAGTTTTAAAATTAGCCGGTGGTGTAGATTGGAACCCTGAGCCCCCCCCATGAGGGAAAGGAGCAGAGCTACATTAAGGATGTGCTTGCTGGCCAGGTTTGGGAGCCTGCCCTTCTGCAGAAGCAAACTCTGCCTTGCCAAGCTACTTCCAGCACGTGCTTTTTCCTTGTGGCACCCCGGTATTCCTAGAGTCTCTTTAAAACATTCCTTCCGTACACAGACAAATTCCCCATTTTTACGTTCAGCCAAGACTCCGCCTCCCTCCTCTAATCGCACTATTTCCAATGCAGTCGCTGGAGTCCTTGTGGGTACCACGCCGACCTCTTCACAGCCTCGCTTCTCTGTCGACACCTTCGGCCTTTCAGGGACTGGAAAAACAGTCTTTCAAGTGGTTCTGACCCAAACCTGAAGGCACCTTCCTCATTCTTTCTGGTCCTGTGCACAGCTGATCAGCAGTCAGCTGTCTCTTCCACATGTGTCCAGAGTCTGACTCACTGTCCCCACCTGCACCCACACCAGCTTGGATGCTGGTCACTTCAGTGACAGCAGACCTCCAGTGTGTAACCCCGTCTCCACCCCTGCTCTTTCAGCCTCTTAATACAGAGACATTGACTCATCCAGAACACAAGTTAACGTTGCTGCCGTGTTTAAAACATGTGCAGTGGACTCCTATTTCACCAGTGACCAAAGCCCCCGGCCTCATAGTAGCATCTCAGGGTGCTGTCCAAGCTGCCCTGCCTATTTCTCCTGCCTGCAGCCCCACCTGTCCCATGGCACACTCCGCACTCCAGCCATGCTGGAACAGCTGCCTGCTATCCCACAGCATCCAGTAAGCACCTTTGTGGGGCACTGGCAGCTCTTTACTCTCGGCTAGAACACCCTTTGCTTGATACTCTCCTAGCACACTTCCTGACCTCCCTCAGATCCCTGCCAAATCACACATAGTCAGGATTATTACCATAGGACAGCAGCCCTCTCCACTCCTACATGCCCAATTGCTCTTACTTGGCTTATTTTTACTATCCATATGACTTGTTAACATTTGATAGACTATGCACTATGATATAATTCATTATGTAGGAAATTTTTTCTCACAATATCACCTGACCCCTAAAAAGTGCTAAATATGTGTTTGTTAAATACATTAAAATGTTGAGTCTTTTGTCCATGAGCATGGTACACCTCATCATTTATTTGATTCTTCTTTTTTCTTTATTTTCTAAAAAAATTATATTTTGTATATACAGAGTATGTTCATCTTTTATTAGATTGATCCTTACCCACCTTTAGATTTTGGGGGGTATTATGAATTATGAATACCATTTTAAAATATGATGTGGCGTTATTGTATTTTATAGTGTTTGGGACATGACTAAGTTCTCATTGCTTACATATCTGCCTCTCACCTAGCATTTTCATAAGTTCTCATAGTTTTTGTTTATTCTTTTGGTTTCCTATGCAGTTATGCCATCAGCAATTAGTGACTGTTGATTCCTTTCTTCCCAACATTTTAATTTTTTTTTCTTTTTCTTGTCCTGCTGCATGGGCTGGGGCATCCAGGGTAAATGGCGAATGATTTCTTCTTTCCAATCTTCTCAGTTTTGTTTGTTTGTTTTTTCTTGTCTTGCTCTGTGGTCTGGGGTGTTCAGAGTAAATGACTAATGATCCCTCCCTTTCTTGCTGAGCTTTTACTGTTGTTGTTATTGCTGTTTTGTTATTTCTTTTTCTTGTCCTGCCCCATGGGCTGGGGCACCCAGATAACGATAACCAGCATCCCTGGTCCCTTCTGAGTTTAATATAGGAATTAAAACCCGAGTTCCAAAGTCAATTTGGCTACATTTAGAACCATTTTGGGGAACTTATAAAATTTAAATGGCTAAGTCCTATATTTACTTTATAGACCAGGGTGCAAGTGGGTATCAATGTGGCTTTAAATCTTCTCTGGGAAGTCTTCATTTCAGTGAGATTCAAGAATTCCAAGGCTACAGTCTAGAGTTTGCACTTATTTTTCAATTCTCTTCTTCAACTGTACCTGGTGATTTCATTTTATTTCTTGCGAGTCCGGCCATGCATTTGCCTTCTATCTACCATTTCTTGATTTTATAGAAGAATGTGAGGAATCTATGCTATCAGACATTTCCAATCAGAATACAAACTTCTTCACACACTCAGTCCCACAATAGGTGACACTCTGGGCTCGTATCTTCCGGGACAATCCTAAAATCTCTTGGGATGCTTGTCAGTCTCAGGGCCCAAATTTCTCTGCTCCTTTATTTCATCTTCAAGAAGGTTTGCCTCACACAGGAATGGTTGAATTTCTAATTTTCTGGGCCTCCTTATCTGAAGCTCTCATATCTATAGCAGGAAAACAAAACTTGCTCAGTTTCCAACCAAACTGGAATTTTTTTCAAGGAAAAAAATGGCAAGAATCTGCCCCTATTTTATATGGCAATGCCACCTGAGTTCTAATAAACAGTGCTGCTCTGTGGATCTCACTGCCTGTACACGGGCAAGCTAGAAGAGAAATGGTCCTCCTAAGTACAGTACCAGTGCCCCAGGCAGTGGGAGGAGCCTGCTTCCATATGCAACCTCTGCTCCCAGCATCCTTTTTCAGTGACTGCTTTGCTAGGTCATTTCCAAGGGGACCTGGAGCACACATTCCCACGTATTCCAGAAGATGAAATGACCCACTCCACTGGCTAGAGCCCAGAACCCATGGAACCTCACAGCTGGAAGGCCATCTGTCCATACCCTCCCAGTGCAGAGTGGGGAGCAGCCCTGTTCTCCAGGCCCCACTGTCAGTTCAACAACAAAGACAGTCTCTCCACCAGGGAGGAGATCCTGCAATCCCTACCCCACCACCTAGTTCCAGTAAATGTGGAGAAAAGGTAGATACAAGGTGCCTGAGCTCAGCCAAAGAAACCTCAGCCCGCCAGCTGGAAGCTGGAGTGCATGCACATCAGGAGGGGGCTCTTGCTGCTGGTTCACTGGGGTATCTAGGTAGGTGGCCCTCCGCAACTGGATGTTGAGTACTGATGGCCAAGGCACATGAGAGGGTGGAGGGAGGAGAGAACCGTAGCACAAATTTACTTTCCTTCATTTTCCAGTTTTCAATAAAAATACACAAAATTATATATTAAAATAGACATTAGATCAGAGAAAGCAATGCACTAGTCTGCAATATCAAGCAATGCGTGTGAGCGCAAGAAGAAAACCCAGTCAAGGGGACGGACTGGACTGGCAAAAGCTAGACCAGCCAGGTGGGAGACAGGAGATGGCCCTGTGCAGCACCAGAGGTAGCCAGTGCCCAGCAAAGGCAGCAGCCCCACAGGTAGGGCTCTGGCCTGGGCAGCAGAGCCAATGAAAGAAGGCCCTGGCCGGCGTGGACCCAGTGAACGCCTCTGTACTCTTCTGCTCTCCAAGGAGCAGTTTCTGAGGCTGCAGCCTATGGTGTCTCCAGGTTCCTTGCCACAATCCTCCTGCTCGCGTGGATGACCCCGCGGCTGCCTCCCGCCACGGCTCTCGGCACCAGTAGCATCATTGCTCACAGCCTGTCCAGCCCCATCTGGGCACAGGGGCGGCAGAAAAGGTTGAGGCCTGAGCTTTATTCTCCAACATGTTTGCTCAAGGCCTAGAGGAAGAGGGGGCAGGGCCACAAGGAGTCACCATGCTTTGCGGTTCCACCCAGACACCCCACTGTCTCTTCAAGGTGTCGAGGACAGTTTTCTCCCAAGAATCCCTGAGGAAAATGTGAGGGGCCTTCCAGGTGGTGGCTAGGCTTGGGGATAACCATCACCGTCACCATCACCACAAGTGGAGCTGGAGGCCTAGTGATGCCCCTGAAGGTGGCCCATCCTGAGGTGCCACTGTACTCTGGAGTGGAGACAGGCCTGGAAGCCATCCAGGAAGCTGGAGGAGATGTGGAGGTACTGGGGGGATGGCAGAGTGAATTCAGAGGTTCCACACTTGGAGCAGAGTGAGTTCAGTGAATTCGCTGTCCACGTATGGCTCCTTACCTGCCTCATTGTCACTGAGAACCCAGAGAGGACTTTTATGAAGACACACACATAATTGATGGGGATAACTCATTAATTTACAAGCCAGCTAATCAATAGGCAGGTTAATCTGCTTGGGCACCTGAAGTGCCACACGCATCTCTATTTGCATTGCTATTTAGTCTCGCTCCGCATCATTAGCTTTTGGGTGGCTACTAAGGACGGTGTTGTCACACAGGAAGGCTGGCACTGGTTTTCTGCTCACGGGGAGGGGGGGTGTCCTTCCCGCATGCAAATGGCATGCTAACAGCCATCACCAGATGTTGGCTGTTCCTGGCAGGCGGAAACACACGGTTTCTATTTCAGAATTTATCATCAATCTTCCCTTTACTCTTCTCTTTAATCTTCTGATTTGATTTTATGTGTTTCAAGCATGAGAACAGTACAAACTCTTGTAAAAATATAATTATGTCATTCAGCGAATGCTAAGGCTTTGGGGTCCAAAGTAAATAAACAAATAAATAGAACAGAGAAGGGTTCCCCGTGTGGAGCTCCTGTGACTGTCCCGGGGACGATTCTGCACACCTGAGTGATTTCAGGCAGGCCCAAGCGGGGGCCACAGAAGCCAGACAGGAACCGGAAGGCAACGGGAGAAGCACACAGGCCGCGTGCCCGGGCAGCAGCCTGCACTCAGACGCTCTCAGGGCACCGTGCCTTGCGGCTCAGGTGGCCCGGGCCTGGTAAAGATCTCTCCAGATTTTAAAGGTTTCCAGGCTTAACCCCGGGTCCAAACAGCTGGCAACCCTAGGAAATGCAGCTCTTGGTTATGGCGATGGAAGTCACTGTGGCTGGTTTATTGCAGGACCTTAGGAAGTGTCCAGCACGTCCAGGACCAGGCCATCAAGGGTGCCTGCCAGGAACCAGGCTGTGTCCACAGCCTCTGAGCTCCCTCTCCTCCTGCAGGCCCTGAGGTCTCCTGTGCTCAGGGAACGGAGCTGCTTCTGCTCTGGGCACAGCGAGCTGTGTGCTTTCCTCCTACACCTCCCAGCACTCTCAGAGATCAATTTATCCAGAAGGAGCAAGTTTACACAGAGTGGCTCACCTTAGGAGCTGTTTAGGAAAGAACATTAGAGTGATTGTGAATCGCACTTATAAGATTAATTAAAATGGATTCTACCGTCATGTATAACTAAAAAGGTCTCTCCTCAGGCAGATGCAGATGTGGGGTCCTCTGGCCCTCATTACTCAAAATGCCCTGTGGTTTCTGTCATCCTCAGCCCAGGGCCAGGCTCCAAGGGGAGCCCTAAGCTCTCCATTTTCCTGGCCTCCTGGCCTCTTTCTCCCATCCCGAAGTGGGGCCGTCAGGTATCTGGCGGCAGGAAAGCCAGGCTAGGGCTGATCACATACCGCAGAGCCTGAGCAAGTTCACTAACTCATTCAGCAGCTATGTGCCAGGTTTTGGGGACAGCAAGGTCACCATGAAGAAGTTGAGAGGGCCATGCTCACTCATGGTGCCTGCAGAGTGATGGGTGTGGAGACACGTGATGAAGACCATGGACTCCTCCAGTGGGTGGCTGGACATGGAAGGCCAGTGGCTGCATTAGGCTGTGTGGGTGGCAAGGGATGGCTGGTTCTCTGAGGAGGCCTGCAAATAAAGAAGTCCAGGGAGGCAGGGGTGTGAGGAGCAGGAGAAAGGGAGAGAGGAGAGAGAAGATGGAACAGAGCTCCAAGTCCTGTCAGGTAGCCTCTGTGGGGCTCAGTGGACTTGATTTTAACTGTGAAATGAAGCCATTGCAGCATCTGAGGCTGAGGCATGGCAAGTTTTGAATTACTTAAAACCAACTTTTTAAAGATATCTTTGCATAAAATAAAATACAAAGATATTTTTGGGGGGTACTAGGATTGAACCCCAGTCCTTTTCTAGTTTTTTTTTAAACTTTTAAGACAGGGCTTCACTAAGTTGTTTGGGCCTCCCTAAGTTGCTGAGGCTGGCCTCAAACTTGTGATCCTCCTGTCTCAGCCTCTGGAGCCACAGGGATTACAAGTGGGCACCACTGTGCCAGGCTAAATGCAAGGATCTTAAGAGCAAAATGTCATGAGATTTGACAAAACCTGCACCAGTGCATCCACCATTCCAATAAAGACAAAGAGGCGTCCCTCGCTCCAGAATGTCCCTCATGCCCCTTTGTGGTTGATACCTGATTGACCTTTCATCCCTGGCAGGTCCTGGTGGGAATTCTTGCTCTAGAACTTGGGTGGGTGGCACTGTGTGGCATGCATCTCTGCAGGCCTCGCTGCTTCCTCTCCATGCATTGCTCTGGGGCTCAGCCATGCTCCTGCAGGTGCCAGCATCTCCTTCATACCTGAAGAGACAGAACTCCCCTGGTGACCATGCCATGATTTGTTTACCAACACCCGTTGTTGGACAATTCTCCTTGCGTTTTGACTAGTATGAATAAAGTGCTGGATATTTGTGCACAAGTCCTTATTAGACGTTTTTGTGTGGCTTGTGTCAATATTTTAGAATGGAACCGCGGAGAGCATGTTTAGCTTAAGAAATTGCCAACCAGTGTTCCAAGTGGGTGCGCCGCTCTCCACCTCCACCAACACCACGTGCGGATTCCTGGAGCCCCACACCCTGGAGGTCCTGGCAGGCAGAGGCTCTGCTCCAGTGGCCGTCTCGCAAAGCCACAGTGTCAGGTCCAGGGGGCTTCTGCTCTGCCCACGCCATCAGTGGCAATGCATCCTCCTGTCCTGTCCAGGGTTTGGCAGCGTGTGGGGCTTGCCCTTGCTGACCTAAACCCACTGCACAGAGATGCCGCCTGCTAACCTTCCTGCAGCTCTTGCTAATCTCCTTTTTAAAATTACACTTCTTATTTTGAAGTGGTTATAGATTCATGTGCACTTGTAAGAAATTAATAAAGATGTCCCTTGTGCCCTTTACCCAGTTCCCCCCAACAGTCCCCCCTTGCAAAGCTATAGTGCAAATCGCCTTCCAATCTCCTTCTCACACAGGCAGCTCTGACCTGGTCTTCAGCGCCTTTGCTACCCAGCAAGGATTTCACAGCAACATTGGGTCTTATATTTAGTTTCAAGGATTACGTCCTACTTAGTGTAAATAACTTTCCATTTACAATAACAATAAAAGTGTTATTAATAAATAAATTGATTTGTTTTTAAAATTGCATTATTTTAAAGAACATATTATACCAGTGATTGCTAGTGGTATGCAAATATGGGAAATCATGGATGTGAATGATAAGTAATTGAATTAAGGAAACACTGAGTCTGTATTATGGAACACAGTGTTTCCTCGGCCCTACTTTCCCTGCACTGATCAACTGCTGAGTGCCCGGGCACCCATGCCATAGGTATTCACTGAGGATGCTATGAATAGAAATATTTTCCTGGGCCCCTGCATACTGCGAACATAGGACGAGCTGGGCGTGTGTCCTAGGCTCAAATAAGTCATGGCATTGCAGGAAGATGTTTGTCTATCCATGAATATTTACGAGCACCTGTCAAGTGCCAGGTGGTGTCCTAAAAATGAGGTGAGAGTGGCCAAGGCCAGAGGGAGTTTACATCTGGTTGGTAAGACAGACAAGGGACGGGATCCGTGGTGTTTTCTATGAAGGTGACAAACTCCACATCAGAGAGAGGAGCTGGGGGTGAGAAGGCCATACCACTCAGGCAGTCGGGTCGTCTAGCTGAGGAGGGACCCTGGAGCACAGCCTGGGATGAACAGGGGGAAGGAGGGGTGTCCTCAGCAGGGGGAGCAGCAGAGGGTGTGAGGGGGCTGAAGCTTGAGCTGCAAGGCAACGGAGAGAGAAGGCACGGGGGAGGCAGGGAGGCAGGAGCAGGCTGCAGGGAGGCTGCAGACAAGCTGGGAGCCACAGGCAGGGCTGGAGGAGGAGACAGGTCAGTCGTTCAGAGAGAAGGCAGACCTGTCCCGAGCTTGGTAAACAGAGATGACATTTAAAAACCTATTTGCAAAATGCCTCAGACACAAATGCCATTTCCTGAGCATTGCCAAGTTGATCGCCTCTCCCACCCCCCCTGATTCAGTCTGTCCCACCCCAGCGTCTGTGGGTATGGCCTTTTCATCTCCTCCCAGATGTCATCAAATTAAGATGCCATCACGCCAGGCCAGGGTGGGTCTAAAACTCAATGGCCTATGTCCCCATGAAAATGGGCTGGACATAGTCACAGAGGGCTACACCCATGACAGGAGAACAGGGGTCAGAGTGACATGTCTGTGACCAGCCAAAGCCACAAATGTTTTCTGGAGCGACCATCACCCAGAGAAGGGTCTTAGCAAGACTCCCTCAAGGCCCCAGTGGAGCCAACCTTGCTCATACCCAGACTCTGGGCTTTTGGCTCTAGACTGCGAGGAACAGACTTCTGTCGTTTTAACCACCCAGTGGGTGGAAATTTGTCACAGCAGCCTCAGGAGAGCCACTCGCTCTGTGCTCCTGGGGGAGACCTTGCTTTCTTCCAACCCCCCGGGAGGAATTTGCTCTTACACCTTACACCCCAAGGTCTGTTTGTTAACTGCAGCATCTGCCTCGTAAAAAACCAGGTCGTCTGTGATGTTTCCTCTGTCGAGGTCATTGACTTCACAGGTCCGCTGGGGGAGGACCCACACTGCTGCGTGAGGTTTCGGTTCTCCAGTTCCACCTCTGCTCTGTACTCCTGCAGTGTGGTGGAAACCGCTGAAATGAGAAGAGGGCCCACAGTTGCTTGACTGAAATGAACACTTGCCACTTAATAACTGCCTGCAGTGGAGGGGGCTGTGCCCATGCTGTTCTGGCCACACATCCGGTTGGGGTTCGTGCACAGCTTCTCCAGTTTTTGTGGAGCCTGGGCTGGACCAGGACCCACTTCCACTGAGTAAAAGTGACCAATTCTGCTTCTGAGACTGGAGCATAGGAAGATGGAGGCTTTGGTCTTGGGTTTTTCTGTGCATCCTTGGAGGTAGCCTCCTAGATGGCCCACAGCCACATGAGAGAGCTTGCAGATGGTCCCACTCCAGGCTTGAGGGGACCAGGATGCAGCCTTATGAGATTCCTGAGCCAAGACAGACCAGCTCACCACACCACCTCCCAGCCTCAGACATGGGGGAGGAAGTAGCCAGGCTGTACCTCCCAGCCACTCTTTTTGAGATAACCAGCTACCCAGTAATAGATAATCCAGACATTCTGTGGGGACTGTGCCAAAATGTTTATTAAAAAGAAAAATGATCTCAGGTGAGCATAATCCTGTTGCACTTCACCCATCCACCCATCCATCCACCCACCCATCCACCCATCCATCTATTCATTCATCCATCCACCCACCCATCCACCCATCCATCTATTCATTCATCCATCCACCCACCCATCCACCCATCCATCCACCCATCTATCTACCCACCCATCCACCCATCCACCCATCTACCCACTCACCCATCCACCCACCCATCTACCCATCCATCCACTCACCCATATATTCATCCATCCATCTACTCACCCATCCACCCATCCACCCATCCATCCACCCATCCACCCATCCATCCACCCACCCATCCACTCATCCATCTATTCATTCATCCATCCACCCACCCATCCACCCATCCATCTATTCATTCATCCATCCACCCACCCATCCACCCATCCATCCACCCATCTATCTACCCATTCATTCACCCATCCATCCACCCATCCTCCCATACATCCACCCAACTATCTACCCACCCATCCACCCATCCACCCATCTACCCACTCACTCATCCACCCACCCATCTACCCATCCATCCACTCACCCATCTATTCATCCATCCATCTACTCACCCATCCACCCATTCATCCATTTATCTATCTACCCATCCATTCACCCATCCATTCACCCATCCATCCATCCATCCATCCATCCATCCATCCATCTATCCATCCATCCACCTATCCATCCATCCATTCATCCACCTATCCATCTACCCATCTATCCACCCATCCACCCACCCATGCCTCCATCCATCCATCCACCCATCCCTGCAGCAGCCACACTCCTTCCTTTATTTGTGCTGCTGAGTACCAAGAACAGTGCTAGATGCTGGAGATACCAAAGTGAGTAACAGCCTGGCCCAAAATGAAGTCGTAGCCCAGCAAAGACAACATGAAGCTATGTAAAGGATTGCTCTTGTGAGATAAGTGCATTCAATCAACAAACAATTTCAGAGTGGCTGCTGCCAGGCAAGGCTCCGTGCTGGATCCCAGGCACCTTGCAGCTGCAGGACTGACAAGCCCTTCCTCACAGAAGCTGCAGTTTTGTGCAGGCCACGCTCACAGAGAGGAGTGACTGCTGGGCCTGGGCCTTCGGGGAGGACTTCCGAGAGAAAGCTGTAGAGGGCAGGAAGCGTGAAAGAGGAGCATCAATGTTCTGGGCACACAGAGCAGGAGAGGAGCTCCGAGGAGCAGGACCTGCCCCTGTGCGGAGGAAGTGACCTGGTGTCTGTGCTGCTGTGAGGAGCTTGACCACCCCAGCACACTCGGCCTCCCATGTGGCAAAGGAGGGGCTCCCAGTGTTCACTGTCCAGGACCCGAAGAAGTTGGGATGTTTAGACACCACCTGGGGTCACAAGGGGGAGGTGATGCCCCACATCTCCCTCAGCCACGCCCTGCATGACAGTCCTGTGTCCTGGCGCTGCAGCATGGGGAGCAGCTTCCCTGACCTCCACTCACCAAATGTCCCTCCCCCAGCTATGACAACCAAAAGTGAGCCCAGGCATTACCACTGTCCTCTGGGAGGGAGGTGGGGTGGCAGAGTTTCTCCCAGGGGACAGTTAATACCAACATATTATTAAAGAAACAAAGAAAAATGCAACCTTAATTCCCAATCAATATCAGGAAAGCCGGCGGGGGGTGGCACGGTCACGGCAGAGCTCTCAGGGAAGTCACTCCACACTCTGGAGGCTGAAGGACACCCCAAGGAGGGGGTGATGGAGAGAGATGGCAAAAGGGGCTTCTGCTTTTCCACTTGGTTTCTCCTGCCCAGCGTAAAGTGCATAAGGAGGACACGTACTGACGGATGGCGTGTTTCAAGTGCACGAGGATGCCACGCTCATGGTCAGCACTTTGTTATCTGACCATGTCACAGATGGCTGCTGAGGCCGTGGCAGCCACAGTAGACATTCCAAAGACTGTGCAAGCTCCTGAGAGGGAGAAAAAGAACAGCAGACTGTGGGCAGGTGCACCGGCCGGTGCCAACATGCTGGGACGCCGGCGGAGAGCGCAGGAGCAGAGAGGTATCTGCAGGCACCAAAGGGGGACGGAAGGAAATCGCTTTAGAAAACCTGTTGCTGTTTTCCACGTGAGTTTGTTCTCCACTCTCGAGTTGAAAGTTCCTTCAGTGCAAAGGAGAAACAGACTGAGCCAGCTGCGTTGTGGCCCAGTTGCCATGAGCCCTGGGAAAGGGTCAGGGCGCACACGTGGGCAGGGTTGAGGCCGGCTCTGCCGGCAGCTGCAGGTTCTCAGCAAGACCATCGTCCCCCTGGACTTCTCTGTCTAAACAAGGAACCCCTCCAGAACCCCCCACTGAACAAATCTGAGTCCATGACAACCCATCCAGGCCAGGACACTCCCAGGGACATGGTGGCATCGACAGGCACCAGGAGCCGCCATGTGGGTGGAGTGTGAAGAAAGCGCCTCACCACTCCAGCTGCCCACTCCTGAGGCAGCCCAGCGAGAGAACCCGCTGCCCCCACGTGCTGGACGCCATCTCAGGTCATCGCCTGGAACAGCCACGCCTCCCTCCAGGTGAGTCAGGGCGGCAGCACCCAGAGCTCCTCCCCGCCCCACTCACCCTCTTCAGGTGAAGCGAGTCGGGCGTTGAACAGGCACTGCGGCGCGTTCCCGTAGCCAGAGTCGCCTTGGGACTGTGGCCACCACCCCGGAGGGCGGAGGAGGATGGTGGCAGTGTGTGTGTGGGCACGTGTGTGCACATGTGTGTGCCTGTGGGCACGTGTGGGCGCGTGTGTGGGCACGTGTGGGTGCGTGTGAGCGTGTGTGTGGACACGTGTGGGCGTGTGTGTGGGTGCGTGGGGGAGGGCACGTGTGGGCACGTGTGCCAGTGTGAGCACATGTGTGTGCCTGTGAGCACGTGTGTGCACCTGTGAGTGCATGTGTGGGCACGTGTGTGTGCCTGTGAGCATGTGTGTGTGAGCACGTGTGGGCACGTGTGGGCGCATGTGCCAGTGTGAGCGTCACCTGTGAGCGCACATCCATGAACACCTCGGTTCTATAGCTCAGGGGGCTGGAGGGGGGCTTCCCTCTGACCCTCCTTCCATGCCTGCCTGGCCATCCTGATGTGCTGGACAGCGCGTTTCCTGACGCCTGGTCAGAAGCCAAATCTGCTCCCAGCTGAGCCCCTGGAATGAGCCAAGGCCATGGTGGGAGAAGTAAGGCTCCTGACATGCAGCCCAGCAGCTGCTTGTGGCTCACTGGGACCCACAGCAGAAGAGCCCTCTGATCCTGCCTGGGTGGTTGTGGCTGTGCAGGGCACAAGTGCCTGCTTGCTGTGGTCTGTTTTAGGCTGTGGTGAGAGTCAGTGCAGCTCGGCTCAGCCCTGAGCCCCAGACACTTCCTACAGTGGTCAGGGGGAGGGGGCAGGGAAGTCCAGCCTTAGTCTGTTCAGACTCAGCCTGAGCCACTGCCTGGACTCCCGCCTGTGGATCAGGAACAAGGGTGTGGGCAGACAAGGAGAGAAGCAGACCCCTGTGTCCTGGAGGTCTTGCAGGGAGAGAAGATCCACACATGTCCTCAGGGTCACGAGTGGCCAGGGAATGCTGGAGGTCCCCGTGTCCAGGAACCTTAGGGGCTGCTGCAGCAGGGATCTGGGATTACCTGTGCGACAGGATGAGAGGGACAGAGACAGAGGCAAAGAGGCAGAGGGCGAGGCCTCTCTTCACCTCTCATTCACACACAACGCACACACAGACACACCACACACACACAAAACCCACAAAGACCAGCATATAAACACACAAACACGGGCTCGCCATACACGCATCAGAGAGTGCAGCACATACCCCACCCCCTTCTGGGTCTTTGGATGACAGCGTCGGCCTGTTAGGCTTGTGCTTAAAGCTTCCCCAACACTGTTCCCCAACTTCCTTCTCTGGGAGGCCCCTAAGACCACGGCTCCTGCATTCTGCCTGCTCCCTGCCCCCCTCCTCAGCCTATACCTGGCATGAAGGCCACTGCCCATCTCCTTCCCTCCCGGCGGCTTCCCAGGAAAGGCCCCTTGCATCAGAAGCCCACGTCCTCCCTGACACCCAGTCTGCAGCACCAAGGGCTGAAGAGGGCTGCAAGGTTTTGGAAGCCATGTCCCAAAAGAGCACCTGAGAGCCACCCCGAGCCATCACCTGGCTGCCCAAGGAAGGGCTGTCTCAGGCCAAACACCTGTTATGGGCCCCTCTGCTTCCAAGCCACAGGGAGAGATCAGTTGGCTTCATCTCTATCCAAATTCAGAGAGGTGGGCTCTGTTCACAACTGCACTTTACAAATGAGCTTTGAACTACCAGGTGGCCCTTCCCAGGCCTGGGCGCCAACCCCAGGCAGCCAGGCTCTGCAGGCTCCTGGCTGCAGGCTCCTGGCTGCAGAGCAGTAACACAACCGAGACTTCCCAGCAGAAGAGAGGAGGGACAGTTACACAGAATAGTCTGAGAGTAGAAAAGTTGCTTGGAAATACTCAGCAGCTATTAAATTTTAGAGCCAAAATGAAAAGAGAAAGAAGACGAGGCAGGGTCCTGCCCCCGGGATACAGCACTGAGGTTCATAATGACACCGTGTCTTACACAGAGGTGCATGGCTCTTGGGTGCCATGGAGACACAGCTCCCCACAGGACAGATCTGTGGGTCCACTTTCCTGGATCCAAAAACCAGCCCCAAGGCTACCAACTCCCCATGCCAGCTGCCCTGTGGACATCCATTAGAGCGGGAGGGAGTCCATTATAACATGGAAGCTGGCTCTCAGCTCCCTATGCCAGAAATGGAGTCCACTTTCTCAGCATCATAGGCATTTTAAGAAGAGTTCTGGGCAGTCGGATGTGGGGGTTGAGATTTGAGTGGAAAGGAATAAGAAGCACCCATGTTGGAGCTCATGAGAAATCCATCATCCTGGCCAGGGAACTGTGGGTCCAGGCTGGCCTCAGCATGGCCTGCGCCTATGCTGTGTCTTTAACAGGGAACCTAAGGACTGGAAGAAGCTGGAACAGGGAGCTGCTCGTCCGGGACGATCATACTGATCTCCTCCGACTGTTCACTGAGATGCCTCTGAAATATGATTTATTAGACTGTCATTTTGTTATTTCTGGAAGGCATGTCAAGATCTCCCGCGAGGCTCTGAATTAATTCTGCAATGATGAGATCATATCGGAATCTGCATCTGATGCTCGGACGGCGTCGCCCGGTGCTTTGGTCCTGCAGTCATTCTTGAGGAGGCTTTGGTGTGTGTCATGAGCCTGTGATGTCGACACGCTCCACAGAGGCGCACGTCCTCGCCCACTCCTCCGGCTTGCAGCCACACTCATCTCAGCGGGACGCCGGCCACAGCTTTTATTTTAAAACAAAGAGGAAAATTGAAATCTGTCTCTCTTTTCCCTGTTTTATTTCCTTGTTCTTTACTGGAAAAAATGCTTAAATCTTTTTTTTTTTTTTGAAATCCTTTTCCCAAGAGGTCTCATTTACTATCAAGCAAATTTAACTTGGTTTCAGAGCTGAAGGAAATGTCAGCACAAGCAAGATTTTAATGATCACCTGGTCGGCTTTAACGTTCACCAGAAAATCTCTTGTTTGGGACACTCGCAATAACTGAAAAGAAACAGTTCTAAACTACATGCGTGATTTTCCATGTGCCTTGAAGGTGAAAAGCCCCTGAGACACTTGGTGCAGAGCAGAACCTGGAAGCCTCCAGCTTTTGGACCTTCAGGGTCCTCCATGGAGTCCATGAGCCCAAGAAGCTCATTGCCCTGTGTGTCTGAGGGCAACCTGGAGATGAAGGAAGGGCGTGGGCCACTCTACTGAGAACGGCCACATCGGTACCTCACACATCAAACCTGCTTCCTGCAGCACCAGAAGTCAGGGGACAAGAGCAGCCCAAGTCACCCTTCAGGAACAGAAGCACTGTGACCCCAACTCTTGGCCTCTGGTCCTCCCTGGTCCTCACCATGTGCTCAGCCTCCTTGGGTCAGTGTCCTCTGTAAAATAGGCAGCAGAGTGAAGTCACTGGACTAAGACAACAAGGTCACAGGAGCAGAGGCTTTGCAGAGAGGCCCCTCCGCGTCACCTAGCAGACGACAGGAGTTGCTATTCCACTCACTTTCACTGACCTTGGCCTTGCCAGGCCTTGTGATTGGTGCCTTTTTGGGAACTCTTGGGCCCCAAAGAGGCAGAAATATCTCATCTGCAGGGACGGAAATGGCAGCTGGGAGAAATGGGGGTGCTCAGGACCGCTGCCAGCTTGCCCTTCATACAGATGCTGAGGTGCTCCGGGGGTCCTCTAGGTCGGAGAGTTTCCGGAAGCCCCGTCTGATCGCTGACAGGGCAGGGGTCTGAAGGCCCCACGCTGGCAACATCAGTGCAATGCCTGAGCCCTGGAGTTCCATGAGGTCAGCTGGGGTGCTGATCAGGCCTTCGGCAGCATGGCCCCTACCTGCCATGTGCATCCCAAGGACTCGCCCCAAAGCCATCCCAGGGCATGCTGGACTTCAACCCAGCACTCTCCCTGAACAACTCAACCAGGAACAGAGTTTGGGACTGTCCACCAAGCTCAGAGTTGGAGTGGGCCGTGGGGCACAGGCCTCACCCTGTCCTCCCAGCTCCTGTGTCTATTGGCGCCTGCATGGCTTTTCCTTCTCTTCATGAAGACTTTCAAAGGAAGGGTGTTACTAAGACTATACGTATGTGTGAATGCAGGCTTGGGGGTGTAACCAGAAAGAAGCTCCTTTGGCAAGAGGGACGTCGGGTTAAACACTGGTCAGTACCTAGGAAAGCTTGCGGTGAGACAAGGTGAGCAGGTCTCTAATGACTGTGCTAACCTGCAGGGACACGGAGGGCTGGCCTCTCCCCTTTCCTCCAGTCCTGGGGAAAGGGTCTGAAGGCAGTGACCTCCCGCAGCCAGTAGGCACAGCACAGCACAGCTCTCCATGGAATCCCAGCCTGCCACCGCCAAGGAGCAAGTAAAATGTACAGAAATATCTATTGAATCCTCCATGTTCTTCCTTGGGGCTTGGTAAGCAGTCTGCTGGGGCCTTTGTAGGGGTGGAACAGGGAACAAAGAGGTGAGGCGTTGGGAACAGCAGCCCACAAATGCTGTGAATGACAGCCCCCAACTTCTTTGTCTGGGTCACTCTGGTATTTTCCCCCTTCTTTCTGTGACCTACAATGTAGTTCCCGACCTTATTTTAGTTTTGGGGCAAAATCCCTATGTGGGCCTCACACTGCCAACTCAGAGGTGGAGGAGATGCTCAGGGACGAGAAGGTCCCACGTGTCCTCCTGGCATCTGACCCAGCAAGGAAGTCCAAGCATCCCCTGGCACTGACTGAGGCCAGTGTGGACAGCCCCGGCCCCTCCCCCTGCTGGTCAGCGAGACCCGGCTTCCCTGGCGCAGGCGTGGCTCGTCTTCCTCTGGCAGTGCCCCTCTTGCAGGCAGAGGGAAGAAGGCAATCCTGTCTGCCCTTCAGAAACGCACACAGGAAGGGAGGGTAGGGGTGCAGACGGCCGTGGGCGGAGCCAGGCCTGGCCTGACCAAAGCCTCTCTATTTGTGCTACCCACTTAAATGGACCCACAGACGCCCTTGTCCTTTGGGCCATGCAGTGGGAGCATTCTGACGGCAGGCTCTCCATTCATGAGTAATTGTGGATAACATCGCTCTTTGAACAGCCAGCCCTCAAGATGGGCTTTGGGGGACACACTGAGGCTGAGCTCTGGTTGGCTGTCTCTTGTGGGAGGGCCTCGGGTGGTCGGTGTGTTAAAGAAGCCCCATCTCTACAAGGATGGGGACCTGAAAACCCAGCTCATTGCCATGGCCATGTCCTAGGAGAGTTGATAGAAAACAGGGGCTCACTGGTCCAGAGACTGTCTCCCCTGTGCTACCTTCAGCCTGGACAGCCCTGCCGGGGCCCAGGCCAGGCCTGCCTTCCCATGCTCCAGGATGGCAGCCTGGGACTGATGGCCAGCAATGTCAGCTCCACACGGGTCACAGCTGCTTGGGGAAGTACCTCTCCAGTTGTCTTGTTCAGTGTTGCCTGGCTTTGCCTCAGGGCATCTTCTTTCCCCTGTGAGAGGTCACACAGGACCCCTGTTAGGTGGCTGTAGCAGAGCAAGCCACCAAATGCACAGTCCTGTGGCCACTGAACAGTTGCTGGGGAGGTGACCATGGAACTTAATTTTGTCCAAAAAAACCTCTCCTTCTAGCAGGACTCAGTGGTGCACACCTGTAATCCCAGCCATGGAAGCTGAGGCAGGAGGATCACAAGCTGGACGATAGCCTCAACAACCTAGTGAGATCTTGTCTTAAAATAAAAAAATAAAAAGGGCTGAAGATGCTGCTCAGTGGTAAAAGGCTGGGGAGCAGCACAGTGGTAGAGCTCCCCTAAGTTCAAACCCAGCTCCAACAGAATAAAAACAAAAATAAATCTTCCTTCCACACATTATCCCATCTATGACCTTCCCAATGCCCTTGGCCATGTGCACTTTAGAGGAGAGAAAAGCTCCTCTCCTGGGGCTAACACTGGGACTCAGGTCTGAGCCACCACCTGGGCACTGCCCTCTGCTCCTCCCACTGTGCATAAAGACACGGAGCTGTCCCCACAGGCGCAAACTCACCGTGCTCTTGCCCTCCCCCACACGTACTGAATCAGTAGGTGTGTGGTTTTCCTATTGCTACTACAACAGCTTTCCCAAACTCTGTGGCTTCAAACAACATAAATGTGCTATTTTCCAGTTTTGGAGGTCGGAAGTCCAAAGCAGCCCTCACTGGACTGAGAATCAAGGTGTGGCCTGGGCGTGCCCCTTCCAGAGGCTCTGGGGAAGAGCCCCCTCCTCGGCCTCCCCTCCAGCAGAGGATCCTGCCCACATTTCTCGGCTCAGGGACCCTCCAGCCCCAGGCGAGCAGTGGCTGACTAAGTGTCACTCACACTGCCACAGGCTGACTCTGACCCTCCTGCCTTCTTTTTGAGGACCCTGTGTTCCACGGCCTCACAAGGATAGCCCAGGATCCTCTTCCCAGCTCAGGACCCTTCTGAGTCACATCTGCAGAGTCCCTTTTGAGATGTAAGGTGACATGCTGACAGGTCCTGAAGGGTGAGCATTCCTTGGAGGAAAGTTTTTGCCTCCACAGGAGACCATGGGTCTGTCGTCCACCTCAGTGACCACGCTGTTAGCATGCTGGGAGAGAAAGCGAGCCGTGCGTGTTGGGATGGTCTTGCAGGCACGAAGGCAGCTCGCCCAGTGGCGCCTGTGAGGGAAGCAACCAGACCTCCCTGGCCACCTGTTCAGAACACACCAGGTGCCCTCACTGTCTTCTGGGTCACCTCCACCCGGGACAGCCTCCATGCTGAGGTGGCAGTGCCAGCACTGACGTCCGCCTCCGGCTCTTTGGTAGAACAGAAGGGAAGCTGCGCACGAGGGATCCAGCCTCCTCTTGCCTGCAGCTTCTCCCAAGTCTTGAGCACATGCTAAGTGCCTCTTGACTCCTTGGAACTCAGTTTCTTTATCAGCTACAATGATGAAGAGCATTTCTAAAGGGTAAGAACATGCAGGTTTAATTTTTCATGAGGGCAAACATAAAAAATTCAAGATAATACAACCCAAAGTGAACACTGAGGACTCCAACAGGCCCTGACACCTGCCTCTCGAGCCAGCCCGCTGCTCCCTGAGTCCACCCCTAACCTGCACAGCCCTCATTGGAGCTGGGGCTGCCCTGGCCAATGAACCCAGGGTGTCAGGGATAGGGCACAGGTCCCCCGCTCCCAGCTGGCAGGCCCAGGCCTTCGTTTATCAGAAGGTCACTCCTAATGGCTTTAATTTAAATTTTTTATGTATTTCTTCATGAAAAATTTAGAAACTTCATATTAGGGGTCACATTAAAGAAATTCAGAAGATTAAGGGGCAACCCCATCTTGCCTTGAGGGCCTGGCAGATGTGCAGCCCTCACCCCTGCACGGTGGTGCCAAAAGAGTCTCTTCTGCTTCACCAGCTGAGCCACCTGCGAGAGGCCTGCTGGTCACCCTGCTGGGACCAGGTGCAAGGATCTGCCTGCAGCTCCCTTCGCCCAGCTGCTGAACTGGAGTTCAGACTTCATTTCCCAGAGAAGCCCTGTCAACTGTACTGCCTTGGCCTCGGTGACTGGGCAGTCACCCCAGCCAAGCAGGTGCTGGGACCCTATGTGGGAGTCAGGTGGCCTGTGTGGGCCTCCAGGCCACTCAGCTCCATGTGAGGAGGCCAAGCTGAGGACAGGCTGGCAGGGTTTCTGCAGGTCTCAGAGTCCCAGCTCCCGGACGGCAGCTGCAGCCTGTCCCAGCAACGGGAAGAGCCCAGGACAGCCACGATCTGAAGGCTGGAAATGCGCGAGGCAGGTGACTCAGCCGTAGCACAGTGGGCTAAGGACTCTGGGCCGCAGAACCGCCTCCCTCAAGTTGTGGGGGCTCAGGTGAGAGATTCCGGGAGGCTGCTGTGTGAGCAGGAACACGATCAACATGGGCCGGCAGCCCGAGGAGGGAAGGCATCCCCGGCAGAGGTGAGAAGCCAGGCAAAGCCCCAGAGGCGCTCAGTGTGGGTCGTTCCCTTCCCCTCTGCAACCCACCCTAGCTGCCCCACCCCAGGCAGCCCGTGCTCTCTTCCTGTCTCCACAGGTTACACTTGTCATCCTGAACCCCCGGGCAACAGGACCACAGTGTCACCCTCTGGTGACAGGCTGCCTTCCCCCAACACAGCCATCCAGACTTCTCCGCTGCTCTGTGCGCTCCTCTTTTCAGTGGTGAGCAGTGTCCCCTCGCTGGAACCTGCCACGGCTCTTGGTCCTAGTCACCAGCCTCTAGCTCGTGTTGAAGGTGCTGACACTCCAGTCTTCCCGTGTAGGTTAACGCCCCAATTCCAGGAGAGATGAGTGAGGTCTGGCCAGTCTGCCCCGAGTCTGAGTCTTTAGCGTCGTGAATGGAACGCGGTTAGGATGGAGACCAACCCAAGAATGAGCGCTTGGGTGTGCAGTCATCAGCAAGAGGACAGAGGCCACTTGCGTATGCTGGTAGATGATGAATTCATGCAAACGCCATGCACACCCCAGTGCCACCCGGTTTTCCTCTTCACCCCCTTCTGTCATTGCTGGTGGTCAGGGGGAGTGGGTAACGAATGGTGGCCTGAGGGAAAATGCGGCTGCCCTGACTGCAGGCTCAGCTTCCTGGTAACAGACTTCCCTCCCGTGTGTCTGCCCTTCCCATTCTGCTCCTGCTGGGGTCTGCCCAGACCCCAAGGGAGGAAAAGATGGCAGGCGTGTGGGAAGCACTCCAGGAACAGCGGCCTCGTAGCTCACCCCAGCCCTGCAGCAAGTCGAGAGCTCTGGGTGGGCGTGATCCTGCTCAGAGGCAGAGGTAAGCGTGATTTATTTATTGAAAGTCTAGTGAGAAAGTGTATGGCTGAAATGAAAGAGCCGTACACCCTTCAAAGAGAGAAGCTTCCAGGCCAGCGTTCCCGGAAAACACCGAGGTAACAGAAAAGAAAGCCATGTGTGTGTCCAGCGACACATGTCACTTGTAGACACTGTGAAGCGTTTTAGATGCAAGAGTGCTTAGAAGAAGAGGAAAGAGCGAGTACTTGTGCGCCACGTCCAGCTACAAACAAAACCCTATGCGTTCGGAGCCCCTGGGCGGATTGGTGATGTGAAGGATGCCACGTGGTTCTGCGCAGGGTGAGTCTGCAGTGGCCCCACCTCCTCCTTCCACTGAGCTTCCTTTGCAGTGCAGCCCCAGGACTCTGCCTGCTGGCTGTCCCACAGGCATGCCCCCAGGGCAGCACCCAGCCCCAGACTCAGGAGGACCCCTCACCTGATGTCACACTCTCTCACATACTCGAAGTCCTCAGAGAGCTTCTGGCAAGAGGCCTCACATCCATGATGCAGCAGGTCCCCTAAGTTATAGGCCATCCCTGTCCAGCTCCACATGGAGCATCCTCCTCGGGCCAGTAATCGTCACTAGCAGATTCAGAGGAGGCTGCCCTAGTGGGTCGGGTCACACTTCCCCCGTGTGTGTGTGTGTGTGTGTGTGTGTGTGTGTGTGTGTGGTCGCTTCTGCTCCTCGGACTCTCAGAACCTGGCCCAGTCTGTAAACAGGGCTGTTGCAGAGTGGTCAGCGAGGTAACGAGCAGCCAGGCTGGAGCAGGGTGCAGTGAGCCACAGTGGCTGGCACCTTGTGAGCACTGGGACAGTGCCACGTGAGGACGGGCGAGCGTCAGGGCGACGTGTCTGCAGGAGCCGGGAGGGGCCTGTGATGACTCCTTTCTGGCCCCTTCAGAGAGAATGTGGCTCCAGGACTGGGAGCCAGCACATCTGTTATCCAGGCCCCAGCGTGTGGCACTGTGTTGGGCATCCCCAGGAAACTCACACCTGGCCCTTCCTTAAGCCCTCAAAATTCTGGTGGCCACCAGAGGTGATGGCCGAGCATGTAGGACAGTGGCAATGTCCTAGGGGACCCATCAGCCCTGATGCAGTCTTACTGGTTCCTGGCACTGTGCCTGTAAAAGGGCAGACCACACTGGCATGCAGACCACAGACTGTGCCCTAAAGGACAGCCCTGGACGACTGGCCCCTGGCCCGAGCCCAGACCTGGCCTGACTTGCTCTCCAAGTCTCCCCTCTGTGGTCTGCCTGCTCCAGTCTGGCCCTGGGCTGCAGCTCCTCTTCGCGCTCTGGGTCTCTGTCACAGGCTGTGCCCTGGGGTGGGTGTTGGCATTCCTCTTCCCTACTCCAGCCCCAGGCCTGAGCCCAGCCACTCCTGCTCCTGGGTGATGGACTCATCCCCTCCTCAGTAGCTGCCAAGGGCCTCCTCCCTTTATGGGGTCTGAGATGAGGCCTGCCTGCCAGCTGTCCAGGTACCTGGACCTCTGGGGGACAGTATCCCTCTGGGAGCTGTCTCCCCACAGTGGCTCCCACTGAAATCCCAGGGATTTCAGATCAGGGCGGACCTGGTGCTGGGAGATCTGCAGAGTGGGGAGAACATGGCAGGAAGGCTGCCTCAGACAGTGGTGTCTCTGCACGGGGTCCCGCCTGGATGAACAAGTGAGCCCTGTTCAGGACAGCTCAGGGGGGTAGGAAGTGTGGCAGAGGACGGGAGACGTACAAAACAGAAACCAGCAAAGGGAAGGAGCAGACCAGAGTGTGTCAAGACAGGCATAGAGACAGTGGGTCAGAACAAAGCCCTGGAGAAGTTTCCAGAAGCTGGACTTGACAAGGTGACACATCTCTGGACGTGGAAATGCAGAATGCTCCACAGAGTCCATGCCACAGAGGCCACAAGGGAAGTCTGGGGCCAGGTGGGCCATGGGTTGCTCTCCTAGGCAATCGCTGTGAAAGGCCAGCCCTTTCCACCCCAGGAGAGCAGGAATGCTCTGCCTCTCCCTCTAAACTTGGGAGTTCCTTCCTTTCTTGTGGGGTTCATAATCCAGAACACCACTGACCCTGAACTTGCTTCAACCAAGCTCCATTTGATGTCAACCTTCCAAGTTAAGTGCCAGGGCAGACCTGGGACACTTGAGGACAGATACAGGAGAGCCACTTTGCTGCTCATGATAAGTGCCGTGTTTGAGGAGTTTGAAGACTTCTGAGGTCATAATCTTAGCTCACGCTTCCTTCTGTCTATTGCAAGTAATCCCAGGGTGAGCTTGAAAACCAAGCCATCTTAGAGAAACATTGAGTTGACTAGCTGGGAGTTGTTACTCCAACTCTGTCTCTTCTATCCACTGACTTCACTTGCTCCTATCAGGGGAAAATAGGGGACCCACTTGGTCCTCATCACTTTAAAGTATATTCCTCATAATTTTGGAATACGTGAGCATCTTAATGACCAAATGCTGAACCAGAAACAGTTCCTCTTAATTAAAATGAAGGTAACTGTGTGCCCCATCGATGCACCAGAGGGCCTCCCTTAACGCCGACCTGTTCACCTCCCCGTCAGAATGACGATTATAATGAAGAACACGATATCGGCTGCTGCAGAGATGTCGGGAGGAGTGAAAGATGGCTTGGTCACATCAGGGGCAGTTGTACAACTCCTTACCCAACTGGGTGGTCTTTCCACGAGATCCCACTGTGCTCTTGGGTATTTACACAATGGATTTGAAACTTAAGTCCACACAAAAACCATCAGTTAAATGCTGGTAGCAACGGTGTTCCCATCACTGAAGCTCCAAGCACCAGGATGTCCATGAGCAGTAAACAGACAGATGCGCGGGGGTGCACCCCTCAAATGCCATTCTGCACGTGACGAGAACGCCACGCGGCACCATGTCAACAGGCGTGAGTGCGCCATGCCGCGGGGAAAGGCAGGTGGCAGAATGAGCACGTGCCGGGTTCCAGCTGTGGGAGGTCCTGGCCAGGCCAAGACAGGCCCTGGCAAACACGCCTACGGCCGCCGGGGCAGAGGGCGTCTGGGGGTACTACAGAGCACCCCACCTCACGGCACATGGTGCACTTCATGGCTGCAGATCTAGACAGTCGTTAAGGAGGTCAGATAGGACCGCATTCCCAACGCGTGGCGCCCAGCAGGAACGGCTGCCTGCTCTCTGTTCTATCTGCCTTTGCAAACAGAATGACCACAAGGAGCTCAAGGCCATTCTTCTCTTGTATTATTATTATTGTTGAGCAGTTGTTGAAACTTCAGTGGCAGTGTTCAGCCGGGCTGGGATGGCACAGACACCATGAACTTCTAGCTGCTGACCCTGCAGTCATGCTGAGCCCGAAGTCGACAAGATGGGTTTGTCTGTGGTCCCCATTGCTGGGTGATACTGGATCTTGGATGGATAGGGATACCTGGTCGGGTGAGTCCCTGTGTAGCACAGGGAGAGTCCTATCATGAGAGCTTCCTCAGGGCTGGGTGCGTTGGGTTTCAGGCCCCGCTCCGGCACCTAGTCTCTCCGCTGGCTTTTGGAACTGTTCATTTTCTAGCAGGTCTTGGGCTAATCGCTGCACGTGTCCGGTATTTCCTGGGTAAAATGGGATAGAAGTCGTGTCCAGCAGGTGGGGTGGCCAGAGGACTGAATGAGCATGCACTCACAGATTGAGACCAAGGTCAGCGCTTGGTAAGTGCACGGAGTCCCCTGAGACTGACATTGTCACAGTGCATGAGCCAGGATTCTGGACCTAAATCCAGGGGACGTTCAGTGACTCAGTGATGCTAGCTGAACAGGAGGTGCCTGCTGAGGTTGGCGTGAGCTCCCTGAGTGCAGTGCTGCAGGTGGTGGCAGGGAACCTCACAGCTTCCAAGCCCTGATCCCGCCAAGGGCCAAGGTCACCTTGGCTCAGCCCCTTTGCCAAGCCACCAGTGTGCTGGCTTCAGAGGTGACAGTGCTCTTCAGCCACGGGCTTTGGTGGCTGCTGCCCCAACCCCAACAGAGGGGCCTGCTTTGCATGCCATGACAGTGAGGGTTCTTGGGGGCAGAATCCACTGAAGCTCGTGGGGACTGTTGTGGGACTTGGCGTGTGTCCTGGACCCCAGAGCCTGGGTAGAGCAGAGCCGGGCCCCTGTGAAGGGCAGGTGCTGGGGCAGGGAAAGCGCCTTCATCCTGGCTCCCTGCACGCGGTTCCTCCCCCGGACTCTATTCCTGCCAGGGTGTCTCTTTCTTTCCAGGCCCAAAGACCAGCTGGCCCCCCCTCACTGCACTTTCCCCGGATGAGATTGCAATTCCTCCCATCAAGTTCAGGTGTGTTCCCTGACCCTGTCCTCCCTGACCCCTGAGGGTCCACCCTGTGGGTTGGAAGAAAGGAGAGTCCTTTGGTTAAGTAGTGCATTCCCCAGAACTTCATCCTCTCATCACAGAGGGAGGGACTTGTTCTCTCTCCTGTCCTTAGCATCTGATGGACCCAGAGTCCTGGGTCAGAGTCCTCGCTCTGCCAGGTGGGGACGACACTCTTCCTGAGGACAGGTGCGTGTCACTGGCTGGTTTGTGTGACGCTGAGGAGAAGGAGTGCAGGAGGGCAAGGCCCAGCTCCACTTCCCCACGCTGAGGCTGATGGGGCCCGACAGCACTGTCGGACGGAAGTCGCCGTCTTGTGTCCTCAACCTAAAACTTTGTTTTATGCCTGCAAATCTGGATCCCACTGTCATGTTGGAGGCCCTCCCCTGAAGCCCTGATGACAGCCATGTCAATGGTCAGGGGCACCCGCTTGCTCCCCTCGGCCTGGCCCCCCTGCCCCAGGAGAACATGGTCCTTGGGGTCTGCAGCCCCATGCTGCAGTGCCAGGACACAGGTCTGTCCTGCAGGGTGTGGCTGAGGGAGATGTGGGGCACCACTTCCTCCCTGTTGGGCAGTGGCCCTAGAGTGCTCAGCAAGGGTCAGGAAGCCTGGGCCCCGATGCTTTGCTGTGCTAGACAGATGCACAGGCAAGCTGGTCCCCACGATGGGCAGAGGACGCCAACAGGCACCGATTTAAATAATTGAAATTCGGAGCTCTCTGCGACTCTGAGATGAGCTCTCATTTATTTTAAATGATAGGAATGCGTCTGCTCTCTCCACCACGAGCACCTGCTTCCCTCTATTGAACTGCCTGCTCTGCCCACACCTCCCTCCTCGAGGGGTGGCTCAGTGAACGCCCCACGCTGAGGGTGGGGTGAGCATAAAGAAAGAGATTGTCCTGAGGATGCTTGCTATTTCTTTTGTAGTTTTCTGGGGGTAAAACAAATCACATTGCCATAGGAACTTCATTTTCCATATATTTTCAAGAAGTTTCTCAGCAGATTCAGAAACTGCACAGAGATAGGATCAGACACAGTAGCACAATTTAAACTGAGTTAAATAGGATCTGATTTATAATCCTGAACTCATGGACCAGAGCATGTATTAATAAACCATCTCTGGGGGAAACCAAAGTTAGCATTCCAAAACTTATCCCAGGTTGAATCTTCTACCATCTATCATCAGACATTAAAATTCCCCACAGCACCTTGAACTGAAAATTTGCTTTGCAGAAGTCGGATAATATCAAGTCCATGGGCTCATTTCTCAGTGGGGAAGATGCAGACGCCAGAAGACTCTCTGGGCTGCAAGCCAGAGAGATGTGCACTGGCTTCCATGTTGGTTTGGCTCCTGCCCCGGCAAGGGTCATCTTGCCTCTCCCCCACCGCAGTCCAGCCAGCACCAGCAGCGACGGGTGGTCATCTGCAGTTGCAGTGCAGTGCTGGTCAGTGCTGGCGGGGGGACTGACGGGATGTTCCCTGGGTGACCTCTCTCTTGTTTCACCACGGGTGGATGAAGGTACCCATGTGGAGGAACAGCCCAGAGGTGAAGTGCCACTCTCATAACGACACCAAGGCCACATACTGTCGGTGCCACTGCTGGGTGACTGGGCCACCTGGCTTGGGTACCACTGCTCCTTCACCCTCCTGGGCACGTCTTTCCCTTCCCCATGGTGCTTGCCGCCCACACTCGAGGGGTGGATGATCTAAATCATTGGAACTCTGGGCAGCAGGGATTCATCTGTCCTCCCCCGATTGATTGATCCAACGTTTGTTTGGAGAGTATGGATTGTGGATATCTGTTTTACACGCGGGCCGTGATCCAGGCCCACTTCACTGACTTCCTTCCAATTGCTTTGGCAGTGGCCACTGGGCGACCTTTCAGTTGCTAGTTCCTGGCATTTTCTCCATAAGTTACTATTGAAATGAAGGTTCGGTGGCTGTCATGTCTAAGGACATTCTTACCTTGAGGTCCTGGGGAAGCTGCATGCCCATCTGCACGTGTCTCGCCCTTGTCCCAGAATCAGCCATTTCCCCAGGGACACCAGAGAAGAGAGGGAAGGTTTGGGGAGTGACATGAGTCCAGGCTGCCATTCATTACCATGAAGGCCTCGCCACCTCCACCCTCTGGGCAGTGTAGTCTTGTAGTTGGTTCTGGCTGAGATTCAGGGTGTGGGTGGCGGTCACCCTGGGTCAAGGGCTGCCTGGGTGGCCCACTTGGGTCTGGAGGGAGGGGACCATGCCCAGCCTAACACCACTCCTGCTGCCTGGCAGCTCTGACTCCTTACTCCTCACGCTGCTTCTTGGCTCCCGTGCCATCTGCCGCAGGTGTGGACCCCAGCACCAGAAAGCACACCAGGGCGTCCACAGTGTGGCGTGGCTGCAGGTTGTGGCGAAGGTGTGCGGTGACGGTGCTGTGCCCCTGTTAACTTGAGCGTGCTACCCTGCCACCGGGATCCGCCTCGGACAGCGCTGCCCAGGGGCTCCTTCCCCTGGAGAGGGCGGGTCTGCAGGCCTCCAGGCTCCTGGCACTCGGCTCCTGCACAAGCTCCGCTTGCTCTCATTTTTTTTTCCAATTTCAGTTAAATTAACTAAACTAATGAGAGGGGTTGGGGCTTCACTCTCCAGGGATGCTGGATTAGCAGCATCTCCATCAGCCCTGAACGAGGCCCTGAAGGATCATTCAATTCACACCCGGAACTGCTCCACTCTGAACTCCAGGGCGAGTCAGGGGAAGGTGAGAAGTGGCTGTTTACAACAAGTCCACCCCCAGGGAGAGGGACTGGCTGAGGGGTTATTTGGAAGATGTTCCAACAGCAGCTTTGTGGGGCACAGTTGTTTCAAAGTAAAACAACACTGAGGGTTTTTAAATAGCCCCCAGAGCCCAGGGTTTATGTTGAGGCCCCAACTCCCCTTGCCTGCTTTTCGGCCGTGCAGGGCCTGCTCCTGGGCACATGCCACAGCAGGGGGACTTCCTGCACTGGGCTCTGCCAACCGAGGGCTGGGGCAGAGGGTGCCTAAAGGCAGGTGGTTGGGAACTCAGCTAATTCATTAGGAAATGGAGCCGTTTCTTTTTTTGCCACTTCTGCTGAAATAAAGGAAGGGGGGGAGCTGCTGAGGGACGTGTGAACAGGTGGCACACTGCCGTGGCACACTGCCGTGGCACGCCGGCTGGGGCGCGCCCTGCTGGCTCATTTCCCGGCCTCATTTATCCATTGTTTCTAAGCATTGAAACGAATGCTCAGAATCGGGGAAGAGGGTAGGTAGAATACACCTGCAGAGGTGGAGAAGAAAGAGGTGGGACACAGCGAGTGGGAACCTCGTCCGTTCTTATCTCACCCAAACATGGTGATTTCTTGTGCCTTGAGGTGTGGGGAGCCCACCAAGATCTCAAAACCTTGGAAAGCACAAGATCAGTGCAGATGGGGCCTACCACCAGCACACAGGAATGCCAGGCTTGAGCGTCTTTGTCTCTCTAAATGGGAATGGGAAAAACATGGAACTGAGGGCTGGTCCCTGGAGAAGCCCGAGCAAGCGGGGGTCCTGACCACGCCTCTCAGCGCTCAGGGCTCCTGCTGGCTGGCTCTCCCATCAGGCCTCCCAGCAGCGTAGCTCACAGGCCCCCAACCAGAGGACTCAGGTTCCTGAGGGAGACTCGACCTTCACCCGGCCACCGCTCCCCAGCAGGAAAAGTGAGCTGCACCATGCTGGCCTCGTGTGCTGTGTGGGGAGACCACCAGCACCCAGGGATGGCTCCATTTCTGTGACTCCTGACATCAAGCAGGACTTCAGGAGGGCTCTGTGCCGTTCCACCAGATTGAGATCAAGGTGCGAGCAGAGGCTGGGGTCTCCTCTGTGGCTCAGGTCCAGGCCTAGCCCAGGGGCTGTGGGCAGAATCGTGTCCTCACAGCTGTAAGCACCGTGGTGACTACACAGCAGAGCCCTTTATTAAAAGCCCTAGAAGGTTTTGACTCTCCAGCCTCCTGGTACCTCTATTCTGCCTGCTCGGAATGGAAGTGATGCACTGGTTATCCTGGCCCGGTGGCCTCAGGAAACCAGAGCAGAGCTGTCCCTGAGGGGACAGCCTCCCCAGATCCGCCTGTGCATACCCTGCCTTTTCTCCCATGGAGCCCCCTCCTCCTATAAGAGCTGTTTGCACCCCAGTCTCCCAAAGATGGAGATATAAGATAGGAAAGGTCTCCTCTATCTTCCCCAGGGCCAAACCTGTCCTTCATCACCAGTCTCTGGCTCTGGAGCATTTGTGGAGTGCTGAGCAGCAGAACCTTCGGGTCCCAGTGACAGCTTCCTCCATGCCAGCCCTGGGGAAGTGGGGGATCTGACCCTGTGAATCTCTTGACCTTGTCCATCTCTGACTGCTTGGCCCTTTTTAAAGGTTCATATGATCAGACGAGGCCCTTACAGGGCAGGGTATCCTTGGTGAACCCAAAGTCACCCCAGGAACCTGACTTTGTCATCTAGAGTTTTTCACCTTTACCTCATGAGAAAACTAATCCCAGGGGCCCTCCTCAGCTTATCAGCAAAGGTCCACTCTCACTCTACTGTGGGGCCCTAAGTAGAGCAGCTTTGGTGATGGTGCTGAGAGCATTGGTGCTCATTGCTGAAGGAGAAGGCAAGCAGTGCCACCATCCCCCGAGACCAGGGCCATGGGAGCGTGTGCACAGGTGCCACAAGTGCTGCCTCCTTTAAGCTGCTCTTCTCCTGCTGGAGTCCCTGGTGGCTGATGGCTGTGAGCACCGTAAGTGCGCTGGGACTGAGGATGTGCTGCAGAGCAAGGGCAAGGTTCATGGGTCCTGCTCTCCCGGGAGCTTTGGCTTCTGGAACCCCCTCTGCAGCTTTTCCTCTTTAAGCACAGAATGTGCTCTGGAGTCCCTCAGTGTCCTGCCCAGAGTCTGAACGGAGGCCTGGCCAAGGCTCTAGTCTCCCCCTTTCTGCCACTAGGCAAGGCAGTGATCTGGGGTGCCCTGGGCAGCTTCGTGGCGCTCTGAGCTGCAGGCTGAAGAGACTCTCGCCGCGGGCGGGTGGGACGTGGAGGAAGCCCAGGACCTGCTCTCTCCTCGGCAGAACACGGGCACTCTCAACAAGATCTGAGTGCCAGGACACCTCCACAGGCTCCTCTGTCAGCCCTGGGGCGAGCAGGTGACTGAGGTGCAGACCCTAGATGCAAATACTCATTCAGGAGGGTCTCAGAACTGGTAAAAACGATTCTAGACGGTGCCAGGTGATCAAGGTTGAGCAGAGAAACAGTGTGGCTTCTTCCGTCCTGTGTGTCCTTATTCTTTCCACTATAAACCACCGCGAGCAGCATCTCCCTGAATGCGCCTTCGTATGCTTGGTTATTTCCCCAGAGAAAAACCCCTGGGAGCAGAAATTGTTCATCAAATAGCTCGAGTATTTTAAATGTGTCATATGTGATGCCAAAGACTGGCCTCGGGATTCCGAGCTGGGCCCTGACGGCTGTCCCCAGGGCCTCATGTGCTGTCACTCTGCCTGCCTGGGAGCTTTCTGTGCAGGAGGGGAAACCGAGGCTCCTGGCACCGGGGCTCCCTGCACAGTACCCTCTGCTCTGGTCCTCCTGTCCCAGGAAGTTCTGTATATCTGACTCGCCCCCTCTCTCTGTCACGTGCTCCTCCGCAGTACTCTCTCTCTCCATGTCTGTCAGCCTCTCCCTGCTTTCTACCCACCTAAGAGAGGGGTGAGTAAATTTTCAGTTTAGAAAACATTGCAGTGTTTAATATTTGTCTTTCAAGCATGAAGGGCTTTCCGCAGCTGTTTGTCTTACCACCGAGGCATTTCCAGGAGGTGCTTCTTAGCGCAGAGACTCGGCAGGAAGAAGCGGCCATTTGGCCTGCGGCACTGCAGCCACCAAAGCTGCCTTCCCAGTGGGCACTTGGGCCTCCCACCACTTTGCTTTTGGTGGGAGACAGCACTGCCCACACCTTTGCCTGATCTTGCACTGAAAAGGACGCTCACACCTGCCCTGGGTGGCTGCCACAGCCAGCCAGGTCCCCTGAGGCAGTGCTGCCAGGGCTCCTCATCATGGATGGAGCCACCTGCTTGGAGTACCTGCCCAAGGCCAAGTCAGGGCGTTGTCTCCAGTGGGAGCCGGGACCTCTCCTGGGTGAGAAGCGAAACAAAGCCGGTAATGCTGGAGTGGTGCCCACATCAGGCAGGCGCCGCCATGCCCACTGCCCATTACCCAAGCATTCCCAGTGAATCATCTTTACACCCAGAAGGTTGGCTTTGAAAATGTCTCGCGTGCTATACTGTAAGTGAAAAACCTTTCCCACTCATAAGAAGGTAAGCACATAAATAAAACATAAATAAAACCAAGAAGCTCAAAGTAGTGCTCCCAAGTGAAGCTGCATACCCGAGTCCCCAGGACTCCGCCTGCATCACCTTCTCCCTCCCTGTAGGAGGCTGTCTGGACCTGAGGGCTGCTACACATGGTCCAGCTTCCGGCCTTGAGGCCGGGATGCAGCTCACTTACCACCAAGAAATAAAACAAAAAGGACAAGCCTTTCTCATCGCTCAGAGGACTCAGAAAAGAAGAGATTACCTTCCTCCTCAAGGCGACTGCTGGCCCGTCCCTACGTCAGCACAGGTACCATCCCGTGCTCTATGAGGCTTGACATTGCAATGGCTTCTTGGTAGCAATTAATTACTAACAAACACACCAAGGGTGATTCAGCACTCGAAGACAGATCAATGTGATGCTCACGTTGAAGGAGGAAGGAGGCTGCGAGCACCTCGGGTGCAGCAAGGCACCCACCGAGTCCAGTGCACATAGAGCCACAAACACTGGGCACAGGGGACAGGAGGAAGCTGCCTCCACAGCCAAGCCCACACATGGCCCCAGGCACACTCAGGCGAGGGACTATGAGGGGCCCTGTAGACTAGGACCACCCCCTTCATCCATCTAGCCCCCTGGATCTCCTCACCAGAGCCCGAGGGCGAGAAGAGACCAAAAGCATCCAGAGGGAGAACGAGGGAGAGAAATGACCGCTGTCAGATGCCACGTCCTTACCTATACACCCCACCCGAAAACAGTGGGGACTTATAAATGAATTCCACCAAATATCAAGATAAAGAGTGCAAACACAAAAACCAGTCGCACTTCTGCAGGCCTCCAAAGAACAATCTGAAAAGGAAGTTCCAAAGGCACTTCCATTTACAATAGCATCAGAAAGAAGAAGATGCTTAGAATCAACTTAACCAGAGAGGCGGAAGCCTTGGGCCCGGAAAACCAAGCAACGCGACGTTGCTGAAAGCTCTTTTATTGAGATAAAGGACTTACAATATGAACTTCACCAACTTAACCATCTTAAGCGCGGAGTGCCACTGCACTACGGACATTCCTGTTCCCAGGAGCTCTTCCTCCTCCCTTCCTTCTCGTCCCTCTTGTCCCTGTCCTCCTCCCTGCTTAGGATGTGAATGTCGCTGGGGAGCACAGGCTGGGGCCCTGTGCGTCCCACTCCCTGGTCCCTTTAGTCTAGTCAGGCCCAGTGAAGGATGGGCCCTGGAGGGAACGTCAGCGCCCTCCTACCTCACAGGTCAAGCCGGCTCCAGGAGAGACGGGCTGAGGGAGGGAGTAAAAGGGTCGGTGAAATCCGCACACTTAGGTCCACGGCCAGCCCCTGAGAAGAGGCTGAGGGCAAAGCTGGTGTCCTGGATTTTCTTTCTATGAAGAACCAAAGATCAACAGAGGGAAAGAACCAGGTTCAAAGGAAATCCCTGCTGAGTTCATGAATTAATTGCTGATCTGGGCAACACCCAGTGTCCTGTGGTACCCTCAGCTGACAGAGTGTGGGGAGAAAGCTCTGGAGGGCTTTCTCCAGAGCCCTCGGCGTCCTCCAAGCCCACACCTGACTGGCACTGCTTTTCCTAGACCTCGTTTAATGATTCATTTCTACTCCCAGCAGACAGTGGCTGCTACCAACACAAGAGAATCAGCACACCAGCTGGGAGAACGAGGCCTCTGTACATTTTCCATGCGTATATCATGGCTCAAACAAGAGAGAAATAAACTGATTATTAATGCTCCTTGGGGCGTGCAATCAAGTGCTGACGTGTCCGGGCTAAACCTTCAGGCCCTGGTCCACCAAATCAAATTCTGGCTCATTGGTGTCGTTTTGCCTTAAAGTTTTCTGGGAAGAAGGATAGAGGCCCTGGTGATCAAATTACCTGTTTTGCTTTCAGTACTGCAAAAGTGCTCTGCCCCTCCATCAGCCCACTGTGGGCTGGAGGCTGGGGCAAGCTGGAGAGAAAGGAAACAAAGAAATCTGCTGCGGCTAGTGCCATGCATTCTTGGACCCGTGTGCCTGTCTCAAGGTGCGAAATGTCCCTTGGAGTGAAGCCCTTCCCACGCAGCAAGTGTGGAAAGGAGAAGGAGAACAAAACACAGAACTTCTTCTTTGTGTCACTTCTGTCCTTATGAATATAAAATTCTCCTTATCAAGAGAAAAGCAATTAGACACTCACTGTCTCCGGAGGCCAGGAGGCTAAGCTGGCTCTATCCCATCTGGCCTTCAGCAAGGCACTGAATTGTTCTGATTTTTGTCAAAAAAGTAAAGAACTGCCACTAGGCACGGTGCCACAAGCCTATAATCCCAGCACTTAGGGAGGCTGAGACAGGAGAAATGCGAGTTCAAAGCCAGCCTCAGCAACGGCAAGGTGCTAAGCAATTCAGAGAGACCCTGTCTCTATATAAAAATTAAAAAAAAAAAACACACACACACACACACACACAAAATAGGGCTGGGGATGTGGCTCAGTGATCGAGTACCCCTGAGTTCAATTCCTGGTATTAAAAAAAAAAAGTATAGAACTGCTTATTGCTTTTGCACTGTGGTCCGCCATGCTCTTGTTCTGGTGTAACTTCAACTGGAAATGTGTTTATTGACTCACCTGAAAATGTCTTCATTACATTCTCAGAGTAACTACTTTTAACAATTAAACATGTGAATACAGAAATCACTGCTTCTCTGGATCCTAGACCACTCATGTCTGGTCATCCTGCATAACAGCACAAAAGGCTCTCAATATTCATTCCCGACAGCTGGCTGTGAGGCAGCCTTGGCTGCGCTGTTCCAAGGCCACCTGCATCAGAACCTGACTTGCTGGTCTAACCCTTTGGTTTCAATTTCACGTGCCTGTGACTTACAGCCCACGGGTCCGTTTGGAGAACACCAGGCCTCATCCATCATGAGGTTTTAGAAAGGGTCTCTTATCGTAGATTAAGATCGTTTGCGTCCACTTTGCTGGCTCACACCCAGCCCTGGCTCTGGTGGGTAGCAGGGCCATGGAAAGCAGGCAGCTGTAGCTCTGTAATGCACGCTTGCCACACACCGCAGGGCAGAGAAGGATTGGACTGTCCAACTTCCCGAACAGGCAGCGCGGTCTCCCCAGCGTGGAGATTCCTCAGTTATTCATGACCAGGTGCCAGGTGAGGACGCCTTCCCTCCAACCGCTTGTCTGCCAGAGTTGCAGAAAGCCTCATATACACCACTGGGGCTTCGTCTCCCTGGCAGGGAGCTGAAAAGGAGGCCAGAGAGAGAGAGAATGCGACCTTATGCAGCTGGAGTCACCTCAAGACCCCTGGAAGCCTGGGCCTGACCCCCCTTCCCCTGAACAGAAGGAGCAAGGCAGCTTGGAGGAGAGGAGCCGCTGGTGCAGGCCACCTGCAGGGCTTGGTGCTACAAAGGAACCTTGTTTCCCGCTTCTGCTTGAACAGCACCTCCCTCCTCCTGCCTGGCTGAAGCCTTAACATTGAAAATTCTGTTTGGTGTTGGGTTGGGAGAAATGAAGCCCCGGCGCTCGCTGGCTCTCCTGTGCAGTTGTACAAGGTGCGAAGCAGCACATGCGGAATCTCCATAACGACCGTTTCAACTTGCAAGAGGAACAAAAACAAACTACAAAATCTCACTCTAGCTTGTCTCTGCCATTTTTTTAAAATACATTTACAAAAAATAATGTTCACCCCGCTCCCCAATGGCTGGTTAATCCAAAGGAAGTTGCTTTTCTCCCATGTTCCCTGAGTATCAGCCTGCTATTCATTATTTTTAGAGCAAAGTTGTGAAGTTTCCCATATGTTCTAGGAACTATTGCTCCCTGGACGGGCGCAGTTTTAGCAGGTGGTCGCCTGGGAGGCTGGGACATTCCCCCCTCACAGAGGAGGCTCTAGTCCAAGAACTGCCTCAGTCAGAAGTCGGCCAGGGACCAGGCTGGCCCTTGTTTGGAACTCTGGCTGGGTCTTGTGGGTTCAGAGGAACACAAGCACCCCCAGTTCTCCCGGAAGCTGTGTCCTGCCCAAACCCCAGCTTTCTCCCTTTCTGTCCCTACCCCTCTTTCTGTCCATTTGGCATTTATTCCATAAGCATCTGGGATGTCTCCTTTGGGCCAGATGGGTTGGGAACAGCTGAGCTGAGGACACACAGGAGAGGTCAGACATGGGCCTTGCTTGCCACAGACACAGAGGGCCGAGGAGAAGCCAGGCACGGTGTAATCCCAGCACTTTGCGAGGCTGAGACAGGAGGATCATGAGTTCAAAGCCAGCCTCAGCCACAGCAAAGAGGCACTAAGCTACTCAGTGAGACCCTGTCCCTAAATAAAAAATATAGGGCTGGGGATGTGGCTCAGCGGTCAAATATCCTCAAGTTCAATCCCTGGTACCAAAAAAAAAAAAAAAGAGCTGTGTTGTCACAGTGACGATGGCGGTTTCAACAGCAGCTCCAACAAATCCTAAGCCATTCCTCCTTTCAGGTTTTCAACAAAGAAATTCCCCTGTGTCTGTGCATCTGGACCCTAACCGTGCCAGAGGAAGAGTGTGTCTCCCCGCAAAGAGGGGAGGCTGAGGATCAGAGAAAGCAAGAGGCCGCCAAGCCACCCACAGGGCCAGGAGACAGAGCCAGATCTGGAAGCTTAACCTCCCTAAAATCCAGATACACAGCTGTGAGCTGCTGGGTGCGGGATGGCAGGCCACATCGGAGGACACGGAGGAAGCAGGTTCACCCTCCCAAGTTGCTGTTTCCGTTACCTCGTCCACTGTGTTCCTTCACCCCATCTGTTTATTTACTGAATTAAAACAGTTATGAGAGCTAACTGTGCAGCTGTGTTATAGGTCCATAGATACAAATGGTACACACTGGAATATACGTGGGACCCTTCTATGAGGAGAAAGGTCCCAGTGGCTTTCAGAAACATGACCTCTGCTAAACAAAGGTGGGAGAGCTGTGAGCAATCCTGTTCCACCCTTTGTGGGTTTCCTGTTGGTAAGTAAATGGTCCACGGTATCATCTGGGCAAAGCCCAGCTCTGTGGTCCTCAAGCAGTGGTTCACAGCTGGCACAGGACAAGGGCCAGTGATGGGTGCAGGACAGGTGGAGAGACGCCCCACATCTAGATGCCAGGGAAGCCACTGAACACCCCAGTGTCTGTTACAGCTCCTCACGACAAGGAACTGTCCCTCCCAAATGCCCCCAGTGCTGAGGTTAGAAACTTGCCTCAACAGATGCATAGCCAGACAGGAAGTCCCTTGCTTATCTTGGGATGGTTAGAGATGCTGAATATTGTCACAATGTACCAAAACCAAGTTGCAAATGTCCCTCTATGTTGTGTGTCTGTCAATATTGATGTGACTTGCTTGGTCTTTCCTGCTTTATATAAGATTTCTTCCTTCACTGAACTTGGGACCAGGGGAGCAAACAGGAGTGTCCTCACACCTCAAAGTCTAGCCATTCAACTTAGAATTCTTGAAGTGCCCCTGCAGAAGACCTGCCTCTTCTCCAGCCCCTAAACTCCAGGTCCCTGTCCATCGACCCAGAGCTGGACAGATTCATCTCCCCAAGTACAATTAAAGAGATTGACTGCCTATTAGAAGGCACCCTGGTATCAGCTAATCTGAAATTAAGTGGGAGATATTTTGTTAAAGCTGTGTTTTGTTAAGTAAGCAAAATGTAAAACCTTCCCATCTCCAGTGATTGATTAATGACCTTTTAAAAGACCCTGCTAAATGGAACAATTGAAGAATGTGGGAGCAATTAGGCGCTTTTGCACGGCAGTTCACTTATCAAAACGACTCAGACAAGATTTCAGCTGGATTGTTGCCCCTTGTACCTTAACTGCTGTCAAACTATATCCAACATCCCCAAGAAGGCTATTTTAGGCACATCCGCAAAAGGCCACCCTGATCTTTTAGCAGTAATTACAGGCATAATGGACACAGGCCACGTCGAGCTTTGGGCTGAACTTCTGTGAGCTTCGATCTGCACACCCCAGATGCCCAGCCGGCCCTCCCTCTCGCCTTCTGCTACAGGTACTTGCTGTTCTGTTAGCATTTTCCAGATGGAAGCTACTGTCTGGGCAGGGTGAAAGCCACGCTAGCTCAAGTGATACGGCACTTTGTTCCAGTAAAGCTTCCTTTGAAATAGCAATTACTAACATGCACCAGCTGATTTAGAGAAACAGAGCCGAAACTACCATAGCGCTTTGAATAGAAAGACCACACAGAGCATCTGCTTTTCCTTCCTTTTTCTTCTTCAGCCTTTTTTTTTTGATGGAAATGAGCTTGTTCCTTCTGAGGTTGTCCTGGACCTTCCTGTCAATCAGAAGGAGGGGCCTGCCAAGTGCAAAAGACCAGTGATGTTTGCAAAGCACTTGTACACATTCTGGGTTCTTTTGGACAGAAATCCCTATTCTATTCCGGCCCTGGCCCTGGCTCCCTGGCCTGCACCAGGAACAAGAGAAGATTGAACATCTATTCAGACATATTTGCCTTTAAGTTCCATTTTAAAAGCACTGTGCAAGGACATCCGCAAACCCGATTTCTCCCCTTGGCATAGTAAAAGTGATGAGCAGACTTCTGATTGCTTAGGATGGTGAGATTTTCATTTTTAAATCCATGGCCACTTGGGAGGGTTGAAATCAGGCTCTGTTCTGGGATTTATCTGCAGTCTGCTTCAGTGGGCAGGAAGAGCTACGATCGCCAGCCTGCCCTCCACATCCCATATCCAGGGCCACCCCAGCTGCAGACCGGGCAGATGGCCTTCTGCATCCAATGGGGCCTTTGCAAGAGCAAATGCAAAGGACGGGGCTCAGCAGGCCCATAACTGACTGCTCTGACTGTCCTTCTCTCCCAGGGCTGGCTGATGCCTCTTCTTCCCCATTGTTCAGTTTTCCAAGTCCTTGGATGACTGGGATATTTAAAAGTGATCTTGGCATCCTCTTTCAGACAATGAGGACTATCCATCTTCTACAGTTATGAGAACTAAATAAGATAAACCTGCCAGCCTCTTGCCCAAGGCTTTCTGGTTTCTGCAGGAACTTGGGGCAGGAATCTAGAGGGAACAGTGTGAAAGAGGATTCGCCTGAATGTGGTCATTGCAAAGCAAGCAAATTATTTCACAGAATGCCATCCACACGCTGGTTAGATGGCGCCGTGTGCTGAAGATGCTTTGATTTGCACTCTGTTGATAACAATCTGGAAACGGTCGTTATGCACAGCAAAGACTATTATTATCAATTTACTCACAGTAATTAGGAAGTCAATGCTGGGAATTCAGAGAGATCCAAGGATCCCCACAGGTCCACAGTTTCCCGAGCCCGCCTCCTCTGGGCTGAGCTTCACTGTTGGTGTGGCTGTGACTCTAGTCTCCAGTCCTTCCAGAACGCTGCGCAGCGCACGGACTCCTCCTCCCTCCTCTAGTGCACACATCTGCAGCAGGCCTGGTGCCCACCAGGAGGTTGATGTTGGTCCAGCGTTGCCGGCTAAACTTCATTCCTTCTCATGGTTTTCTCCGTGAATTCCCTCTCTCTGTACTAGAATCCCGTCCAAGACACGGCTTTCCCTGTGGTCACAGGCTCCTCTGCCACCGCTGGGCTGGGAAAACTGCCCAGGTTCCCTTGTTCCTTAGCTCTCTCCAGTTGGCTGCATCTGAGGTCTTCCCCTGGCGGGACAGGGTGACAGATGTAGGAGATGAAATGCTCTTCTCACGGCCTCACATCAGGCTACATGGTGCCCGGGGAGCCATCACCCCATCACGTGGCACCTGTCCAGTTCCCCACAGTCAGGCTCCTGTCCTCCCCCGTCCAAACTCACTCTCTCCCAGAGATCTGCAGACACTCTCAAGGGTCTAGATAGGTAAATAGGCTCGAGATCAAGAGGCAAAATTGAGACGACTCTGTAGGCTCTTGCATAACGTAAAACGGAAACTATAAAGAAAAGAGCCTCAGCTCACAGGTAGTACGATGCAGGCAGGCTGTGGTCCTTGCACCAGAGTCCACCAACCCTGCTTGCCTCCTGGGAAAGCCGCCTTTCAGGCTCACCTTGTGTGAGCAGGGAGGTTAGCCTCCATCTCCAGGAAGGAGAAGGCACAAAGAATGTGTTGAAAGCCCAAGGCAAATAGTCAGCATTGGGGGAGAACTCCAAAGCTACCCAAATGCCCGGATTCTCCTCAAAGCTTCTCAGCTGTAACCATCAATATGAATCCTCAGCTCAATTGAATTAAGAGATGATGATGATTAAGAGGCTATGGGTGTGTCAATGAGGATGTGTCTAGGAACGATTGGCATGTGGGACAGCCAACTGAAATGGAGACTCTCCCTAAGCATGGGCAGCACCATCCAATAGGATGGTGGCTTGGGTGGAATAAAAGTTAGAAGAACAAGGAAGCAGCAGCAGGTGCAAGCTCGATTCTTCTTGAACGGGGTCTTGATTGCTGCTGTGATGGTCTGAGGACATTGGACTCTCGCTTCTTCACTCTTCCAAAGCAGATTCTCCAGAAGCCTTTGGTCTTGGACTAGGTTAGCCCCGTCGATCCCTCTTGTTCTGGGGCTTCAGCCTCTTGGACTGCGCAGCTCCTGGTTCTTCCAGCTCTCCAGCCTGCAGACAGCCATTATGGACTCTCCAGCTTCTGGTTGTGTAGGCCAAGCTAATAAGCCCCCCTTTTTATAATGATACTTCCTGTGGTTCTGTTCCTCTAGAGAGTCCTGACGGAGACATCAGCCAGCTCTGCGGATGCTGCTCGTGACAGGCATTGCTGAGTTCTCAGGCTCCTCACCTCATCCTTCCTTCTTCCACGTGCATTCCTGGAAATTCTTCTCTAAGGAGGAGTGGTCCTTTCTCCCCCATTTACTTACTTATTTCATCCATTTTTGTGTCAGTGTGAATTCATGAACACAGGTTTTATTCTTTGGGTTACAATCTCATCCTGTGGTAGCTTGTTTGGTGGCTCAACCTAGTGTGTCCTTGGCCACTGGGGGCTGGTTCAGATCTTCTGCAACATAGAAGCCCCCATCCACCTCTTTCTCACTTTTTATTTTTTGGCATTTTCTTAATTTTCTGGCACTATGTTGTTCCAGGTTCATCTGGTAATTTCCCTGACTCAACCCTTGAAATCAGCTATTTCTACAAGGATCCAGGTTCTCCTATTAGAGAACAGAGTTTAGAGATCAAGGTCTGGGTGCCCATTGCTTCTGGGATGTAACTGTTCTTTGGACAGGGATGGGAAATACACTCAGGTCCATATCTGTAACCAGACACTCAACTCATCCATATGCAAACACATGTATTTATTTCTGTGCCCATCTGCATGTACCCTGAAATAGAAGCAACCTTGGGTTGATGATCCTAACTGAAGCCTTGCACCTGAGGGTCCAGTTTAGTTTTCCTCTTGATGACACACATCTTCCTTGACAGCAGACCTTGGCTCAGTGCCTGAAATTCCTCTACTGTTTCTTTCACTCTAGTATTTGTATAAAGCAGCTTCAGACCTGTGGTCCCGTGAGGAAAAAGTGTGCCATCTGGAGCACAGCCATAGTGGGTGCATTGGCCTTTGGTGTTCTTAGGCAAAAGCCTGCTCCTGACACAACTTTGGATGACCCCTTACCCCTCCTCCTTCCACAGAGCTGCGACATACTTGACAACACAGTCAGACCCACGACTACCATTGGTATTGCCTCCTGGGGTTCCAACGTCCTGACTGATCATACTTTAAGTTGTCTTACAATGTCTATCTGCATTGAATTCACTGTCCCTGGTGTACAAGGCTACTGATTTTGACAAATGCTTCAGCACATCCATCACCTGGGGACCACACCAAATCCTCCTGTTGCTCTAAAACTCCCCTAATACTGACCCTCCATGGCCGCCATTCACCCATGCTCCCAACAACCCGGAATCTGTTTTTGATCCCTACAGTTTTTCTTTCTAGAACCACGTGACAGAATTGCCCCAGCCTGCAGCTCTCAGGCTTGCTTGCCGCGCTTGGCAGAGGCATTCCACCTCCACCTGTGCTCCTCGAGCAGCCGAAGGGCTGAAAGGCTGCCTGCGGCCCGCTCACCTTCGCTGCTGCTGGGGAGACCTGGATGTCTCCAGTCTGGGCTAAGACTCAACACAGCGCTGGGAATGCTGTGCTCCAGATGGTACGAGAACAGCTGCTTGCGACCCACCGGGGCCAACGTCTGGAAGTGAGAGGGCTGTAGCAGAAGGCAGGCGGACATCTAACAGGACGCAGAGCCGCCAAATGGCTTACCAGCATGGTGGGCCACTTGTGCCCCAGCACAAAGGCCAGGAGTCCACAGGCGGGAGTCCTCCTCGTTTCAGCCATTCTGATCAGGGTGCGGACACCTTTCCTGTGTGGCGTGAATTTGCATGTCCCTGTTTTCTGATGGTCTGGAAGGTCCTAGGTCTTTGCCCCTCCTTATCCATCCTCTGTGTACATCTACCTGAATCCCTTGCCCATTTTAAATTGGGTTGTTGTCCTATTACTGAATTTTAAGAACCATTTCATATTTTGAATGAAAATATGATTTGTAGATATTTTCTCCTGGCCTGTGGTTGGCCTTTTCCTTGTCTTGACAGTGTTTTTCACAGAACAGATTTTGATTTTAATAAGGTGCACCTTATCGCATTTTTTTCTTGAATTTTGGAGTTCACTAGGAAATTCAGTGCCACTGCAGAGCAATCTAGTTTCCCTTGCACTTTTTCTAAAAGGGACGTTTTACAGTTTTGTGGTTTGTGTTAGTTCTGTGATTTATTTTGGCTGATTTTTATAAAAGGTACAAGGTCTGTATGTGGGTTTATTGTTTTGGACACACACATTATGCCAGCACCTTCTTTCTACAGGGCCTCCTAGCTCCACTTACTTGTCTGTAGTGCTTTGGGAAAGATCAGTTGGTCGCAATCTCATGTTAACCCTGGGGCCTCCCCTCCATGCCTCTGGTCCAGGTCCCTGTCTGTCCACTGCTCCAAGTGGTCTGGATGTCTATAGCTTATAGTGATCTCTGAATTTGTGCTCTGTGAGTCTTCCGATTCTGCTCTTGATTCTCACTGTTTTTCCTAGCTCTTTGGCCTTTCCATATGAACTTGAGAGTCAATTCATTCATATTTGCAAAGTTGCTTGCCGAGGTGTTGCTTGGGATTGCTTGAATGGACTGTCAACTTGGGTAGTGGCTGGCCACTGTCCTCTGATCCCAGTGGTGGGAAGACAGTCGGGAAGGTTTCAATCCTTGTGATTAACTCTCAGTCTTTCCTGCTGATGCCGGAAGGCTCCTAATTCACTGATTGATTCTTAAAGACTGAGTGAACCCTTGTGTTCCTGGGTAAACGGAATGGATGTGCTGTATTGTGTCTCCAGCCCGGCGCTCACCGCTCTGGCTCACAGGGTGCATTTTGTCACTTTGTATCAGAGATGAAGTCTCTGCCACCTCCTGGGGTGTTTGCTGCCTCTGTGGTGCTAGACAGTGAGCCGGGAACATGTATGGGTTGAGACCAGGATTCAAGGATCCTCATCTCCATTCCTTTTCTCTCCAGGATTCCCTCTCTGCTCTCCAGCCTCCAAAAGACCCTGGTCCGTGCTTTCTTCAGACACAGTGATGGGGCTGGGGAGGGAGCTGTGGCCAGAGTTTTAATATCCATATTCCTCACACATAGCCCTGTGACGGCCATCCCTGAAGCTGTGCTGGGAGAGATGCAGGAGAAAGAGGAGAGGAGAAGGAGAAGGAAAGGGAGGAAGGGGAGGAAGGGGAGGACGAGAAGGAGATCCCTCCCGTGCTCTCCAGCTTGCTGAGGTCCCTTTTCCTGGCCCCCAGCCAGTGTCGTGGGGCTGCTCTTGGAGTTTGGTGCCCACATCTGTTGTGCATTTTAGCAACAAGGGCAACATTAGACCACAGAGAGGGAAGAAAAAACATGGAAAACGGACGGCAGAGGCCTTTCCCTCCTGGCCTCTTGTCCAACCTGCCTGCATTCTTCTGCCTCAGGTCCCCCAGGTTGCTATTAGTTGTACTTTCTCTAGAGGTTTAAATTCAGTTACTGGAAGAGAGTGGCTGCCAAGCCTTTATTCTGTGAGAACCTCTTCCTAAGTCAGGTCTTCTAAAGGAGAATATAGTGATTTGAGCGCCCCAAGATCTAACATGGACATGTTAGCTCTCTGCTTCCGGGGTCACAAGTGACCTGCTTCCAGGGTTAAAAGTGATGAAGAAAATTCAATACATACAATTGGGCAAGAGCTTTTTTTTTTTTGAAAAGAATGTTAAAGAGCCATTAACTGACTCTGCATGTCTTTTCTGAGGAATGCTGCCATCCAAATCATGTCACTTAGAAAGCAGAAAAAATATCCATCTCTAAGTTCGTCTTTGGGGACGAAGACCCCAGGGACTGGTTACCAGGGATCGCACCCCGTCCCCCATACATCCTGTATTAAGAGAGACGCATAATTAGCAAGTGAGTCACAGATTCTGTGCTGCCAAAACCTCACTCCATTTAAAAGATCTTTTCAAAGTGACAAAATTGCCCCGAGGACATGTAAAAGTTAGTCATAAGAAAACATGATGGATCTAGAAGGGTAGAGAACTAGAAATTAGGTTTAGAATTAGAAAGTGGATGCTTCCACCCCAAACGCACAAATGCTTCATTGTCAGCAATGGGTCAGTTCACTTATCCACACGCACCTGCACACGTACACACACCTGCACACATGCACGCTCACATGGACACACCAACACTCGCAAAATCCATTCAATACAAAACATTTCTAAATAAAATGTCAGTGGAAGCCAGAATATAGTGGGTTGTTCAACTAATTAACCCACGTGACAGATGAGCAACCATGAAGCAAACCTCCCCTGCCCCAACTGGGAGCATTTCAGAGGTAAAACTGGAAAGAGGGGCTTGGAATACAGAAAAACCTCTGCTAATTTTAACAGGAGACATTGGAAGCCTCCGCTGCCTGTGGACCTGGCCTCATGGGTGTGTCCTCCACAAAATACGAACACAATGCACACAGGCACCACACACAGTGGAAACCACATTCCACAACAAATGGGTCAAACAAGTTTCCAGTTTATAAAAGAGTCAGTATCACATTTTACTCTTTCTACAATTCTAAATCTGCATGTATTGAATTGCTCTATATTAAATAAAGCATGTACTCAAAAATAGATAAATCTTAAGAAAATGGGCCCCTCCCCTCCAAATATTGGCAAAATTCAGGGGGTGCCCTTCTGTGTGGACTCCAAAGCCGGCTGAGAGGCTTCCCTTGAATGTCTAATGAGGGTCGAGAACTGGCCTGTGAACTGAAATTCAAGGCCAGTCGAGTCAGCTCTCTGGTTTCAACTTTCTGACCTTTTAAAGCCTTTTATTTTAGCTGCTCAAAAGAAGAAAAATGATCTAATTCTCATTTGTGGCCTTTATTCAACAGCTCATTGTTCCCACAGTAAAAAATAAAGTGCCCATTAGTAGGTATCCAGGGCAGAAATTCAGTGGCATCATGAAGAATCTCTGGACTCATGGATCGAAGAGAAGACAGATGTTCAAACAATGTCACAATAATCACCTGGTTCTGGTGGTGAGAGGTGGCAGGCAGTAAGAAGAGGGAGCCCAGTCCAGCTCAGGGGGAGGGAGCTCTTCCTTGAGGAGGGGCACATGAGCCAGGAACCTGGGGGTGGGCTTGATGTACCTCATGGGGCGGGGAAAGAGCACCTTCCGGGCAGAGAACCGTGTGATCACATACCCATGAGGCCAAGGGCAGGAGACACAGCAGGCCCACGCAGGGACTTTAAGCACATATATTCCTCATGGATCTATGTTCATTTATTTTAAATAATGAGTAGCTTTTATCTGCCAGGCTCTGCCCTGGGTCTTGTACTCCACTAGTCAAGAGATGGCCAGGGCCCCTGTGACCAGGGAGCTGACATCCCAGTCTCAAGCTTTCCAGTGACAAATTCTCAGATTAGCAGCTTTCTTGGCCAAGTAGAATAGTAAGGGTCTGGGGAAACGCCCCTCGTTTCTGGGCGTGAAGAGCACAGGATCACTCAGGAGGCACAGGGGTGGTCGCCTGGTGTGTGTCCTCCTCCCCTCCCTAGAGCCCCCTCCCACCCAGCATGCATGCTGGCCGTGTGTCCGTCCGTCTGCATGTGCTCCTGCACAGGTGCTGCTGTTGCCTGCAGGCCACGTTGTCTATAAAGGTGGAGTGTTTGCAGGTCTGTCCACATGGCAACATGTGTATCTCACATTCACCGCTGGCCTAGTGCTCCCTGGAGATCACCATCAGGTGTTCACTGTCCCCTCCTGGGTGAGTGTTGCTTGAGGACAGGTCCAGGACACGTGTCCAGGAGCTGGGCGGCTGCTTCTGAGCGTGTTCACACCATTACTGTGACAAGCGATGCAGGTGCCCATCAGCTGCCTCGCTGGCAGGGCTGGGGTGCCAAGCTCGCATGCCCGTCAGCGCTGGGTAATCCCAGTTCTGTGTTCCTGCGCCTGGAAAGGTGCGCCAGTACTTCCCCACGTCAGTCTCCACCAAGGCGAGCGGGTCCTGAAGTGCTCGACCATCAGGTGTCCTCTCCCATAAATCTTCAGCTCAAACCCTCTGTTCATTTTCCTAATAGAGTTGGTATTTGCTTTGTGTTCTTTTGTAAAAATTTATTTTTCCCCATATAAATCTTTAGTTGGTTCTAGACACTGAGAGTGTCTCTTGATCACTTTTCTATTAATTTTGCCTGGGGCATCTTTATTCAGCAGAATTCTTTTTTCCCTCTTCTGTGTGATCTGTGCATCTCTTCTGTTGTAGTTGTTGTATATCTTATGGTTTAAATTTTTGTTTAAACAGGTCCTTTACTTCTTAAGTCACAAAGATATTATCCAGCATTTGTTTCTGTAAGCTGCAATTTACTTTTCACATTTAGGCTTTAAGCAATGTGTAGACAGCTTATAATGTGTTATTAGATGAGGATCCAGGCTTCTTCTTTCTTCCCTTTCTTTCCTTTTTTTTGGTACCAGGGATTGAACTCATGAGCACTCGACCACTGAGCCACATCCCCAGCCCTATTTTGTGTTTTATGTAGAGACAGGGTCTCACTGAGTTGCTTAGTGCCTCGCCCCAGCTGAGGCTGGCTTTGAACTCGCGATCCTCCTGCCTCAGCCTCCCAAAGTGCTGGGATTACAGGCGTGTGCCACCGCGCCCAGCTCCTCCCTTCCTTTTATTTTCTTCCTTCCTTTGTTCCTTTATTCCTCCCTTCCTCCCTCCCTCCCTTCTTTCTGTCCTCCCCTCCCTTTCTTCCTCCCTCCCTCCCTCCCTCCCTTCCTTCCTTCCTTCCTTCCTTCTTTCCTGTTTTTCATTCCTTTTTTCCATTTCCTCAGCAGTTTGAGCAGGTTTTCCGAACACACCCGCTACGTGCTGTATCAGCTACTGGAATTCTCATCCCTCCTCAGCACAGTTGTGTCCCACAACAGACGCTGGTGATCTCTGGGCCAGAGGTTTTCTTCTGAATATGCAAAATTAACTCCATGCTGCTTCTCCTCCAAATGTTCAACTGTTGTTCAGCCACCATCCTGATTTGAGCTCAAGGAAACAAGAAGGACTGCAGTGATAAAACTCATGCAGGGCCCTTCAGCTCCAAGGCCCCACATGCCCCATCCCCACTCCCCATTCCCCAGGGTCCCAGCATCATGAGGGCAACGTGTCACACATGCTCACTTCTATGGCTCTCCCTCATCTAGATTTGGAATTGCAGGCCTGGAGTGAGACTTCATCGTTGTTATTTTTATGGTTCCAGAACCTAGCACAATGCTTTGCATTTAAGAAGCATTTGATAACTGAACCTATAAATCAATTCATTCAGTTTCAAGTGTGAGCAGGACAATGAAATGAATTAAAAAATAAACTGGTATTATTACCTGAATTAAGCACGGCTATGATTTCTTTATGAGTGTGAAGACAATATATATTCAGTAGAAATCATACCTTGTATTTTGAATTTTGATCAGAAGGGTAGACAGCCAAACCTCCACAGTGTACTGTGTTGCTAAGCTATGATGTTCAGTGAGCTAGGAATATTAAGTGCATTTTAACTTGTAATGTCTTCAACTTATATTGGGTTCATCTGAATATAGCCCCATTGTGAGTGGAAGCACATTCGTTCTCTAGGTTTGGGTGGTGGGAAAACCTATCCTGCAAAGCCCAAGCCAGGAAAACAGAGAGAACCAGACCATCTGCTAATCAAAGACAAGGAAAGTAAACTTGAAAACAACTCAATAAGCAACACAGTATGTGCAGGCAAACAGAAATACAAATCTTTATCAAAAACCATGGAGCCCCAGAGATGATGAAATGACACCTATATGTGCTGATGGAAAAAAAATACAGAATTTTATACCTAGCTCAACTGTACTTCAAGAGGAGCACTAGATAAAGATGTTTTCATACAAATAAAAGCTGAGGAAATCCATTGCCAGCTGAAGTAGAATAAATGTCAGGAAACCTCCTTGGGCAGAAGGGAAATGTTACCAAATAAGAACTCAGTTCTACAGGAAGGAATGAGAAGGATTGGACTAACAAATATGTAAGTGTAGAAAATATAAGAGCTTATATATTTTCTTCTTCTCTAATTTTCTTAAAAAGAAAACCAATGGAGTGTCTCTTCTAAAATTAAACATGTTCTTACTATACGACTTAGTAGTTCTAATCCTAGATATTTATCCAAAAAACTTGTAAACAAGTGTACCCAAAACAGATGTGTATGAATACATTTATAGCAGTTCTGTTAAAAATAGCCAAAGCCTGGCACCAAGCACATGGTGGAGAATGGCCTGTGGCAGAAAGCCTGGGCTGATGGTGGCCTCCCCGACATTCTTCTGTCTCTCAAAGGCTAACAGCCTGTGCCACTGCTGTTTGCTCTGATCTACGAAGCACTCAGCAACTCCTCAGTGACATGCTCTGCAGCAATAAAAACATGTGAACCTCTGACAGCAGTACGAGTGCGTCTCAAATGCCGCATGTCAAGCCAAAGGAGGCAACGAGAGGCCATGTGCTGTACGATTCCATCTACATAAAAGTCCATCAGGCAGAATCAACCTCTGTGGAGAGACCCAGAACACCCACTGCCTCCTTCTGTGCCTGCTGTTCCCTTGGGGGTACCACAGGGCTCGGGAGTCAGCTCTCTTCTCTACCTACATTGGTTTCCCAGTGAACATCAGTCATGTGGCTTTAAGTAACAGATAATTCCTGCCATTTCATTTCTGGCCTAGGCAGGCTCCCTGATTCCAGATTTGATATCCAAGTGCCCAATTCATCTGTTCTCTGAGGATCCATCAACACTCAGAACCCAGAACTCCACACCCCTCCTCTCTGTGTTGTCCCTCAGCAAGTTTGCCCACCCCTTCAGTTCCCCCAGCATGCAGCCATTCTCTACCTCCAAACCCACTTGCCACAGACAGATGCACATCCCTAGGGGGGTCCCCTGCTTCCGCCCTGGCTCCTTGTGACCTCCTTCCCCTTCCACAGAGAGTGATTCTGTTAGGACAACAGTGAGATCTGTCCTGCGCCAGCTTAACCTTCCAAGCCCCTCAGCTTCCTCCGGCCCACCCCAATGGCTCCCAACCCCTGCACTGTCTGACCTACCCACACCCTCTCTCGGATACCCTACACACTTAGCCTACATTTCTTGAAGGCAGACCAGGTTCCTTAACCTATCAGCAGCACCCGCCATGCCTGGCACTGGCAGACATCCAGTCAGTCTTCTGACATGTGGAGCGGACAGCATTTTCCACACGTGGAAAACCTTCGATTAGTCTCAGTGTTACTGTTTATGTTCCCACCATCATTAGTAAAAGGAAGATTGGAAGAGAAGGAAAAGGTAACCCTGGCTTTGTGAGGGCCACCGCCCTCTTCTCCAGCCCCCTACACACCACGAGAGTGACATGATATGAACATCCTTTGTGCATTTACATGAAGTGGATTCAGGTGGGTGATGCTAAGAAAAGGATCTTTAACTAAAGCCTCCATGGGTGTCAAGCTACAGTTCCTTAGCAGGCTACTGACTAAATAATATGTTGGCCCTCAGGCAAATATTCAAACTGAAAATCCTGCAGCAGGGTGCCCTTGTGTTCCCAATCTCATCTTATCTCCAATGAAGGAATGTTACAATTAGCAATCCAGAAACTCTTTTACATCTTAGTAACCATGCATAAAAATTAATTCAAGCAAAACCTAATTTAGAATAATAATAGCATGCTTTCCCAATGCTTCCTACATTCATCACGGCTCAGACAGTCACGATAGCAGCACTGCTGGAATTTATTGGATTGGATACAGCGTGCTTTGCAGTAGCGTGATCCTCTTCTGAGAGCGCTACTATTTATTTAAGCAAGAGAGAGAAACCTAGGGAAGCACCTTCCCGTCCCTCTGAGCTAATTTAAGGTGCAATAGCAGACCAGGCAAAAGTAATGAAGTGCTGTTTGCTCTGAGGGGAGGCGCTGGTGACCTTTGTGTTTCATGATTAGATTAGATTTAAATGTGCGCTCTCCGCCTCCTCGTCTTGCTCAAGTGCAGAAGAAAGGCACAGATGACTAGGCATGTTGACAGAGGAGGGAAGCTCAACAGGGGGGCTAGCCACTCCCTTCCTTGGCAGGGAGCCAGGTTCTGTTAGTCAGCTTTTGGTGGCTGTGACCAAAATACCTGACAAGGACAACTTAAAGGAGGGAAGACTTATTTTGACTCATGGTTTCAGAAGTCTCCATCCATGGGCAGCCATCTCCATCGCTCTGGGCCTGAGGTGAGGTAGAACATCATGGTGGAAGGGGATGCCAGAGGAAAGCTTCTCAACTTCCAGAATCTGGACAGCAATAAGAGACAGGGAGGAAGGTGCAGGGAGTGGGTGGTGAGAACAGTCCCCAGGGGCACTCCCCAGGGACCTACTTCCTCCAGCTATACCAACCATCTATAGCTTCCAGCTCCTCTCTGTGGTCTATTCAGCCGTCAATGGAGGTCAGAGCCCTTATAATAAGTCACCCCCCAAAACCTCACCTCTGAGTGCTGCTACGTGGGACCAAGCCTTCAGCACATGAGCTTTGGGGGACATTGAAGATTCAGATCATAACTGAGGTCAAACCTTGCTTCTCCCAAAAGAGAGCCAGAGCCAGTCCTCCAGGTCACAGTGAGGGGTGACTGGCCAGCAAATGCATAAACAGCATGTGACCACACAATGGCTTTTCCAAGGTTCAGCCAAAGCTTTTGGATTCTGGTGCTCACTACAATACCACCTGGGCTCAAGGTCTCTCCAGATGGCCAACAGGTACCATCCAGGTAACCAGTGTTTAGAATTTCCATTCTGGTGTTGTGTGAGTCCTACTTAGCAAGATCCATTTGGAGCTGGGTCCAAATCTCCACTGTGCTTCCAACTGGCCATCTCACCTCTGGTGAGTCAGCTGACCTCTCAACAGCTTTTTTGTCTACCCTGGCCAGCTCGCCACCTTGGCTTTGACATGGGATCTGGGTAATTCTCTGTGGTGGAGACCAAGCAGCTTGGCAGAATCCCTGGACTCTTCCCACCAGACACCAATAACACTTTTAGAAACGAGATGACCAAAAATGTCTACAAGTCTTGCCACATGTTCCCAAGGGACAGAAACACCCTAACTGAAATCGCTGAACTGTGAAATAGAGATAGGCAGTGCAGCTGTTTGTTGCCAAAATGAAGTGAGACCAAGCCGCCTGGAGGAGGGTGAGCACCACAGATCAGAGACACAGTGGCCTGCGGCTGGGAAGAGTGGACTTGAGATCCTCCTTGACTGATTGGAGAATTGGCTTTTTCACCCAAATACTTAAACACCGCAATATCAGAGTTAATAAAAGAGGGGCCTTGTCTCAAAACCCTCCCCACCATTTTCACAATGAATGAGAGAGTTTTGGTTCAGGCAAGATGAAAACCTGGTTTTAGTCAAACACTCTCAACATGAGTGACACACATGAGGTTGCTGGTGTCCATTAAATGGCCAGCACAGACACATCCATAAAGGATGCTCCCCAGACGCGTGTTTGCCACCATTTCCCACTTATTTGATGGATAGATTTCCAACACTGATGGCCACAGGTGAACCTTCATTGGACTTCCTCTTGGGCTCCTTCTAAAGCCAGGAGACCAAAAGGTGGCAAATAAAACTGCTGGGTAAGGCTTTATTGGGGAACACGCTTCAGGTGAATTCCACCCCCCAACAGAGCGGGTAGGGAGAATTGCGCACGTGTTCTGCGGTACAGCACATTTAAAGAGCCGGGTCAGGAAGAGGAGGGCTTGAGGTAGGAAGAGGAGGTATCTGGAGTCCTGTGTTCCCCTGGGGTTGGTCAGGGGATCCTGCTGAGGTCAGAGTCCTTTTGGGATGAGTCAGGAAAAGTCCGCTGATTGGTAGGAGGCACCAATCAGCACCTTACATGTCAGTGTCTGGTTGGCTGGTCCTTTGCTCATGCGGGCTGCTTGATGCTTCATTCTCCTCGGCTGCCCTGACCACCCGGGACCAACCTAACACTCCTGCCATGAGCTGGTGAGGCAGTTACCTATTCTGAACTCAGTTCCTGCCTGTGAAAGAGATCCTCACAGAGCCTCCACCTAAGTCATTCACAGGAACCATGAACCAGGATCAAGAGCCAGGTTGGTCATGGCGGCCACCACTGGTCATGATCAACAGCTTCTCATCTATAGGATGGGTCTTCTCTTTGTTGAGCAGGTTGTTCTTTCACCGAGTGCAGGTGAAATACATGTAGGGAGAGGGGCGCTCACAGCAAGCAGGCCCATTCTGTCCTCTCTTGGGATCAGCACAATCAGGTCAGTGACCTCCAAGTCCAGTCCAAGGACAGCAGCCTCACCTGGAAGCAGGTAAGAAATTCAGAAACCTAGAAGCAAGAGAGAGTCACCCAGGCCTGCTGACTGAGTCTGCATGTTAACAAGAATCCAGGTGACTCTGTTGACACTGCAGTTTGAAAAGTGATGGCAGAGAGAGGAGCAGAGTTGGTGTCCCCGAGGGCTCCCTCAGAGCAAACAGCAACCTGTGTGCACCACCAGGAGGGCGACGCAGCAGAGGCAGGCAGGCAGCAGGAGCCGTGGGAGGGCCATTTGTGGTGCCCAGGAGCCCTCCATGGGAGACGCACATCAGCACCAAGCTGCGGGCAGGCACTCTCTGCCCCTTGACCATCCACACTAGGACCCCACTGCTCACACTGAAGGTCAAGGACGCTGGCTCCCCTCTGCCTGAGCTGGGCTCCTTGACAGTTAGTGCAGGTTCACTTTCTGCAGCAAAAGCCCACAGTGACCTTTCCATCTGCCCCACATTCATTCTTGGTTTTGATATAAAGGTAAATACGTGCCACGGCTCCTCTGGGAAAGCAGGAACATCCCCTATGACAGCGGTCAAAGGCCACGTCATTTGCAAACTCAACGGCGAGGAATTGAATACCCACCGGGACTGGCTGACCTTGAAAAGAGAGATGGAGAAAGGACCAGGGATGCAGGAGGAAGATTCTCCCTGGCAGAGAGAATCGGAAAAGAAAACGGAAAACAGTGCCGTGTAAGGAGGCTACGGTGTCATTGAGAACACCAAACATGGGACTTGGCTGCTCGAGCAGGGAGGCGGCCTGTTCCCTGCTCACAACCACCCTGGGACAGGGCTTCCCTCCTTCCTTCAAGGGAGGCAGCACCGGAGGCTCACGAAGCCCAAGCAGCAGCAGCAGGCTCCGTGAGCCTGGCAGCCAGGACATGTGTGTGCCCTGTGCAGATGGTGGTGCCTCCCAGTGGGTGGGGGCGACAGTGGCAGAGGGAGTTGTCTGGGGCGTGTGCTTTCCTGCATGGCTCAGACCTGCCCCAGTACAGAGAGCAGGCCAGGACCATGGTTTCAGCACAAGACCCAGCTCTCCCTTTTCATAGGAACACAAAGGCTGTGGCTATGCACGTAGAAAGAACGAACATGAGGAGAGAGGTCCTGGAGATGGACAAGGCGTTGGCGTCCAGGGGCACCTGCCCTGCCCCCCAGCTGGCCACCGGGCTTGATGATCTCACTGCCCGTGACTTACTGTGCCCTGTGTGCCCCACTTCTGAAAGCCAGGGGGAGGGCTGCCCACCAAACCCCCTCTGGCCTGCAAACCCACCCTACCCAGGGGTCCCCTTCAGTTGAATTAGTAGAAAGGATAAAGTGAAAATAAAATTCACAGCACAGAAGTTTAGTGACATTCAGTGAAACAACTGAGAAAGAGCTGTGAGGAGGAGGACCTCCCAAGGCCAGTGTGTGCATGGCCACGTCCCTTGTTGGGCCCTGATGCAGTTGGGTGGAGTGTCCCTGAGATCCATGAGCTAACGGCTCAGTCCCCAGCCTGTGGCACTCCGGGGCGGTGGTGGAACCTTTAAGAGGCAGGGCTGAGGAGGTCTGGTTCCCCGAGGTCTTGCCCTTGAAGGGAAGCTGGGAGCCTGCCCACTCTCTCCCTCACTCCTTGGCTGCCAGGAGGTTAGTGACCTGCTCCGCCACTGTTCCCACCCTGAGGTGATGCCTTGCCCCAGGCCCAAAGCAATGGACTGAAACCTCCAAAATCACTGGCCAAAATAAAGCTTTTCTCTTTTTAAGTTGATTGTATCAGGCGTTTTGTTACAGTAACATAGCCCTCTTCAAAAGCTCTCAAGACCCAAAGAACAGAACAGAAGAGAAAACTGAGCTGTGAAAAACTAGGAGGAAAGAGGAACGCAGCTCAAAGATGCTCCCTCCTCTGGCATCTCTTGGTGTTTTCCCCTCGCTGCACCCGCATCCCAGCACTACCGCGCTCCCAGACTGCCAGCTGAACGCTCGCCCCCCTGGGTCTTCCAGCACTGGCCTCGTGAGGAGCTGGCCCTTCGTCAGCAGCAGCCTGCACCTTGGAACGGGCGCTTCCCCCTCTCTTTTCTTTAAAGCATCCCCTTTTCCTCATATCCCGACTTGGTTGACGAGAAAAAACAGCTTGTTACAACAGGGCTGTCACAGCTCCTGGCTCACACACCCAGGCAGAAGAGCCTCGTCCCCAGTGCTGGAGAATAGACCCGTGGACTAAGGAGTAGCTTCCATGGGCTCTCAGAGCGTGGCTCAGGCCTTGAGGTGCTTGGCCATCCGCCTCCTGCTCTCTCTTGGCTATATTACTGCCGTGCTGGGAGGGCATTAAAGGGCATTACTTCTGATGGCATCGCAGTCATTATTTTCAGTGGCAAAAACATTGGATATTTGTCTAAAAATGAAGAAAATCTACAGGGATATCCCCATCCCTGGAGAAAAGATCTCTTCCCGTGCAGGTGTGTAAGCCACAGACCCAGCCCTAGGTGCAGGGCACCTGGCGCGTGGGGGCAGGACTAACAAGCCACCCTGGCTCCTGCTGTTTTCAGAAGGGCCAGGAGTGGGCAGGCCATGGGGCCCTTGTTCCTGGACACAAACACAACACCTGCTGCAGATGACTCAGGTGTGCTCAGTCCTCTCCGACATCCCAGCCTTTCCACCTGAGGAAGCAATGAAAGATCCTGTAGAACCATGTGGCAGGACTGGAGGAGGAACTGTGGCCACAGCCTCACCTAGGCCAGAGGAGGCGGGACAACTCAGCCTGGGCCCGGAGGTTTTGCAAGCAGTGTGGAATTCAAAGAAGCGAATCCCTAGCACTTCACGCTGGAATTCGGGAAAGAGAAGCCTGCTCTCTTCCTCCAGAGACACAGCAGGCTGAGCAAGGCAGGTCTGCAGCTGTCTGCAAAACCAAGTCAGCAGAGGCAAGAAACCGAGCCAGAGGCCACGGGAGCTGCGGGTGTGGAGGCGGCCCAGCACCCACTCAGCACGTGCCTGCATCTTCGCTGATGTGCTGTTGTTCCCTGCCGGTTTCCTTTGGCTTGAGTTGGCTCCTGGGAGGTTTAGGGCTTTGCAGTCAGAGAACTCTGTCCTCATAGACAGCACGTGGTGAGAACTGAGTGGAAAATACACGAGGGTCCCAGGAAATACACACTGCGTGGTTAGTTTTAATTCTGCTTTTATTGTTAAAGCTTAATTGCATCAGAAAAAGGAGTAATGGGAAATGGGGAAGAGAGAAAGAAGATAAAGCAGGACTGGGGGAGACAAAAGAAATAACTGGGGAGAGGGAGGATTGCTGAAAACTGTGGCTACCATAGAGAAAACCTGGAAGTGTGGGCCAGAGGCAGGTGCCAGCCTCCTGCCGGCTCCCGCTGAATTCCAGCAGGTCATGTGGGCAGCCGGGATCTGGAGAGGCAGTTCAGTAACACCTTGACCATGTCAGTGTGATCCTGAGCGTGGAACACACCCGAAGCAACCATTTCTCTGTGTTCTTTCCTCTCTGGGACATCCACTTCCATGGGACCCATGGCCTCAGAAAACCATGTGTGTCTCACCAGGCGAAGTGACTCCCATGCTTGTGCTGGAAAACTGTTTCTCTGTGACAAGCGCTCTTACATCTACATTGGATGGATGGACGGATGGATGGATGGGTGGATGGATGGAAGGAAGGATGGACAGATGATGGATACATGACGCATAGATGATGGATGGATGATGGAAGGATGGATGGAAGGATGGACAGATGATGGATGGATGATGGATGAAGAGATGAAGAGATAGAAGGATAGATAGATGATAGATGGGTGGATGAATAGACGGGTGGATCTCTGGGAGTTACATGGAGTTGTTCAGTATGCTTTTAATTTGTATATAAATGATGTAACACTGCATATTGTTCTGCCTCTTGCTCTCATTTTTTATCAGGACGATCTGAAGACTCACCAGTGTTGCTATATGTGGTTGAAGTCTGGTCACTTCTAGGTTCTGAAGTATTTCCTTATATGGACACGCTACCGTTCACTCGATATTCTCCAGTTGATGGGCCTTTCCTAACATTTTTCTGTCCCACACCTGTCTGCACACCCATTCTGCTATTCCCTTTGCATGTGTGGACAAGTTCCTCTTGGGTAGAAGACTCAGGTGTGGAACAGTGGGGCTGCAGATGCGTGTGACCTCAGCTTCTCTAGCTGTGCAGGCTAGTCCTCTGCAGAGGAGGGGCTCATGGAGACTGGGGTGTGGGAGCAGATGGGACAAGTTTCCTTGCTTTTCAGTCTCTGGTATCTGGTGTCATCGGACTCACTAACTTTTCTCAATCTGACACGCAGGCAATATGATGTACTTTCTGAATGTTTTCATTTACTTTTGACTGATGCTTGTGAAATTGAGACTCTTTCTACAGCTATGTTGGCCATTTCAGGAATTCCTATACTCTGCTCTACTTTCCGTTGGGTTGCTTTGTATTTTTTGGCTATTCGTCATTTATTTCAGTTATGTGCATTGAAACTACCTTCTGTCAATTTGGATTTGCTACTTATTTTGTTTATGGTGCTTTTTCACACTAATTTTATGTTTTAACTCACCAATCCTTAACTCAATGGCATGTGATTTTTTGCATTTTGTTTAAGAAAGCTTTCCCTGTGCCCAAGGTCAAAAAGCACTTCTCCGCAGGTCCCTCTAACACTATAGTTTGTTCCTTGCCTTTAAATTCTCAATCCACACTGAATTTGTCTTTGAGTGGCACGTGAGCTAGGGATGTCAGCTGCCCCACAGCACGTATTCAGCGGTCTCCTTTCTTCAGTCTGTGCCACTCTCTGTCGTATTTCAAATATCCATAAGCATGAGGACCAGTTTCCAGGCTGCGTCTGGTGCTGACTGGTTGGGAGACTGGTTTCTTCAGCAGGAGCTGTGATGATTGGCATGTGCTGGTGGGAAAGGTCCCGGAGGGGGGCAGGGCTGAAGAGACAGGGTGGGGCCTGTGGTTCCAGCAAGGACATTCCTGTAAGGTTCCAGTAAGGGCGTTTCAGTAAGGACTCCCAGGTGACGGGGAGCCCAGGGCAGGCCTGCTGGGGTGGACACAGGGAACCGGGATCATTTCTGCTTTTTCCCTAAAAGACAAACAAAATGGTGGTGGCTGTGAGCGCAGAGGGAGGGGCCGTTGGGAGCCAGAGCTGAGCCCCATCCTGGGGGATGGGGGGTTGTGGCTGGTGATGGGAATTTGCTGGGATTTGTGGCCTTCCTTCTGAACCCACTTGGAATCACAGCACCAGAGAAACCATAGCATCTACACCCCGCACCTCCCATGAGCCAGGCAGCTGCCCATGTCGGATTCGACCGGGCCCTGGCTCCCATCTGTGTGGTGGCCGGCTCTCACTGTGATCTAACATCTCCTGACGTCCACTGTCTCGCCACTTTGTTCTTTCCTGTGACACCAATGACATTAGCAAATGGCGATGGTTTTCTCAGTCCTCGTATCAGTACCTCAGAAAGGTAAAAGGGACCCCTGCCAGGTCCTCAAGCCCTCAGATATTACCACGGCTGACTTCTATGTTTCCCATTCTAGACAGGAAGAACAGCCTTGCTCCTCTGTGTCCAGGAGAAGAGAAGCCAGTCACTACTTAGAAAGTGAGGATAGGACCCCAGCCCCTCACACACACGTCCAGGGCAGGCCGTGCAGCTCACCTGGCTGTGGGGAAGCCCTTGAACGAGGAGCCACATGGCTCAGATCCCCACTTTGGCAGTGATACCCAGTGCAGCTTAGCTTGGTGTGGGGTAGGAAATTCGGATCTGTAACATCCCTGACTGTCTTGGGCCCTGCAACTCCCTGCACTGGCATCACAGGAGTCCACACAGGGCCTATCTATGATGCTATCGCCCTTCACCGGGGCATGTAAGACAAGCCCAGATGCTTGGGCAATTCTTGCAGACCCTGCGTAGGACAGCATCTCCATGCAGCGAGCGCTGAGGCCCCTCTGGGCAAGTCGCCCCCGTTCTTCCTCAGGATGTTCCCCTGCAGTTCTCCTGCGTCTCAGCTGAGCTGACCACACCTCCCTTGGCAGGCAGGCACTCACCTCCGGTAGACCAGGCCCTCAGCAACAGGAGCTGCTGGTAAGCATAACACCCAAAGTCCAGGGGGCAGTAACCAGGCTCTTCTGGATCAGCTGCTACATGCCCCCAGGCCTCCAACACCTATGGAGGTGACAAGTATGCCATCGTGCTTTTAAGTTACATGCCAAATAAATATTTCATTGCTTCTCAGTCTTCAAAACAGCTTCCTTTTGGATGTTTGCTGAAAAGGTGAGGAACCTGAGGTTTGTTCTGAGTGTGTGCAATAGTCCCATCTATCTGCCAAATAGCTCTTTCTACTGGCAAACCACAATCAGCCTGAAAAGTAAAGAAGGGCCCTCCTGGAGCAATGGCGAGAAACCAAAGTCTCGGTGTCCCCTCTTAGAGGGGAATAAGAGGTCTCAGATGGGAACAGGGGAACCAGCAGGCCACTGAAGTGCACATTTCCAGCTTGGAGGAATGCAGGACAATTTCCAGCAAGAGAGCCACCTCCCCCCTTTCCCACCTGCTTCCTGAGCCCTTTTTCCCTTTAATGGTGAGGAAAGCACATTAACACCTAAGTGATTCTGCAATCTGTACACAAAGTTCTGGAATCTTGAAATTCAGCCCCGGTACACTCTCAGAGAAGCCTGAGCATAAAAAGTACCAATGTCATCTGTCCCATCGGGCAGGAAAATCGGAGAGGGCAAGTGTGGCTAGGTACAAGTGATGTTCCGAGGAGCAGGCGGGCCCCTGGGGGATGGGCCCTGCTCCGTCCAGCCCTGAGTAGAGCAAGGTGGTCCTGGGAGCAGCCCTGCCTGCCCATCTCCCTCCTGCCTCCCTTTCCAGCATTCACAGTGACACAAAAGCTCTCGGAAGGAGCCTGTTCTTCAGGACCTGCCATCCCCAGGAAGAACTGATCAGGGTGACAGGCTGTCACAATCAGTCACAGAGAGTGAGGGTGAGTCGGACAGGCTGCTGCACTGGCTTCCTCTCCCCGCGCTGCTTGCGACCTCCATCGACCTCAGCTCCCCAGCTGGAATGCTGGGGTCATATTCCTACCTAGCGGGATCACTGAGGGTTGAATTGAGAAAGGGGGGGAAATCTCTTGGCCTAGGTATTGGCACACAGTAGGTGCTTGAAAAGTGCTTGCTGCCATGCTTAGTGCCCTTTACCCCTTTTCCATGCTCAGGAGGCCTGCAGGACTGGGGAGGGTTTATTTCACCAGGAAACACTGCCTTCTATTCTGAAGCAAGACACAGGCACACCTCAGACACCCGCGAGCTCCGCCACACAATGTCTAGGTTTCCCATGCACATAAGCTGGGTTTGCACTGTCCAGGGTTCTAGTAAGGGCACAATGGCACGGTGTCCGAGCAGGCCCGCACCGTGGTTACAAATGCATTACTGTGAGCAATGCTGGCAGTCCTCTGAGCCTTCCGTAATCAGCTACGTCAGTAATCAACACAGGCTGTGAAATGCACTGTTTTACCTTGGTCTTAGGAACTGCAATTCAGGAGGCACAGGTTTTTCATGAAATTGAGAGTTCTCTAAAGAGAGGCAGGGGCCGAGGCTCAAGAAGGCCAACACCACAGCTCCACAGTCGTTCAGGAAGAGCCACAAGAAAGCGCTCAGGTCCACGAGCCTCAGCTGAGGGGTCAATAGCAATCTTTGGTCACAGTTTCTGGGCAACCTGCAGTGAGAGCTGCAGGAACTCCAAGAATCAGCTGGCTGCTGAGAGTGGTCCCTGGGCTTCAGTGAGGATACTGTGTTTGACCAAAGCAACCCCATCTTAGGTAGAACTTGGTGTGACACCATAGCTGTGGAGGGTCTTGCCTGGAGGTCGAAGGCTGCTGGGTGATGGGGTGGTGGTTGCTGACGATTGGGTGGCCATGGCAGTTGCCAAGACAGTGAAGCTGGCTGCCTTGATTGACTCTCCACAGATTTCTCTGTACTGTTGTTCGACCGCATTTTACCCACAACAGAACTTTCAAACTTTGTCTCTGCTTCATCAGCTAAGTGGCTAAGTTTGTGTACTGATCTGAATACTTTGTCGTCATTCCGACAATGTCCACAGCGGCTTCTCCAGGCGTGGACTTGGAAGCAGCTCCTCATCCGCTGAGGCCTAACCCTGGACTGTAGCAGCCAGTCGCATCTCCACAGTCCTCTTCTAACCCTACCTCTCTGCTGCTTCCACCCTACCTACAGGGACCCCTCTACTCAGGCCCTGAGTCCCCCGGGTCATCCACCAGGGTGGAAATCAACTTCTTCCAAGCTCCTGTTTGTGTTGATATGTGGCTCCACCCTGTCAGTCACAAAGGTCCTTAACACCATCTAGAATGCAAGTCCTTTCCACAGGATTTCAATCTCCTTTGCTGAGATCCATCAGAGGAGTCTGTCCATGACATTCAAAGCTTGAGAAAACATATTTCTTAAGTGATAAGATTTGGAGTCAGAATTGCTCCTTGATCCATTAGTTACAATGGCCGCTGTGCCCTTTGGAACAAAACCATCATCGCTGTCATTGTACCCTTCCATCACAGATTTGGGGTCACCAGAGCACAGCCAGAGCAGAGTTAATGAAATTCTTAGGGCCTGGGATTTTCAGAGCGGTCAACTGGCTTCAGCAGCACATCACCAGCTGCATGAGCCCCTGGGAGAGTCAGCCTGCGCTTGGAAGCTTGGGAGCCAGCACTGACTTCTCTGGGCTCTGGGAGTCCTCAGTGGCGTCCCCTGCTTACGAAAGCTGTTCCTCCTCCACTGAGAACCCGCTGCTCAGGGGGCACCTCCATGGGCCCTCCCATCTCCTGGCTGCAGGAGACCTTCTCACTGCTGCTTCACCTGCAGACTCCGGGTGCAGAGGTCACTGCCGTCCCCAGGCCTCTGAACTGCCTCCGCCAGCTTCAGGTGTGTCCTCTGCAGCCTCCTCACCCTCTCAGCCTCCGCAGGTCTGGGGAAGGTGAGGGCCATGCTCTGGAATAGGCTTTGGCTCCAGGGCATGTTGTGGCTGCTTTCACCTTCAGTCAAGACCTCTGCAGACCTACCCACCGCAGCACGGAGGCTCGGCTCCCTAAGCTCCCTGTGCTCCTGGAGCAGCATCTTTAATTTCCTTCAAGACCTTTTCTTTTGCATCCACTGCCTGGAAAGCAGGTGCTGGCGGCCTGATCTTGGCCTTCCTAGGATTTCCTCACCAGGCTCCGTCACTTCCTGCTGTTGATTTAAAAGGAGAGACATGGGACTGTCCCCTCACTTGAGCACATGGGGGCCATTGTGGGCATATTAACTGGCCCGATTTCAAAATCATCCTGTCTCAGAATAGGGAGGCCCAAGGAGAGGGAGAGAAGTGGGGGTGGCCAGCAGTGGAGTGGTGACAGCTCAGACAGCTCTGCTCCATGAAGCTCATCCTCCGGGGGCCGCCTGAAGTGTCCCAGAACCGTAGACATGCACACTGATGCAAGTTTTGAAATTATGAAGAATTACCACAATACGACCCAGCGATACGGAGTGAGCATGTGCTGTTGGAAAAACTGGCCCAGGATTCCTCAGCACAGGCTTCCTAGAGTCTGCAAAACTGCGTCCTCAGTGAACAGAGTAGAGGCAGAAGGAACGAGGCTTGCACGCCCCCGTCACGCCCCGTCACGCCGGCCGTCGCGGGCCCTCCTGTGCATCGATTCTTTAACATGCAGAAGTTTGTTTTAATCAGAAAAGGTCACTCTCACATAAACAGTTTTCGTACAAAGCGTGATGAGATGAAGGACAGGGCAGAGGGAGATGGACCTTTGCCACCGCTTCTCTGCAAGGAAACGAGAAACATTAAAAATGCATTTGGCCCTGATAGGCTGAATTCATTTTAACTGGCGTAAATAGGACAGATGAGCTATTCAGATGTCTGAAGAGCACCATATAATGAAATATTGATCATCTTCTCATGACTCTGGCAGGAGGGGCTGATAATTTGTTTTCTCTCGGCATTAGTATTTGGTGGCACCAATAATGAATTATATATGGCCAGCTCATATCCTGCACCCAGTTTTATTTACCTATACAGTATGAAACTCATCTATCAAAGTTTAGAGGTAGAAAGATATAGCTTTAAGTTCATAATCTTTAAAGATTTCTGCACTGATAGCATTCACTTTCTTTGGCTATTGGTCAACAAGGTATTTTTTCAAGTCTCCTAGGATTATTCAACCATAATAATTGTTTATTCATAGTACCTTTTGTTTTAAAATTCAGAGATATGTGGAGACTGGCTGCCTTTATTATTTGCCTTTAAAATAAAACACGGAGGATTTGACACTGCTGAGCTGGAGTGGCATTGTGGGTGAATCCTCAGCAAGAGAAGCTCGGCACCTTCACAGGGAGGAGACTCTGCTGGTGCAGATTTAATTTTATGACATTGCTTTGGAAACCCAGACTCAGTGGGTTTTTTCTTTACTGCAAAGAAAACTCATCTTAGGATGATAGACCCTCCAGATCCCCAAGATGTAATATGTGGATGCGGATGGATTTTGTTACTTTTCTCTCCAGAGAACTTGAAGCTCTTTCTCTGAGGCTGGATTTTCAATGCATGTAAAGGTGAATTCTCAAGTAACAGGATGGAAATCCCACTCAGGCAGCGTAAGCTCCACTCTGCCAGCTGCTCCCGCAGGCAGGCTCCCCAACACACCGCCCCATCCGGAGCCCTTCCGGGCCTCCTCCCCTCAGCCCCTCACACCAGCAGGAGTCCTGGGTGCGCTGCTCTGGGAGGAGTTGGCATCTGCCTCGTGGCTATGATCCCCTCTGAGACGCAAGCGTGTTGGAAGCTCGGGTCAGTGCCACAGGCTGCACAGGGCCTTCCAAGTCAGCTTTCCGCCAACAATGTCTGCAGGAAGGATGACGCCAGCGTCGCCGCCGAGGATAGTGAGCACTCCCTGCAAACCTAACCAACCACCTCCTGGCCCGTTCACGCCTGCCCCACCCACAACCCCGGGATCCCGGAACCTCAGATCTCCTACTGAGAGCATCTCCAGCCCGCCCTCTTTCTCTGCATCCAGATGCCCCTCCTGCTGGACCACCATCCCCGCTCAGCATCGCCCTCGTGTCTCCTGCTAATGCCGCAACCTGGCGAGGCCCTGCACCAAGTTCAGCTCCTCTGACGGGTTCCTGCCCTCCGACCAGAGTGCACGATAAAGGTATTGCCCTATACATCCCCTAGTGGCTCCCCCAAAGTTCAAAACCTTAATGTAGCCTTGGGCCTACCTGTCCACCACCTGCCTGTCCACCACCTGCCTGTCCACCTACCTAAGCTCCTGCCTGTCCACCTGCCCGAGCCCCTGCCCGTGTGGTTCCTCTCACTGGTGCACCTCTGCTCCTTCAGTCCCTCCTCAGCCCTCTTCTCTGGGGCTCTGTTCCCTCACACCTTCCATTACTCATTCCCCTGAGCTTCCTGCTCCAGGGGCATGGCCTTCTCTAGGCACTTACAGCCCCTCTCTGAACATCTTCTAGGTCCCTGGCCCTCTTAAAGCTCCCCTTCACCTGGTCAATGTTAGTCTCCCTGGGGTTGGAATCTGCATGGGGCCTGGGGCCTCCCACGTCCCCAGCTGCGCCCTGTCCACCTGGCCCTCCTGCAGTACCTGTATGTAGCACAAGCTCAGCACACGTGCCCCAAGTGAAATGAACGTGCCCACTTCACACTGACCTCGTTCAGCCCCGCGCTAATGAGCCACTCCCAAAAGAATCCAGAGGCAGACACTGGGCCCGACTCCACTAAATCCTACTGTTGGCCCAAATGTGTGTTCAGAAATGATTCAAGCTCTGCCAAGAATGAAGTCGCAGAGTAAAACAACACGTCACCACCTGAAGGGGGCGTGGGCAGGTCATGGAGAGGCGTTTTCTCACCCAAAGAAACATCTCGCCTGCAGACATTCAGGGATGTGGAGGGTCCACATCAGGGCACACCCACGGTGCCCGGGCATGTCTCGTCCCTCTACATCTGCTGGGGTCGCTGAGACCTCACGTCCTCAGGCTGGGACTGCTCCAGTCCTTCCTGCCCAACCTGGGGCTTCTCTCGGGAGACTTGGTGGCTCACTGCCTTCCAGGGGCTCCCTCTTCAGCAGCACTGAGCCAGTTTGTGTCTCTGTTTCGAACCTGGAGTTTGCCACACCCCCAATGCCCACCAAGGCCTCTGGGACTCAAGGGGCACCATGAGCTCCAGGACTGAACTGGGAGAGGGAGAGAGAGGGACAGGATGCAGCAGAAAGAGCATTCCAGGGCAAAATGTCATGAGACCTGCAAGCTTCGCATAGACTTGGAGGAAATGAAATCAAGGAGGGAAGCGAGACCTGCAGAGATTCCAGGGGAGACCCAAGGGGGTGTGACAGGGACAGGGCCCCATGGGCCTCGGAGCCCCAGAAGGACCCTGAGATTTTATCCTGAGGACAGTGGGCCTGGGAAGAGCATGAGAAAAGGGTTCTGTGATTGTGCTCTTGTTTCCAAAAGATATTTCAGGTCAAAGTAAAAAGAAAGGCCCTGAGAGAACAGGACACACTCGATGCCAACGGAGGCCTTGGGTGCTCAGGATACGACTGAGGATGCCATGCATGCAGCAGGGGCCAGAGGGCGGGCGGAGGCAGGGACACTCCAGGGGCACCCAGCAGACTGACTTCCATCACCGTCTTGAAGGGCTAGAATCTCTGAGTTACTAGGCGGCAGACATTGTTCTGGGTTCTAGATGGGGGCTTCAGCTTGGCCAGGGAGGAGGAGTTGGCGGCACTTGTACTTTAGAACATGCTTGGCTGGTGATAAAAGCTGCAGAGTTGCTGGTACACAGATGGGGATTGCATTAGTCAGCAGTTAACTTAAGAGAAATGTTGATCTTGGCTTTTGGTTTTGTAGGTTCCAATCCAAGAACAGGTGGCCCCATGGTGTCGGGCCTCTGGCAAAGGCAGCCCCCCATGGCAGGAGCATGGGGCACAGCCAGCTCCTCCTCGTGATCCAGGAGGCAGAGTGAAGGATGCAGAGGTGGGGTCCCCCAGTGCCCCACACCCTGCCTCTGAAAGACTCTGCCATCTCCCAGCACCCCCTGGGCACCCACCCTTTCCCTAATGGGCCTCAGGACTACACATGCAGACCACAGAGCGGGGACTGTGGCCGAGGCCCAGAGGAGAAGCCCAGGTCATGAGCAGGAGCACCTGACATCCTAAGAGGTGACGCGGTAGCTGGAAGGAGGAGATAGGGGGAGCTAAGCCACCCTGGCTTAAATTCCAGCATCTCCCTAATCTGCCAGGCCACCTGGGAGAGGCTGCTTTCCCTCTCTGAGCCAAAAGCATGTCACCTGTGACATAGAAACGGTATCATCACAAGGACAAGCCCTACTGAGTAAGAAGCCTCCCCTGGTCCTTCTCTACCTGGACAGATTTCAGCCTCCCTCACTCTGAGCACCATGATGAAGACCCCAACACACAGGTGAGGAAATCCAGGCACAGGATGGGACGGGAACCAAGACTTCCCTGGGACCAAAGCCCATCTTCTAAGCTGCCGTCTCAGACATTCGACCCACAGAAAGTGAGACCCCACGACTCCCACAGAACACAGCTTAGCATCTGATAGCCTTAACTAAAACACCCACTCTGAGAGGTTGACAGATAAAACATGAGCACAATGCCCAGCACACCGTGGGTGCCCAATAATTGATCATGGTCATTATGGTTACCGGAAGCAGGGACCCTCAGGCGCTCAGTGAAACACAGGGACATCCTGGGAAGGCAGCGTCAAGTCGGGTTCTGACGCTCCCTACGTAAGAGGACAAGTCCAAAGTCAAAGGGTTAAGCTTTCTCAGCTGGAGGCTTTTTCTAAAGGCAGGGAATGTCTAGAACTCAGCCCAACTTGGAGGAGAGGAGGGGCCAGTGGCCACAGAGACCAGCCTGTAGGGGAGAGTGTGGGGTGCGGGAGGCTCTGGATGCCATTTCAAATGTGTATGATATTGGAAAAGAGGAAAGACATCCAGCCTTGGAAGTGTGCAGGAAGGAACAACATGGAAAGCAGTGCACCCCCCAAACAGCCTGCTAATCCCAAGCACCAGGCTGATGTTCTATGTGTAGAGCCAAACCAGCTCTCTTTCCAGAATGACCAGGGCGAGCCCAGTGTCCTTTCAAAGATGCAGGTGCAGAGGCGAAGATGGTGGTTTAGCCTGCTTCTCTGGCACCAGCAAGTGGGACCAGCTTGCACCAGGTGCCCAGGCCTTCCAGTCCAGAAGCAGTGCTGGGCGCTGGACGGCAGCATTGGGCCCTGGACGGCACCTTCTCCGGGCACTTCACTTGCCTGCACATCACACAGGAGAAGGAGGGAGTCCGTGCTCTCCTTTCCCTTCCCTTAAATGTGCCCGCGGTCCAGTGCCTCGTCTTCCACAGGCCCATTCGCCATCAACACACGGAGTTCACGTCTTTCTTGGCGCATGAGAGAGGACAGTGTCGGTGCAGGCTGCTGGGTGCCTAACAGAAGGATGGCGGGCACACCTCAGCACCTTCTGGCATCTGTGCCCTTACATGCGCCCTGCGAGCGTCCAGCTGTTAAGAAGACGCATAGCCAACCAATGGCCCATGAAGAGCAGAGGTTGTGCTTTGTGCAGAGCCAAATCCAGCTCCACTTCCCTGGGACGCTGGGAGAATCTCCTGTCTTCTGTCCTCTGCTTATGAGGAGGTTCTCATGGGAGCGGGAAGGGCACCTGGAAGTCTGTAGTAAAATCAAGCGTTCTAGGGAAGGAAACGCCTGCCCCCAGGCGAGCACTGGGCGCCAGGCAGCCACCGTGGCAGACGGCCTGCCACTTCCACCCCTGTGTGGCAGTCTTCTGTTGCCTTCTGAGAGTCACCGGTTGGTCCCCAGGTGAGCTGTGTGGGATGAGGCTGCACTTACTTGTCCCCAGCAAGAGGGGGAGCTTGGCCTGGTGTTTAGCCAGAGTCCCAGCAGGTGGCACTGTTCCCTCTGACTTCTCATCAGCCCCGAAGAGGGGCACCTAGGTGGGAGGGGGCTGGCTTGGTGGGGTCCTCCAGGGATGCAGCCGCCTGGGCCAGACAGGAGAAAGGAGGGGACCTGTGCCGCGGCAGGACAAGGGCCCGTGCAACCTGCTCACCGCAGTGGGTCCTGCAGGCCGAGTCCACAGTGGCTCGCTTAGGTTGCCAGCAGATAAGCTCAGAAGCTTTGCCTGAGGGGGAAAGGAGTTCCATCAGAGCCTCCCCGAAGGGCAGCTTGTTTAGAAGATCCTCTCCCACTGAGGTCGACTGGCCCTCTGGAGCGGGATTCTCCAGGACTGTCATTCGGACCTCGCCACTAACAGGCCCAACAGGACAACCTCGGCCTTGGCCTCTGTCTCCGGAATGGGAGACTGTTCTCGTGTCTAGAAGGGAGACGTCAACGGAAGCCGCCTCTTGCAGCGACTGGGCGGGCGGAGGAGGTGTCTTCCAGGAAACGATAGCATGTCCACACTGACCACCTGATGGCCGCACTTGTCATTGTCATTCCTGTGGTTACCATATCCTGCATGCAAATGCCACTCAATCTGTTGACAGGGGCCAGGCTCTGGAGCAGACGCATGGCAATACAGATATCACGGCGCAGTCTCCAACTTCAGGAAACACACACATGTGTTTTTCCAAGAAAAGAAATAAACAGAACAAAAATATCAAAATAACCAAGAAGGTTATGACCCAGCACTGGAGGAGAGATGCCGGCAATATTCCTACAGGACCAGGCTGGGGACAGCGTTGGCCAGAGTGCCCCCGGGACCCACGTGAAGGGTGGCAGTCTATCCAAAGTCCTTGCAGAGGCCTAAGAAGGGTCGTTGTGACTGGGAAATAGGAGGTGAAGACCAAGCATAGCTAAGGCCAAACCAGAGCGAGGCTGAGCAGCACTGGGAGCTGGCCAGGGAGCCCTGCATGGCCCCAAGGCTGTGGGTCCCTCTGAGAACACTTCCTTTGGGCCTCTACAGCCCCAAGCTGTCCTGTGAGGCCTGGAAAGAAACAGCCTCCCTTAGCACCTGCTCCTGCAGCTTTTGGAATCCTCCATGTGTGTGGGTGAAAGTTGACTTCCTGCAGGTCCACGCCAGTCCTGTGGAGGAGGGCAGGAGGCCTCCCTGCCACTCCACAGACTGGAAAGGGACAGGTGAGGGGTGGCTGAGTGGAAGAGAGCCCAGTCTGCAGCCCAGCAGCGCCTCCCTGACTCCTGTCTCTTCTAATGAATGGATTTAGTTAACTCCAAGGTGGGGGAGCCAAAGAGGCTTCTGGGCTCCAGGTGAGGGATGGAAGGGCAGGCAGCGGGGAAGGGAGGTAGCGAGCTCTAGAAGAGGGCTGTGGGGAGACTGGTCCAGGGACACAGAGCAAATGGCTGCAGGCAGAGGCAGCCAGGTGAGCACAAGAGAGGCCCCCCACTCCTGGGAACTCTGAGTGTGGGTGAGGCTGGGCTGGGATCCGCGCAGAGCCCAGGAGGAGAGGCCGATGTTGCTGGGAGCATCTTTGCCTGGCTCTCCTGGCACAGCTGGTTTGTGGAGACCCACTGAATTCACTGCTTAGAGTCCATTTCCAAATGCAGCCTCTCCCACAGGTGACAGGGGAGCAGTTGATGGTCCCACCTGCCCCTCTCTCTCCTGGAGCCACCACCTCAGACAAACTCGCATTTACTCGACAGTATTTTTCAAGTCAACCCCACATTGACTAGTATGTAAAAATTAACAAATAAAATGCTTCTCTATTTTTTAAAAATATAGCATTTTCTTAAGATATATATAAAGTTATAGATTTGGTAATAACAGTTAAAACTTGTTTCCTGATAAACATCTTAATTGTCACTCAATTGTCACATGCCATCCCCCGGGAAGCTCACACACACGGCCCTCCAGCAATCTCCAGCACTGGAGCGGGAGCTCCACTGGGCCTGCTGGGCCCGGAGTGAACCTGAAGTGGAATGTGGGGTGCTGCACTCATGTCTCCCATGCTCTGGTCCTGCCGGGTTACTCTGTGGCTCCTGGTTTCTGTCACCTGTCCCTGGACATTTCCGTTGTTTCTGGTTGACCTGCCCATTCCCAGGCCTCCCGCCTGAGCTGGCAGCCTGGGCTGGAGCTGCCCGATGAGGGCCCCCCACAGCCCTGCCATGGACTGTACCCTGCAGAGCTCACGGCCTGCCTCAGGGCCAGCAGAAGGGCTCCCCGTGGTCTGCCTTCTGTGCCACAGACACCAGGCTTCCCTATTGGCCTCAGGTGGCAGGAGCACTGCCCTCCCCAGCCAAACTCATGAAGAACCTCCATGTGGGGAGAAACTGAGAGGTCATCCCCAACAAGCCCGCTGCCTGCCAGAGAGCAGCCAAGGCTGGTCACATTCTCCCCATGAGATGCCTGGGCCATCCCAGCACCGAGGTCATTTCAGTTCTAAAAACAGGAATCTATAGCTATTTAAAAATAGCTTCTCTTTTAAAAATAAAGTGAGACCATCCAGTCCCCTAGGGCTGCTTTGAAATTAGTTCACTCCTTTCATAGGCACAAGGTGAGCCCTACAGAGAGACACAGGTACACTGAACCAAGGACTCTCAAGATGACCAGTCCTGGACAACTGTGAGCTACAAATACACTGACTGAACACACCCCAAATTATCAACCTCAGCATTGTCTTTAAAGCCAATAATTATAATAATTCAAATTATTAGGAAAACACTGAGAAGAGAAAACTCCTGAGATGGCCTATAGTTGATGTTGTAGGAAGAGAAGAGCAGAGGGGAGGCTAGTCCAGGCACAGGTTGTGGGCCACAAGCAGGAGGCCACTGCAGGTTCTCCAGTGTCCCTTTGAACTTCAACCCCCAACCCCTAGCCACCCTTGGGGCCCCACATCCCGCTTATAACCCAACCAATCCAGAAGGAAAAGCCACTTCTCCTCACGCTCCGCCTCCCCAGTTCAAAGCGTTCCTGCCTCACATAACCCCTCCTCTCCCATCTGCAGATCATGTGGCTTCAAGTAGAACATGGATGCCTTCCTTTCCCAAATTCTCATTATAAAGAGGTGCTTCTAACTCTGACCTTGTGGGCATATTTCCAGCTGCTACCTAGTTTTGCAGCTGAATGGGAATGTGTCCCAGGACCTGGTCCTTCTCTGACTCACATCTGTATGGGCTCCACCAATGCTTTGATTCCAAAGATCCCTCAGTTTCAAGAGATGTGGCTTAACACTATCTTCAGAAGTCACGCACTGCCCATCCAGCGGAAGAATATTCTCCATCCATCAACATAATGATTGCAAGAGCTACAAACAGGTACCAGGCAAGATGGCCTGCCATAGTGGTGGTGGTGGTGGCCGTGAGAACAGCCAGCATTCAGTCTACAATAGAGCCAGAGTCGGAAGCAGAGCATCCCCCAGCAGCCCAGCTCAGAGACTCATGCAGCATCCATAGGATGGAGGCTGGTGGCCTACAAGAGCAAAGGACAGGATTGGTCAGCAGTTGATGGGCTCTCCACATGTCGCTGACCCTGCCAGAGGCCGCACAGCAGTGTCCTGTTCTGAGCTCGACACCGGCACATGCCGCCGCACCCTCCCCAACAAGCTGGAGACCAGTTGTTTCCCACGAGTTTTCTCCTGCTGCTGCTGCTGCTGCTGCTGCTGCTGCTGCTTTCACGCTGTTGAATTATCTCTGGATCCAGGTCATGATTTTAAAAGTCTTATAAAAAAAAATGCCATGATACAATTTTACTGGCTGTTTATCTTTGAAAATTTGCATGTACATAAATCCCCAAATTAGAAATGAAAATATTTATACTTATGTAAATGTTTAATTGGGAAAAGGGGATTTAATATTAGTTTTTAACTTGCATTTTAATTAAAAATAAAAATAGAGCATATGCATATTCTTCCCTCTTTAAAAAAAAAAAAAAAACCTTCCCAGAAGTTCAAGTTCTGCAAATGTTTCACGTGTGTCCGGGGGAAGTGCAGGTCATTTCATGGGAATTAGTGTAGTTGGGAAGCATCCCTCATGAACAACTCTCACACTAGGTGAAAGCATTTACAGCTTGAGTAGCATAAATAAGCAAAATGAAGAACTATGATCGCACTGTTTACCAACAGATCCATAATTACAAAATAAATTAGCCATGAAATGAAACGCTTTGGGTTTTCTGCAATATTGTTATGAGAGATTGGGTAAATTTTTTTTTCCAAATTAATTCTGGGAAAGCTCAAAGGTAAAATATTGCAAAAAGACTTATGATGTTTTTGAAAATATCAGAACACCTCACCGTGATTCATGCACATTTCCATTTGCACAGCTGAGGCTGCAAGCTGGCCACTGACCGTGAGGAAGAGACCCAGCCAAGAAGCCTCTCCATGAGGGGGAAGTCCCTGCCACCCACAAGCAGCAGGTCTGGGTTCCAAGAGCCACGCGTGCTTTACCCTCCTGTGAAACTCTGACCTCGGTTCCACAGAAACAGTAAGGGCCGGATATGCTCCCCGTTCAGAGAATCCTGGCCACGAGATGGCCCAGCAGGGCTGCAGGGGGTGGGGTGTTCCTGGAGTCTCTCCAGCGCCAGGACAACAGCTCCCAACCCCCAGTCTCCCTGGGGATGTGGGCATGTGCTGCCGTCCATCCCAGCTGGAAACTCAGCATGCACAGAACATAAATGTCCCCACAACAATGTGGCTCCCAGCTTCCTGCTTTAAGAACAGAATACACGAAAGCTGAATCCCAGGGGACAGAATTGCAAGCCCCTTCCTAAGCCTGGCAATGCTCCTCACACAGCCGTCCCTACTTGGTTGGCCGGGTGCCCTCTTCTCTTTTGCTTCTTAAGTTTTACTTTCTATTCGGCATCAAGCTTTTAGCTTTATTAGATCCGTGCTTGTTACTGGGAACCCCAGTTCTGCAAGAAATGGACAGCGGGCAGGGCTGGGCTTGCGGCTCAGCGGTACAGCACTTGCCTAGCACGTGTGAGGCACTGGGTTCCATCTCCAGCACCACATAAAAGACCCAGATAAACAAAATAAAGGCTTGTGTCCATCTACAACTAAAAATATTTTTTAAAAAAATGGATGGTGGGAGGCAAGTCTGGGTTCCCACGGGGAGAACCTGCACCTCAGCTCCCCGGCTGGAGGCTTCCACCTGCTCAGAGGGTCTCCAAGGAGTTGGCCACAGACACCAGGCACATGAGTGAGGGCCACCAGGCTGTTTCTGAAGTGCTCTCCGTCTGCCAAGCGCTGGGCTGAGTGCTCCAGCTTTATCTTCTGAATCCCCCCTGACGCTCCGAGAAGGTGGATTATCCAATGCCAGACTCTTACCCAGCTCTATAAGGAACAGTTGCCAGAGGTTAATTGTAAAAATGCAGTTAAAATTACACACACAATCTAAAACTGTGCATTTTAACTGGCAGCCTGCAAACACACACTTATTAGCCAGTCTTAAGAAACGACACCAAAGCCTTTCAAGTCTGGCCGTGACTACACGTCTGCAGTGTCTCTTCCTGAGCTCTGGCTGCCATCACAAGGCATCCCTGGCACTTCACTGGTTTCTTTACACCAGCATGACCCACCTCCACCGCAGCCCACTATCCTCTCTGAGGACACGTCCCCAGTCCTAGTTTGACAACACTTCCCTTCTGGCAACTCACTTTCCAAAACATGCAACATAGTTCTCATAAAACAATCCCCTTTCTGCACTCCCATTCCATTGGTGTACACAGCATTTAGTCAAATTACATAATTACAACAAGATGCGCAATTGCATCAAATGATTTGGGAACAAACACAACTGAATCTCATTGAGCGGAGGCTTCTGCTGGAGGCTCATCCTGGGTGACAAGTGTTCAGCTGTGGGCAGCAGCATGGGGCTGCAGGGACCTCTTCCCACCCGTGTGTGGCCAGCATGGAGAGCGGTGGCACCAGGGAACCACATGAGGACAGGCCTCCGTCACACCTCTGTTACCACCATTGCCGCCACTGGGGAGACCCAGAGGCCCCACAGCCTGCTCACAGCCCCGGTGCTGGGCTGCAGCTCAGCGGTGGCAGCATCCTGCATCCTACTAACCAGCGAGGCTGGGGCGGCTCTCCACCCACGTACAGCCTTTGAGGCCCATGAAACTCCCATACTGTCACCCTGTTGAGCACGTCTTTGGAACAGTAAGGTTTGTGAACAACAAATTGCTATCCTGCCATTTGACAGTTCAGCCCTAACCCCTTGCTGTGAGCTGAACTATACATCGCTCTCCCCCAAATCCGTACATTGACATTCTGACCCCCAGGAGCTCAGAATAATCCTGTATTTGGAGACAAGTCTTCAAAGAGGTAATTAAGCTAAAAACTACATAAAAATCATACTTGGTAGTTAAACACCAAAATCAGGAGTGAGACTGGAGTATCTATTAATGCCATTATTGTTCACATTTCACGGAAGCTTCTAGAGATGCAGCAAGGCATAAGAATGCCTCAGTTCAACCACTTGGAAAATATCTGATGGTGTCAACTGCGGCTGAGCACAGGCACGTGAGCCTGGGGCCCTAACCAACCTAAACAGGTGTTTGTGTAGCAGTGGGTGCATTTAGGAATGTTCACATCCATCTATTTGTAACCATCAGCTGGAGACCATCCGCATGACCCTGGTTCAATACAACACATATGTCCATCCACAGAGTGGAAAGCTATGAAGCAGGAGTCAATCAGTGTTCTCTGTAAGTGCCAGATAATAAATTCTTTGGGTCTTTGAATGAAGGGGCAAAGCCAAGAATACCATACAGGTATTCATGTAGCCATTTACTTACACAAAACCACCGCTAGCTCAAGAGTCTGTGCAGATGTTGTCCACGTGGGACTCCAGCAGGTGAAGCCCAAGCCAGCAACCATCTGAAGTGACAAGAAAGGAGGGGGTGGGCTGGGATTGTAGCTCAGCAGTAGAGCGCTTGCCTCGCATGCGTGAGGCCCTGGGTTCGATCCTCAGCACCACATACAAAGCAATAAAATAAAAGACATTGTGTCCATCTACAAAAAAAAATTAAAAAAAAAAAAAGAAAGGAGGAGGTCTACTAAGGGGTGCAGAGAGAGTCCAGTGACAGCAGCACCTTGTCCTCTGATGGTAGGCAGGTTCCTCTGTGTGCTCGATTGTGCAATTCATTGAACTGTAAGCATGAGGACGTGCGTTCTGCCGCATGTATATTTAACTTCAATTAAAAGTTTTGTCAAAGAAATTATAGGTGGATGTTTACTAGTTGGAGACAGAAGCAGACATCATAAGTGGAGAGGAAAAGGAAGAAACTGCAAAGGAAAGACCCTTCCAATCTGTTTCTAAGCAACTCTCATGGGCACATAATCAAAGTTCTCTCAGGGCTTTATGTAAACAGATCATTATTTCAACATAAGAAAAAATCACAAAAGTTGGGAGCAACTTAAATGTCCCCAACTTTAGTATTATTAAAGAAACTGTGGTATAAACATATGACAGAATATTATGCTTCCATTAAAACAGTGTTATTAAAGAAACTCTAGGCAGACAGGAAAATCCCCACGGTATGATGTTAGGTAAAAAATCAGCATATAAAACACACCCATACGTTGGGAAAACACCAAATGCCAACTGGTTATGTCTGAGTTGTTAGATTTAGAAATAAGCTTTTTCTTTTTTAAATTCTCCTGTGTTTTTTCCCTCAAATTTTTATAATAATATTTCATCTATAATCAGGAAGAAGAAAAATGTTCTTAAAGAGACTAGATTAGAATGAAGAAGAGTTTTCAAATTATTGTTCTGATTTGTGAGCTTTGCCCTGGGAAATAAAATGCTTTTATAACCAGTAAGAAAAACTCAAACATCTTAACTTCCCTTTAGAGAACTAAATTTTAAAAATAAACTTTACAGGGCCTTGTAAGTGGGACACTGCTTTCCAATGCCATTGCTGGTGGAGAGGACGGACAGATGTGTGCCTAGGGAGTATCAGGGCAGAGCCTTGGGGAGGGTATGCGTGCTCTGCCCGTGATGCTGCGCACGATGGACATCTTGCCATAAAGGTTTCCTTGTTGCCTGTCCCACGCCAGGCTCCTCCCCACAGCAGGGACACAGGCAGGCATTTGCCACACCCTAGAGCACGCAGACCAGTGGGAATCGGAACCTCTTCAGAAAATCACAAACACGAAAATAAACCCCTCCTCTGATGCCTGCCACAAATAAGATGATGATTCTGGGGGAAGAGATACCAGGCTTGCAGCCCTCAGCTAAATCCACAAAGCTACCTTGGACGTGCCATGCATGCCCACTGCGTTGGCAGTAAACCTCATGTGTGTGTGTTACACCCACAAATTCCCACCTATAACCACACACATCTTAGGGCTACAGGAACCCAGGCCTGACAGGGCCTCATAAAGAACAAATTAGTTTCCTTCATTAGAGGAAAGTAGGAGCAAGGGGGTCAGAGTCCAAGAGCAGTTGTCTCTTCCTGCATGGGTAGGGTGCCCAGGGCCAGAGTTCTGGGCAGAAGGAGGTGACCTGATGTCTGAGGACGGTCTAGGCCAACATTTATCAGTACTGTGCCAGGTGGGTAAATATACAGAGGCTTACCTTCCATTTGACTAGTGTGTTAATTAAAATTTTCCAGGCATATTGCTAGACTACAGCTTGCACCCTCGTGGGTCTCACAGAGCAGAGGAGAATCCATGGCTTGATGCTGGTGATGCTTAACAAGGACGCATGGCAGGCTGTAGGAAGCACGGGGAACCTACGGGCCAGCTCAGAGCAGAGGGACTTCTGGGTGGCCTGGAGACCAGGGCCAATACCCACCACTGGATGCACACAGTGGAACCGGCTGGACCCTCAGGACCTGAGGGAAGGACCTGGCTGAATTTTAGATCTGGAATGTCCCCTGAAGGTCCCTTTTAACTGCTGAGTCCCCAGGGTAGCACTATTGGGAGGCAATGGGACCTCAGGAGGTCTGGTCACTGGGACTTGCCCTCAAAGGGGACAGTGGGACTATGCCCCCTCTTCATTCTTTCATGTCGTGGCCATGAGGACGGCAGTGCCTGGGTGAGCGTGGCTCCACCACACACTCCTGGACAGCGCCCCGCCTCACCACAAGCTGAAGCAACAGGGCCAACCATGGATGGAAACCTGGAAAACCGTGAGCCAGAAATCACCTTTCCTCCTTTCAGGATGACGATGGCAGTCTTTTCACCGGAGGGAAGCTGGCCAACACACCAGAGACGCCCTCTCTCAGACTCCTTTGTGCTGGCGCCGAGGAGAAGGGCTCCAGGTAGAAAGGGGAGTTTGGGAGACTAGGGGAGGTGGACCAGAACTCAGTGGTGTGGGCCTGGCTCACAGGCAGTGCTAGGCGAGGGGGGCATGGTGTTCTGGAAGCTGGAGCTCTCAGAGGCCTGGCCCAGCCCCGGGCACGGCCCCGTCCCTGTCAGCACAGTGAAGGCTGCCAGAGCCATGGCCAGCCCAGGCATCTCCCTGAGACTCTCCCCTGGAAGGAGGCCCTGCAGCACCCCCTGAGTGACCGGTGGTGGGGCAGTCACCCCAGCTCCTATAGACAGGCAAGGTGCAAGCCTCAAGCCTCCCACTGCCTGGGGGTGCCACGTGACCCCATCACCCTGCAGCAGGGCGAAGGACACACCAGAGTCGATCCCCATGTCACATCACTTGCATGTCAGTGATTCTGAACTTCGGGTGCTTTGAAAAGGCAGTTTGCAGCATGCCACAGTCCCCGGAATCATCCCCTTTGGTAACAGAGAACAGAAGGTGACAACATTGGAGGTACATCATTCAGTTTCTTCCCTTGGCCTCCGTGAGGGCTTCTGTGGGAGCTCAGCGCATTTGTCCTGCATCTCCTGCCCGAGGCTGCCCCCTCGGGCTGATTGACAGCCGTCTGACAGCGCTGATCTGGAGAAACAGGCAGCACTGAGCCCTGTGTCGACAAGCAAACTTTGATTCAAATTCAGCTAACATATTCTGAGCTTCCTCTGAGTGGCAGGAAGAGCTGAGCCCTTCACTGACGGGCGGGTGACATCTCCCAGTAATCCTCTGGAACAGGAATCCTGGCTCAGACAGCTGGAGAGACCGGCATGCTCAGCCAGGAATCACCCACAGTATTTCCAAGGAATCAGATGGGGTCAGCCCCACAAGTGCGAGTTCAGGAAACCCATGGGTATCACCTAGACACGGAAAGCTACCTTCCCAAAGGCCAGCTACTGCGCTACCCGCGCTGGCAACGGCAGTGCCCAGGGACTCTCAGGCAACTGGGCTCTTGGCGTCCTGAAGAAGGCAGTACCTCCCCAGGTGCACACTTGCTCGGCCTCCTGCCAACTCTGATGCCCTCCACCAGGTCCTCAATCATGGAATGAGATGCTGCCTGGGTCCTTGCGGGCTGCGTCTGAGGGGCAGGAAGGACGACCTCCTGGCTAAGACTTCACAACTGCTACAGAGAAACTTACCCGGGAGGGCCTCTTGCAGAAAGACTGCTGCTCTTGCTGGTGGGTGGACACAGATTCGGGACGCCTGGAGGACCCCCAGTCCTCAAGACCCACCTGCATCTCACTTGTACCTGGGCAAGCAGGAGCCCAGAGCCCTGACTTGGAAGGAGGCCAATGTCGATTTGAGTTTTCCTGTGTGCATGACTTCCCTGGAGCCCTGAGGACCAGCATCATCAAGGCCGGGAAGTGTACTGATGAGCTAGTGGGCTGCTATTACGTGGGCCTCGTTTTTTAAAATATCCCATTTTTCCTTGTAACATCTCTGCATAAAAACATAAAGACCTCGTGGTTAACCTGAAAGAGCTCTTTGCCAATCCTCACTTTAGGCTTTGCCTGCTCCAGACCATAGTCAGAGCTCATTTCCCATAGAGGGGGTCGCTATGGAAACCTCTGGAAGAAGGATCAGGAGGATTTTCACACACGGAGGTTTACTTTATTTTCCCCTCAGCCAGGTTCCTGTGTGTCAAAAAGAGCCCTTGGGTGGAAGCCCAGATGTGCTTCCTGAGGAAGAGCCCTAGGGACAGAAGGATGAGGATTCTGATGGTGGGGAGGCCACAGCCTCCAGGTGGCTCCACCTGCTTCACAGGCAACCCAGCTGGTAGAAAACCTGAGCGCTCTCTCCTGGCTTTCCAGGCCCAACCTTGGCACCTGGTTAAAACCAAATACAATTCCAGGCAAATAGCCCTGACACCTAGCAGGAACAGAGGTCTCAAAGGTCAGGTAATCTTGCAGGAGTGGCTGTAGAACCAGGAACAACCTAGCTTGAGGGTGGTTGACCTGGCACTGATGCTGGGGTGGGGGGCACTAATTCCCTAGAAAACCAATGAGACTAAATCCATGGGAGCCGACCCCACCAGCGCCCGCAGTGTCAGCATGGAGCTTGGGCATCTAACCTCCACACTTCCTGTGTGCCAACACAGCCTAGGAGGTTCAGGACCCTCCACTTCCTTTTCCTGCTTCCAGAGGCCACTGCACCCCTGACCCAGGGCCAGCAGAGCTGAGTCTCTAAACCTCTGTGTCCCCACTGCTTTCAAAGCCCTATGTGTACACTGGGCCACCTGGGAACAGTCCAGATAAGGATACTGCCCACCCCAAGGTCCCTCCCCCCTTAATCACCACTGCCACAGCCTTTGGCCACATAAGGGGATGTCTCCAGGTGGCAGGGGTTAGGATGTGGAGCTCTCTAGCCTACCTGTCCCCAGAGATCGTTTGCTTCTGTGTGTGAGATGCACTTGGGGATGGTGTTCCTCACCTTTGGTTCATTTCTTGTTAGAGTTTATATACTCTTACCTCTAGCTGGTCTCCTGGTGCTGAACGTTGGGAAAATTTTTGTGCTCTGAATCACCACCTCTTGGCCAAGAAATGGGGGAGACTATGGCCCAGAGGGGAACTTGGGCTCCCTACTGGCTCTGTGCTGACACAGGCCTGCAGCCAAGGCCAGACTGATGATGACACACACCGTGAGTTAGCTGTGAACTCTGAGTTAGCCTCAGAGTCCTGCGAGTCTCAGAGTCACTGTGAGTTAGTCCCACCTCCATAGACTCCAGCCTCCAAGTCACACTCTGGACGCCCCGGCTCACTCACCATATTTTCACAGGGCAGAGCTGCACCTGGAAGAGGCGCCAGAAATTGCCTCCTGCCAGGAATGTAGCCTTCCAACACTCACCTTACGAGGGTGCACACCAGGGACCCTGCGTTGATAACTCTATCTGATCATGATCTGAGGGTACAGTGCCACCTGGACTCTACCACAAACCAGGCGGGCTCCAGTCCTTAGCAGGCCACCTAGGAGAACCAGGGTGCTTTAGTCTGGATCTGGGTGCCTCCAAAAACTCCTGTGTTGAAGGCTTGATTCCCCATGCAGCAGCGTCCAGAGGTGTGGCTTTGGGGAGGTGACTGGACCATAAGTGTTCTGATCTCATCTATGAATTCATCTATTTGATGGATTCAAATGTTGAATGGACTCTTGGGAGATGGTGGAAGCTGTATGAGGTAGGGAACAGTTGGAGGAAACAGGTCCCTGGGGACATGTCCTAGGGGATTGTATCTTGTCCCTGGCCTCTTCTTCCCCCTCCCTCTCTGCTTCCCAGTTGCCATGAGCTGAGCATCTTTCCTCTACCAACCCCTTCAACCAGGATCTGCCTACTTACTATGGACTGAAAGCTCTGAAGCCGTGAGCCCACATAACTCTCTTCTCCTTCACCTTGTTTGCTCCGGATACCTGTCACAGCCATGTAAAGCTGACTGACACACACTGCAGGTCTTTGCCTTTCTCCCAGTAGATGTCCTGACGTTCAGCAGGATCCAGCAAGAACAGAACACAGCATTTGCCCATGGAGCCGAAGGAGGGAGCAGAGGGTTCTAGGGAAGAAGGAAAAGGGACATTTCCAAGGGGCCAGCCCTCCACTCAATAACCGTGACGAGACTTCATCTTTACAAATCTACTCAGGGCCCGCTCAGCACTGGAGCAGCTTCCAAATTCAGTCTTCTGTCCTGGAGGTTGATGGCAGCGTGTGGGAGACCAGCCCCTGCCCCAGACTGTGGGGCTGTTGCTGCGCTTCTTCCAAACTCATTGCCCACCATGACCTGTCATTTGGGGAATGGCCCCTTGTTGGGAGAAGGTGCTGGCTCACTCGCACACCAGCCAGCCAGCCAGCCAGCCAGCTGCTTTTTCATGAAACAGTCATGCATGGAATGACTTGTTTGTGCTAGTTGCCTGGGCTATAAGTTCATGTGACCTGGTCTCTGTTCTCTGGGCATTTACAGTTATTTTGGCTTCTGATCCCACTAACTGTCTCTTGTTACATTCGTGTGACACTTATTGTGACTTAAGGATTTGCATTTTCTTCACTTCCCATAACTGCTTTGGGGGTTTTATTGCTTGTATACTTACCCATAGTCTTCAAGGTTTCCATTTGAGTTATTGTTCAGATCATTGTGGACGGAGGCAAATGGTGATCCAATGGTTGCTGGTTCTTGTTCTTTCTTAAACTTCCTTTTCTCTATGTATAAGAATCCATTGCTTTCTAGAGTTTCCAAAGGATTAAATAAAGCCTATCTCCTATGTTGTTAGAGACCCACAGTTTGATTGTTAAGACAGAGTTTATCAATATCTGTAAGCTCTTGAAGATTCCACAGAGATGAAGCCACTCAATTCCAAGGCTACAGAAAGGAGCGAGCATGGTCTTGGAAAAGCCAATTCCTGAAGACACTCACTCAGGAAATTCTAGCAGACATAGATTCTGACAAGTCCCACGATGGAATGTCCCTACAAATATTGCTGATTCAATATCAATTCCATATCAATTCCCACCAATTAATGCCATTTGCATAATTTTATTAAAATCATTATTTTTAATAATACTTTAGCAATAGAGTCCAAATGCAGTCGATGTCTGGCTGGCCCAGCCCATGCTTGAAACAGCCATACTGGAGGAGCTGGGGGCTCTGGGTGGGCACCATGGCCCATGGTGATGGGCTGTGGAGACCCTACTGCCCAAAATGCCTCTGTCAGGGACACCAGCAAGGTGAGGGGAGTGTACCTTGCTGGCAGCTCAGAGATCCACTTACACCTTTCCCAGCTGATCTCCAGAAGTAGGATCTATGCACAACAAGATGTGACAGCTTCTGATCTTCACAATTACTTTTCTCAAACCGAGAGAGTTCTCCACTTTCATCACCCGAGCACTTTCCGCGGCTTCTGAAAATGAGCCTCCAAATCCCAGACACACATTTGAAAAGCTAGTTTAAATATTTCAACAATGAAATTAAGTGAAGTGATGGGGTGGGCCCTGAGCTGAGCCTGCTTGCCAATCCTCGTTCCACCAGGACGGAAGGCTCCTGCCAGGCCAGGGCTTTGCCTCTGGTCAGCTACCTCCTTCCCTGTGCCGCATTGGCAATTGGCTGTCCCTTCAGGCCACCCTGTCCTGCACCTGAGCCTCGATGGGCTGTGCCTTCACTCCCCTCTGTCCTGTGCCTGTGCCTGGATGGTCTGGCCCTTCAGGGTCGACTATACCAGAGATGCACAGTCCACTTCAGTGCTGCTCACAGACCACACCGAGGGCCTGAGGTCAGCTCCACCCCCCTGAGGCCCCAACACCCTCAGGTTCTGTTCTGCCCCATCAGTGACCCATCCTGAGTCCTGAACCCTATCTGCTCCTGGGAGCTTGTCCTGGTTGCTGGACACTTCTGGTGGAAGTGCTTTAACAGAGCCCATTGTTCTTGTGACATGTCCTTGCTGCCTGACCTTTGCTCAGAGGCCTTGCCAAGGTCCTCAGCAGCTCCTGAGACTCCTGCGTTTCCATTCTCAGAAGCCACTGAGCTCAGGCACTCTGAACAGGCTGATGCTGTGTGCATATAAACTCCTGGGAAGCTCATTAAAACTCAGGTCCTGCAAACTCTGGAATTCCTGCGGTCTCAGAATGTGCATTTCTAACACTCCCAGATGACGCTGCTGCCGCCAGCCCAAACCCTGTTGGACAGAGTGCTGTCAAAGGGCCTTCCTCTGCTTCTCTGATCTTAATGCCTGCCTGCCATGCAGGGACTTGGTGTAAAGGCAGGTTCCAGCTCAGCAAGTCAGGTGAGCACCAGCCCCTGTCTCCCTGCCAGTGCTCGGACACTACCCAGGCTTCTCAGCCCACACTGGAGATCCAGAGCAATGCCCTCAACCTCCCACAGCACCCTGTCCCCCTTCTCCAGCTCAAAATTTCAATCCAGATGTACCTACTCCTTCAGCCCCTTCTCAAACCTGGTTCTATTAGGATATGATTGGCATAGCACAGTATGATAGTGGGATTCCAGGCTGGGCATCCTCCTGTGCCCACATGCCCACCTCCACAGCAGACCTGGCAAATCCCCATGGTGCTATTTTGTGCCAAGGTCATACACAGAGACATTGTCTTGTTACCAGAGTCTTCCGAGCAGCCCCTCCATCTCACCAGCCTGTCCCAGGCCTTCCTTCACAACATCTGAGAGCTGCTGTGATCTCTGAGGTTTATTCTGCCTGGTGGGCCACCTGGACCAGCAAAGCTAGACAATGCACGACATCAGAACACATCATCCACCCCACACCACCCACCGTGATCAGAAGCTGACCACCTGCCACTGTCCTTCTGTGCTGGTCTGGCACTTTGTGTGGAAGGCAGCTCAGCCTATGTGTTGGGGTGAGTGTGGAACAGTACACAGGTGTGGGCTGATGCCTCTCCCACATGCCATCTGAGGGCAGTACCAATGCCTGAACAGCCCCGCTCCGTCCCAACCAGCTCAGTCCCCACTGGGTCCTGAGAAAGCCTGCAGCCACTCCCCGGCCCGCAGCATGTCCCCAGGTTATTATTTGGGGATATTTGTTACAACAACAGATGAAGCAATGCAGCCCTTGTTCTGCTCAGGACTCAGAGAGCCGCTGGGCAGAGCCATGCCATCCCACCGCTCCTGACAAGGTCATGGAGTCCAGGGAGGGGACAGGGTGTCACAGGAGGAGGAGGCACAGTAGCTGGCTGGACCTACAGCAGATGACAGATGCCCCAGCAGGAGAGCCAGGTGCAAGGGACAGGTCAGACAGAGGCTAGAAGACATGGACAGCCATGCTGGAGTGACATGCGTTTGGAAGGAGTGGCGGCATGGGGCACAGGCAGGTGGAGCCCGAGAAGCCACCTGGAGCTCACTGGCCGGCCGGCATTCCCTAATCCCCAGAGAAAACAAATTAATCCCGGAGTAGGACAGAGGAACCCAAGGAGGCAGGTAGTGACCTTGAATGTGACTAAATGTTAACACTCAATTAACTGAGACGTTTCCACGTTAGCACCCACTTACAACCGACTCCACTGTCTTCTTGCTATTAGAGGAAAAAGTATGTTGTGAGAGACTCGAGCCAGGTCGCGGAAATATGACGAGGTTACCTTCCTGCACACTCACACTTTAGGTCTCTTGACCACATGACATGCACACCCAGGACACACGTAGACGCTGGCTCTTCTGCTCTTAGGCATCTGCAGGTTCACAGGCTGGAGGTGGGAAGAATCCCCCCTGGAAGCAGACACAATGTATCAGAGACAAAAATCAAAACAGCTCTTGTCTGAGACCCATCTCCCCATGAAACAGGTGTGAGGCTCCCCTCCGAGGGGACTTGCAGCCAAGGAGTTGAAGGGACAGCCGCCTTTTTCTGGGAGTTACATTGATGCCAACACAGGCTCCTTTCAAATGGTCCATCCCCAACCTGTGAGGCTCTGAGTTAGATCTGAAGTGCAGAGCACAGGTTCAGAGCCTGAGATAAAAGGCACATGCTGCACGCCCCACCTGGCCTCGTGCCTGGGCTGCAGGCCTCCCGTCCCTGGGCTGCCTGGCAGTTCACCGTGGCTGCCGCCATTGAGACAAGCAAGGTCTGCAAGCTATTGTAGCCCCAGGTGCATGTCCCCAGCACGGCGCCCATCCATTCAAGAACAGCCTGCCTGCAGGTAGGGATGTCCAGCACCCATCCAACACCACAGGTATGAGAGGCACTCAGAGATCCAGACACCGCCTGACTGAGCAGGTCCCAGTGCTTCCTGCTTTAAAGCTTTGTGTCTCCTTCTTCAGTGCAGCGGAGGCTTCCTGAGAGTGAGTGTTGAGGGGAATCATTTTAAACTGGCCTGTGAAACGGCCACACAAGTTCTCCCTAATGCACACACCCACGGCAGGGAGCCACAGGGCCGCAACTCTGACCAGAGCGGGAAGGATCTCACCAAGGTTCCCTCCGCCTCCTTCTCTTTTATTTGCATTCTCTGGTTCATACAAGAAATGCCCAGTGTCAGCCAAGGAGCAGAAACCCGGCAGATGAAGAAAAGCAAGAGAACGTGGACTCAGGACCGGAGACGTAGTTTGTGAGCCTGGCTCACAAACACCACTGACATGCTTTGAAAACGTGGAAGATACAATGTAAAAAGGGAAATCTGGAAGTTTCCTTTAAAGTCTTGGTGAGAATTGTTACAAGACCAGAAACCTCCAGAAGCTTCTCTGGGTTATTCAGACTGACAAGGAATCAACCAAGAAATTTGGTGGCTCCTCTCTTGTGAATTATCTTGTGGCGTCTTGCCCAGTCACTTGTAAGTTTTCTCCAGGATTTGTCAGATTATAGGAAACAGCACCATTCTACAAAGGACAAAAACAGAATCCCACCTCAGCCCTGGGGCATGATCGACCCTGCTGACGGTGTCCTTAAGCCCAGTGGATTGTTGGAGTAGCTTCTTTTCCTTCCTCACCATTATTTCCTGCTTGCACTTTGTGGGATTAGAGCAAAAGTAGCATGCAACCTCGAGATGGCATAGGTTACCCAGGAATCCCGGCCTCTACAGTGGCCCCTGGCCAGCTCAAATGCCCACTCAGGAAGTGCCTGCCTGCCTGCCTGCAGCACACAGGTTAGACACCCAGCTGTACCCTGTCTACTGAGGACCAGAGAGGAGGAGAGATGAACTCCAGGGTCCTGTGCACCTTGCTCCTCCTCCTGAGTTCTCTCCCTCCAAGACTGGTGCCACGGTGACCTGTACACCCAGGATCTGTGCACCTCATTCCTCCTCCAAATGTCTCCAAATCTTCTGCCTCCCAGGCTAGTGCAGTGACCCGACCCTCCCAGAGGCTGCCGCTGGCCTCACGCGCCCTCCAGCCGGCCACCACCCTGTGCTGCATGTGACTTCTGCCGCTCTCTGGTCAGTCCTCCTCTGCCCCATGCCCTGTGCTTTAGGAGGCCCATCGGCCTCTGTGACATCCTTGCCCCTGTCCTGCCTGAAGCCCCTTCCTCACGTTAACCCCTGTTGCTGCTGCTAAAAGAGCTGCACAGCTTCCAGGAAGATCCCCAGGGCCTCACTGAACCCTTCAGCTCCTCTGGTCTCGGGAGACCTGCTCAGCTGCATCCCCAGGGCCGGTTTTGAACTCAGTGCCCATGGCCAGGCAGGGACCAGGGAGCATAGACAGTCTCCAGCCCCAAGCTCTGTTTACTGGGTGGCGTCAACTCTCGCCCTCCCAGAGTTCTCTGCAAGCAACAGGTGCTCAGATCCTTGTTGGATGAATGAGCTGAGGAGCACGGGCCCATCTGTACACCTCCAGACCCATCAGGCTATACGTTTTTATCTCCACACTGTTTCATCTGTGTTCTGCACCTTCTCACAAACCTTAATTTGGATTTCTTCTTATCTCTACTCTGGCGATAGATTGTGCTAGAGCTGCCTCTGCACCAACAGCTCCGTATGCCCACACCTGGTCACTGCGTCTGCCCTCACGTGAGCTTCCTCTGAGCAGAAGTGGTCTCTTCCTCTCCATCTCCATCAGCTGCATGGAGGCCAGCATGCAATGAGCACTCAGTAAACATGGCGCTTAGACTAGCTGACCCACATGCCCACGTTGTCCAGAGGAGGTTGTAGCTCACACTGGTTCAGTGACTTCTATGAGTGACACGGCAAAACAAAACGAAAACAGCTTTCCAGAACAATGTGGTATTTTGTGCTTTCAAGATACTCTCAGAATTCTTAGCAGGAAAAATGAAGATGCAAGTATACAGACTCCAGGGGAAGGTGAGAGGCTGCGGGCCTGCCACAGGGTCAACTCCGGAAACGAAGCTGTGAAGGCACAAAGGGGGCCTCTGCTGGGAGCCAGAGATGGTTGGCTGGCCTGATCCTGCCCTGGGTAGGGGGGTATGCCACCTCTGCTGGAGGCCAGGCCTTCAGATCCCACTGACAAATGGCTCAGCATGGGGTCTCCTAGCCCACACCTTCATCAAGCCACGGGGGACACTTGCAAAATGTCTCAATAATAACAATAAATGAGGCTCATATTGATAAGACTTAATAGCCTTAAAACATGATAGGAAAAGCTGATTAGCACTTACACTTACATGAGCCTGTGTACACACACACACAGGCACACACACTCATACACACATGTAAGTGTGGCATGTATATATGTGTGTGTGTCTATATGAACATATGCATGTGTACATATAAAGTATATAAAACTTACTGAGGACTTACCATATACTTGATACTATGATAAGAGCACAAGGCCCATAATTTAATAATTATAACATTATAACAAGCTGCATCAGGAAGGGATTATATGCTATTTTTATGCAGAAACTGAAGGTTGGAGAGAACAGGTTATTTGCTTAAAGTCACACAACTACCATGTTATGAAGCTGAAATTTGAACCAGAATCTGTCAGAGTCCAAAGTCCAAGCTCAACCACATCATCATCAACAGCATAGTGATAATGATGATGACGGCGATGATGGTGATGGTGATGATGACAATGGTTATGGTGATAAAGATGTCATGATGGTGATGGTGATGACGTGATGATGAAGGTGATGGTGATGGTGATGACATTGTGATGGTGGTAATGGTGATGGTGGTGGTGCTGGTGATGGTGATGGTGATGGTGATGTTGGTGATGGTCATGGTAATGAGGGTGAATGATGGTGATGTTGTAATGATGATGGTGATGGTGTTAGTGATGGTGATGGTGTTGGTGATGTTGGTGGTGGCAATGGTGATAGTGTTGGTGATGGTGATGATGATGGTGGTGGTGATGGTGAAGTTGGTGATGGTGATGGTAATGGTGATGGTGGTGATGGTGATGGTGGTGATGGTGGTGATGGTGATGGTGGTGATGGTGGTGGTGATGGTGGTGGTGGTGATGGTGGTGATGGTGATGGTGGTGATGGTGATGGTGGTGGTGGTGATGGTGATGGTGGTGATGGTGGTGATGGTGGTGATGGTGATGGTGATGGTGGTGATGGTGGTGATGGTGATGGTGATGATGGTGGTGGTGGTGGTGATGGTGATGGTGATGGTAATGGTGGTGATGATGACAGTGATGGTGGGGCTTGTGTTGATGATGATAAGATGTTGATAGTGATGACAATTATGAAGACCATATTGGTGAAAGTGACGATAAACATTGAAGCTGACATTTATTGAGCACTTACTATTTTCTATTCATGACTCTTTTTTACTCACAGTTTTAAGCATTTTAAATGTAATAACTATTCAGTTCTCACGATGCCTTATTTTTGTTCCTATATTAGAGATGAAGAAACTGAGACACAGAACATTTATGGCTTACCAAACTTGCATAACTGATGAGAGTCAGAGCAGCATTCAATCCTAGGCGCCTGGCTCTAAGGCCTCACCCAGATGTTGTGCTGTGCCTCTCATACATGAATATAAACTGTTGGGCAATAGAAAAAGGGAATTCAACATAAAACACCTGATGCAACATTAAGGGATGAAACAACGGCAGCACTGAGAGGCACCTCTCTAGATGATTAAAGCAGGACATGGGTAGCATGGTGGTCATGATCTTCCAGGAGGAGCTTGGAGTATCTAGCCAAACCCTACCATAGACCACTGCTGACCACACACAGGAGGACCGGGCTGCTTGGAGACAGAGGAGGACTGCTGGGTTCCTCCACTCCTCAGAGGTAGCTTTGGTGACACTGTCACCAAAGAGCTTTCCCCAGACCAGAAAGCTCACTTGTAGAGTCAGGCAGCAAGGAACCCTGGAGAGACCAGGGTGGCGGCAGGCACACCCTCCTCTTTGGCCCAACAAGGCTGTATGTTCCTCCCAACCTCCCCGGTCGTCTTGACTCTGAATGTCCTGTGCCAGGGGCAGAGCATATGCTACGGCCCAAGGAATGAGCAGCATGGTCCAAGTAGAGAGGTGACAGGAGAGGACACAGGAACAGGGAAGGAAAGGGACATTGTCCACAGAGATGGCAGCATTTCTGACTGAGAACAGCGCAAATCCCAACAGAATAAACCTGTGGCAATTTGCCTAAGCAATAGCCACTGGAGACAACTTTGTGCCTAAGTGACTTGAGTTGTGTGTGTGTGTGTGTGCATGCGTGCGTGCGTGGTAACCTACATGTGTGCATATGGTACATGCGTGTTGCCTGCCCTGGTGCACACACGAGCAGTTCCCAAACAGGGTCTACTGAGGCAGCTTTCACACACTCTGTATTTGGAAAAGTCAACAAAACTTTTATCTCCCTAATTCACCCAGGGCTTGGAGAGGCAGGTCTAGGAGGCTTCCTTAGAAGATGCTTTACAAATTGAAGGTTCTCCAGAACTTTAAAGGTAATATAAGGTTAATACGATTCCAAAGAGCATAAAGGAAGGAGATGAGGATAAAGCAGAAGAGAAGGAAGAATCAAAGAGGAAGAAAGGCAAAGAGAAGAGGAGCCTGTGGCTGGCAGCACAGCCCTCTGTGCTAGCAGTACTGGGGAGGCTCGTTTCCGTCTCTTTCCTGTGGATGGACTTCTGCTCAGTTTGGTTTAAGCGTGGCTGTAATCAGTGTGGATATACAGCTTTGCAATAGCTTTCTTTCATTAACATATTGCAAGCATTTTCTAAGTCGTTATATGTTCCATAAATATTATTTTAACACATTCTATTTCTTCGTTATTATGTTCATAATTGCATATTAACTGTAGAGAAATGAGGAAAAAATGTTAAATAAAAGGAAAGATAAAGTTGAATCATAAGCTGCACGCTAACAAGGAAGCGCGATCATCGTTTGCTTGCGTTCACTCAGCAGGCGCAAGGGGCCAGCGAACAGGCCACACAGGTCTGCCCGGAACCTCCAACTTGTATATATTTGGCATATAGAAAAAATGGGATCAGAAGCCACACACTGTCTTAATTTTATTCAAATGGCATTGAGTGTTGATTTGTGTTTAAAGACCAAGTTCATTGCCATGTCTGCGGGGGAAAAACTAAAAACAAATGTGTGCCTGGGAAGCAGGTCCTCTGCTCCATGCATCTGAAATGCGGTCAGGCTCTCAGGTTTTCATTTCAATACTGATTCTCTGGCATTGCTGCTGGAGGTATAAGTGGAAACCCCTACTTCCTTGGAGCCTCTGCCCATCTAGCACATCCATTTGAATTGATGCTGGAACAACCATAAAAGACCGAGGTCAGCCTAAGTGGGTACCTGCCCTGGGTCACCCACCAGGCAGTGGCCTTGCTAGATGTGATAAAAACAGCCAAAGGACCACTTGGCCTCCAAATCCTGCTTTCACCATGAATCAGCTTCTCTCCAGTTCTGATCCGTCCAGTTTGCTATATGAGGAGAGTGTTGGACGTCTGCTCGGAGCTGCCCTCGGACACCCTGGACTCCGGGTCTTGTCTGTAAGTGACTTTTATTTTATCTTTGATGAATAAACACCTCACATTGAAATCCACAAAGTAAGTTACTGACAGAGTATGAACACCTACAGTACTTAAGGAATTCTAATAGATGAGCAATAAAAAGAAAGGATGGCCAAAAGAGAAGTGGCCGTCACTGGGGGTGGACACTCAGCAGAGCCTTAGTCCTGGCCACGAGGACTAGAGAGCCGCGCAGACTCAGGGTGAAGAGTGAGCGTGGAAGCAGCATGGTGCATGCTGGGCAGCTCCCCAGCAAAACCTCTGTTCTCACCATGGTGAGGGCCATCGCTGGTGGGAGTGAAAGCTGTCAGCTAGCCATCGGCCTGCAGCAGGGACCCACCTGGGGACACCAAGGAAAGCTCACTGCCATGCTCACCTGGCAGAAAGCACAGGTGGGTAGAAGGCTGTACGTCACAGCATCAGGGGCTGGTGGAGTTAGAAATAATCTAAGTGGCCACAGAAGCAGAGGTGGTCAGTTAATCGTGGGGTACACAGATGATCAGACAGTCTGTGTCAGGGAAAGGAGAGAAGGGCATGGGCAGTCCATGGAGCACATCTCAGAGGCCCTTTCGGTGAAAACCGAGAAGCAGAGCAAACACATGGCAAAGTGTGCCATTCAGGCACATAAGGGAGGGAGCCTCGGCGAGAAGGCTGGGGTTGCGGTGGAGGGGATGGGAAGCACATTGACAGAAGCCGGTTCCCACAGGACGGCCCTAGCATGAAGCCGAGCCGCATAATCAGCCCAGCTCTGCACTCCTAAGGACCAAGACATGGGGCAGAGACGTGTGACAGGCACTGGTGGCACCGCTCCTTGCCTCTAGCTTCTGAAGCCCACATGTCCCAGTCCATCGCACATTCCTGGGTGATGGATTCTGCTCAGATGACCTTCTTCTGCCTTTCTCAACAATTAGAATCAGAGTCTGCACTTGACCTATTAAGTTTCCAAAAGAACAAAAAAAGAACAATAAATGGCAGGCTACATTGCAAGGAGCTGCCTCAAATTTTAGCTGAGTGCTCTCTGTGAAGACTCTGGGGCAAACGCTTGAGAAGAGCACCGGGGACTAAGGGCTGTGATTGGATCCCACCCCGGCAGGGCCTCGTTATTGGAAGGATTCATCATGCATAGAAATCATGTGTGCCTTAGCTGGAGGCCAAATGCTGTGCACTCAGAATTCCGGGAGAGGCTCCTGGCCGCCATTTCTACTCACTTACCCAGGAAATAAATGACAGCATTACTGAGGCAGAGGCAGCCCGCTCGCTGGATTCCATCTGGTTTTTAAATCACTCAAAGAAAGCTCCAAAGACATGTTTTTATGTGGCATAAAATACACAGAGGAGGAGAAGGGCCTGGGCTTCACGCATTTTTTATTTCATTATTTGTGTTGCTTTTATAAAAGAAAAATCATGGAGTCATTTCCCCCAATTCTTTTGACCTCTGAACACTTATTGCAACCTCTTAAATTTGATATCTTCTTCCTAAATGTCCTCCCTGAAATTGCCTGATAATTCACTCTTCATGCAGCCCTGACAGGGAACGAGAACATTTCTACTCTGAACAGCTCAGGGTGCCTGAGGAGGCAGCTCGTGAGAACACACGCTGAATCAGTTTGGAGAAGAAAATGCAGGGTCCTGGCCCGCCCTGTGCAACCCTCCCTGCTGTTCTCTGCCCAAGGCAGAGAAGTGGCCCTTGCATCCTTCCTCCCGTCTGTGTGCGGTGTGACCCCACAACCTTCATTTCTTCAAGCTTCTCCAGCGCTCCGCCTTTGGCTTGCCCCACCCCTTTGCCCTGCCAAACCCTGTCTCGGCCTGACAGTTCTCCTACCGAGCTCTGCTGAAGCCCTGCTCTTTGCTCCAAGGACCCAGCTCCAAGGATTTGGCTCTGGACAACATTTACCTCTTGTGGGCAAGAGAATGGGCAGAAGCAAGAGGACAGCGGTGGACAACAGGGTCCCCATCAGCAGTGCATGCTCTGAAGAGAATGAAGACACCACGGCACGCTGTGGCCGCAGGGCAGGGAGGAACCAGGACCACTGAGGGCATTTGGCTTGGCAGCCCTGCCAGGCCTCTTTAGCGAGAACTATTTCAAGAGGGACGTGAAGAAGCCAGCCTTGAGCTGGACGGCAACTCTGGCAAAGCACATGCAGGCCGAGCAGCAGCCAGCGCAGGGCCCTGAGCTGGGAGACGCATCTGAGCAAAAGCCCAGCGCCATCTGCACCACCTCACTCTTCCAGAGCCTTCCAAGGCTCTGCTGGCCCAGGCTCGGGTGCCTACATGGCACTCCCAGGGCAGCTTGTATACCTGCGTTGCAACTGTCATATCTCATCAAAGATCTTGCCCTCCAAAGAGCAGACAGCGCATCTGTCTTCTTTCAAGTCTCATCTCTAATTCCTGACTGAGGACTTAGCGCATAGTAGGTGTTTTATACACAATGAATGAGTGAACAAATGTGCTGCATTTGTGCCATCGGGTGATTCCACTGTGTTCAAAGATGTCGCCTGCGAGAGCAGCCTATGCGGTGAGGCCTCTTCTTGCCAAGTGGCCTGGACACTCAGTCTTAAAGGCACCTCCTGTCTCCTCCAACCCTCCCAGCCTGGCAGAGCACTGGGATTTGCTGGGAATGCTAGAGTAGCCAGCCTCACAGAGCAGTTACCAGGCCACCCACGAGGCCACCAGGCCACCCACCAGGCCCCTGGGATATATATCAAATCTCTTCTGTTACCATCCTGCCAAGAGGAGCAAAACCTGGACACAGTAAGAGACAGCTCAGGAGGGGAGGAGCCTTCTCATGAACCCTCGGGTTCCTGGCTCTTCAGCCTGTGGGCTGAACTCCTGGACCATGCTCTTGAGATGCCAGGCCGGGGGACAGGATCCTGCATGGTGGAGACACACGGCACGTGCCACCTTCATACACTTGCACTGCTGGCTTTGGGTTAGACCTCGAGGGCCAGAGCTATCTGAGGAGCCCTGTGGCCTGGGCGAGGAGGCTGCTCCTGTGCCCCTCGATACCGTTCCTGAGCTTTTGAGTTTTCTTTACACTCACACTTTGATTACCTTCACTCCCTGGGATCTACTTTTTTTGCTGAAACAGTGGGCTCCAGTTCAGATGGCGCCTCTTTAGAGAAACCTTGAATACCAGAAGTTTTTGAAACTTAGGAATGAGACTCCATGTTCCATCATGCCACCTGGACAGCCATCCTGAAACCTCCCTGCTCTACAGGCAGCCACTGACTGCAGTGTCACCCTGAGCAGCAGCATTGTTATAATTAGGGCCAAAGCATAAAAAGCATTGCTCCAGCTTTAATTAAATTTAGCTGAGTTTCAGCTTCTGCTGAACTTTTCATTTCTGCAGAGGGTGGGGGAGCTCTGATATGCCAAGGGTGAGCGTCTGGGGACTCCATGGGGAGGAGCTTGTGACGGTGAGGCCATTTCCACCCACCCTAAATATGTCTCCCAGCTTAAGAAGTAAAGGATAGCCCTCCAGGGACCCAGCGTGCTCCAGGTAGGAATTGTGCCTCCGTAAGGGAAAGTCACCAAACCTCAGATCTGTACCTGCTTTGTTATCCAGCTCAACCTCCAGAAGAGAACAATGCAGTTCACACGCACCCAAATGCTGGACCCTGGGGGCCCAGGAACTAAACGAGAGGCTGGGTAAGGAAAGGCAACACGGAGGTTTACAGGAAACAATTTGCGGTTCTGCCTTTGTGCATTTGACCTAAACGTGGCCCCTGAGCTGAGGATGTCAGAATAACTTGTTTTCCAGTCCTTCCCACCCATCTCTGCAGAACCGACACAGGCAGGTTCTAGCCCCTCAGGTCTTTGTCAAGTGAGTTTGAATGTTCCCCAGAGCACACGGTGACAGTCCACAGTCCTGTTCTCTTTCACCAATGCCTGCGGTGCACTAAGTGATGCCCCCGCCAAATTACAGGTTCACATCCTCATGCCTGAAACCTGTGCACATGACCTTGCATGGTGAAATGTGTAATTAAGTAAGGATCTCGGAGGGGTTGTTCCCCTGGATGTGTAGCTGGACCACAGACATAATCACGTGTGCTCTGTTTGCTCTCCAACACTGGGGACTGAACGAGCCCAGGGCCTCATGCATGCCACCCAAGTGTTCTACCACCAAGCTACACCCCAGCACCTTCCTCTTTACTTTTTGTGACAGAGTATCCCTAAATTGCCCAGGTTGGCCTTGAACTTATGACTCTCCTGCCTCAGGCTCCTGAGTAGCTGGGATTACAGGCATGTGCCACTGTGCCAGGGGCATTCTTATGAGATCCACAGAGGAGAAAATCATGTGAATGGATGTAGGGATGGAGGACGAGAGCCCAAGCCACGCAGCACCTGGAGTCATAGCATCAGAAGAGGCAAGAGGAGTCTCTTCTGGAGTCGAGGTAGGGACCTCGGTCCTGCCAACACCTTGATTTTGGACTTCTGGTCTCCAAAACTGGAAGAGAATATATCTATTGTTTTAAGCACCCACGTTGTGGTAATTTGTCATAGCAGCTATAAGAAACTAATACATCACCGCTGCTCCCTCCAAATAAATGAATAAACAAAAAATGAGATTAAAAAAGCATACTCACCTCATCAGTAAATTAGTGGTAGCTTTCTTCTTAACAGGTTTGCTCAGTGTGCGGCCTTCCCGCACTTCCACACACGACTGCACTCCCCCACTCACTGTGAGCCCCGAGACCACTCCCTCCCATAGCTGACGAGATAAAAGCCCTGACAGGTGGATGAGTGAAGATGAGTGATCATCTCCCATCACTGCGACCAAAGTACCTGACAAGAACAACTTAGAGGAGGAAAAGTTTATTCTTGGCTCATGGTTTCAGATAATTCAGTCTGTGGTTGGCCAGTTCCATTGCTTGGGCCCAAGGTGAGGCAGAGCATCATGGCAGAGGGCGTGGTGGAGGACAGCAGCTCAGCTCAGGGCAGCCAGGAAGCAGAGAGCAAGGAGCCAGGGCCAAGAGAGTTCCTAAGGGCACACCCCAGTGACTCACCTCCTCCCGTGACACCCCACCTGCCTACAGTTACCACCCAGTAGCCCATTCAAATTATTGATCCTTCAAATGGATTAATCGATCAGATTGATGAATGCACTGATGAGGCCACAGTTCTCATCTAATCACTTCACCTCTAAAACTTTGTGCATTAGCACATGAGCTTTTCCAGGGACATTAAAGACACAACTGTAACAGTGGATAACCCGCCCAAGGTCACAGAATCTGGCCTCTAACCTAAGTTAGACTCTGTAAAGCCTCAATCCCATCCAGTCCCTGGAGTTCCACGTCCACGCTAGTCTCTGGTGGCTCCCAGCGTGGGGTTTGGAGACCCTCTGCAGCCTGCCAGCCATGTGCAGTTGCTCTCTGACCCATCCCATTCTGTCCAGCGTGCCCCTTCCATGGTTCAAAGGGCTGCTATGGAACAGACTGAGGCAGGAGCACTGAAGACACTGGTCTGCAATCCTCCACTGAGATCTGGGACCCCTGAGGGCTGAGGAAGGAAGACACCCAGCACCCAGCACGGAGGGCAAGCAGGGCGCCGGGAAGGCAGAGGACAGCTCCCGCTTCTCCACATCTGTCTTGTGGTGTGATCTGCTCGGTTCTGCTGGCCTTGACAGCGTGGGAGTAGCCCACTGTCCCCTGCACAGAGCCACAGTGGCAGCAGGTCATGAGAGAATGCACAACTGCATTCCGCGACGTTCCAGGCACGTGGCTAGTCGAGAAGCATCCGTTTCCTTTCTCTTCTGGGCTTCCAGAGAATCTAATCACTTTCATCTATATTTTTTGTTTAATTTTAAGGGATTGGTTCCATTAATAAGTGTCTGACTACCTCTGATTCCCAAAATCATGTGTGGGTGAAGGAGGAATCTCACGGGGATGGAGATCCAATAATCCCTTCATCACTGAGTCTCACCCCGTTGCCATGGAAATCTGGAGTGTCACACCTCTCCCCAGAGGCAGACTCAGTTGAACGTGAACGGTTAGCGAGGAGCACTGTGGGAGAGCAGCACCGTGAGCAAGGCTGAGCTGAGGGGCTGGGCGGTACCTGCAGGCAGCCAGAGCACCGTGGAAACGCGGAAACGTGGAAACGTGGAAATGCAAACAGTGCGGGAAACTGCCTGGTGAGCACACGAAGGAGGGAGCTGGGGAGGCCATAATCCTGTTAACCCCTGAAGGGCCATCTAGCGCTCAGCCTTGTGGGCCACCAAGTGAGACACTGCTATGTCACAATGGGGACCCCAGGTAATGCTGGCTGACTTCTTTGGGGATGCTTCAAAACTCCAAGTTTTCATCTCAGGCAGATTCAGTATTTGTGCCTGAAAGGAGGCCCTCTGAAAACCTCCAGCCTGGGCCGGCATCACCTGGGCCGAGGGATGCTTTACTCCAGGCAGTTGGTAGCAGGTCTTGCAAAAGCACTCACACTTGACGTCTGACCCACCCAGACATGTTTCATTCAAAAATAGCTCCTGGCATAGGCTGGTGTGGAACCGGAGTTCCTACGGGCAAGAAGAGTGTGCTTAGGAAGCTCCTCTGACGAGCTCAGTGGGAGGGTCTCACGTCTGGGATGAAGAACACGTCGCAGGATAAGCCGAATCTCTTAAGATTTTTGTGACAGGCGATTGCAGGTGTTCTGTTTGATCTCACACCCTTGAGTAGGTTCGCTCATCTACTCAGACCACTAGGATTAGTAACCAAGGTCGGTGACTTCAATACCACAGAAAAGTGGCAAAAACCAGAAGAGCTAGAAGAAGGTCCCGAGCAGAAAGAACACTGGGCTCTGGGGCCCTAACTGCCCTGTGGCTCTGGCTGAACACAGCGTGGTTATTGTGGCAGTGATGATGGGGACGATGAAGATGATGGCAGTGTTGATGACGCTGGGAAGGAGGAGGGGAAGGCGGTGGTGATGGATGCTATTGATGACACTGCTGGTGATGATGGTGATGTTAACGATGACGCTGGTGATGCTGCTGTTGCCGACGAGAGTGATGAAGAGGAGGAGGAGGAGACAATGCTGGAGTCCTTTGAAGGATGGCTACAAAGCAGATATTGGCAAGCTATGCCCTGGGACGGACCTGGTGCCCTTCCTGTTTGGTAAGTCAGATCTACTAACCCCACGGCCACATCCCATGTCGCCCCGCTGGTTGTCACCGCCTTCACCCTGCAGCGGGAGAGCTGAGCGACGGCAGCGCAAGAGCCTCAACCGTACACTCTCTGATCCTTCACGGAAGGGTGGCAGCTGCTGCCAGAGAGGCAAAAGACCAGGCTCCACACTCACCAGTCCAGGTGGCCCGAGCTCAGGAAGAACTACCTGGGTGGGGGCAGGGAGTGACATTGTGATTCACAGCAAGAAATAAATATCTGGGTCTTTGCGTCCAGCTCCCAGCACAGAGTCCCCACCCTGTTTCCTGAGCAATAGGGAGGCCAGGTGCACCTCTTATTCCTATATTGGTCTTTGACCCAGTTCTTGACACAGAGCCCCTGATGCTCTGGAATTTCTGGAGTGATAGGAGTATTCTATGCTCTGCTAAGACATGGTTGGTGGACCATGTCTCTCTCACAGAGAGAGCCACCAGCCGGCTGTTCAAGACCAGCAAGACTAAACCATAAATAGAAGCCTAGAGCTTTCAGTCCCACCCTCCGTGCTGGGGAGGGGGAAGAGCTGGGAAATTAGTGAATAATCAATGAAGCCCTGTTAAAAATCCCTGAGCTTCAAGTTTCAAAAAGCATCTGGACCATGGGCACGTCTGGGTGCCCAGCTCCACAGTGACAGGCGTTGCCGCAGTCAGGGCCCTTCCCAACCTCCCCTTACGTACCACTTCCTCTGCTGTTCCTCTGTTCTCCACATCACAGCCTTCAGCATGCAACAAACCAATAAGGACAAGTGCTCCCTGAGCCCAGGGAGCTGTCCTCCCTGTCAGGCCCAAGGTCAGGGTCCTGGGGACCTCAGTTAGTGCCTGTCAGTCAGAAATACAGGTGGCAACCTGGGACTTGCAATTGGCATCCAAAGTGAGTATAGTCCCCAGCTTGTCCCTTGAGAATGTCAGAAGTCAATTGAGATGAAGTGCTGGATACCCAGCAGGTGCCAAAGAATTGGCTGTCGGTGGGGTCGTCTCGTGCCTTCTGACGCCAGCAGAGCGGGATGCGGGGTAGACTGAAAGGACACTTCCTCCTGCCAGGGCCTGGCTGCACAGCACTCCCAGGCAGGGGGTCCGCAGACAATTCTCTGATAAACACTCTCAGGGGCCGGCCCTGTGGTTTCAGGACTGCAGTCAAGTGTCCCTAATCCCTGGGCTATTAAGTGAGGCTTACATCTGATCTAGAGGCGCTGGAAACTTGGCTAAGGAGAAGTTTCAAAGTTAATTCAACATTACATAAATTCAGGTGCGATTAATCCAGTGCAATCCTCTTCAACAAACCAACCTCTTTATGCTTCCTGCGCAGACCAAGAGGAAGCCTCTTAGCTTCTCCAGAGACCCCTGGAGAACACCCACCTGCCTCTGTGTGATTTATTGCTGTGATTTCACGGGGAGCTTAAGTGCTCACTATTATCTCAGGGCAGTTAATTCTCCATTCTCTCAAGGAAACACTACTTTCAGTTTGTAATTTTTTTTTCTGGGATTTTCAAAGAAGATACAACTCAATTAAATTCTTCTTCATACCATCTAACGTGAGTTATGCGCTCAGTCTCATTTAGAAAACTTGCCAATTTGTCTTCATTAAAAAATGGCCTAAAAGGGCTTAATTTAGGTAATAGGTTCCTAGCTTCGGAATCGGCTGCCCCTGAGTCAAGCTGTATCTTGTGGCACCACAGAAAGGCGAGGCTGTCTCTGAAGCAGCACTGAGTCCCAAGCAACACTCCCAAGGCCGGAGCTGACCTCACCACGTGAGCCAGATGCCAGAGTCAGGAGCAACGCCTGCCCGGCTGCCAACAGGCATTCTGAACGAAGACGGAAGACGCCGGGCAGAAATCCCCAGCCACTCGCAGAGAAGCAGGAGTGTCGGCCAAGGAAGCAGTAACAGTTTCACTTTCCCAGCTTCCAGTACCACTAAATCCACAGACAAAGGGGAGAGATCATCTCTGAATTAGCCAGCTATAAAAGCAGAGATAATGAGACGTGGGTAAGAACAGAGAAGGTCATGTCGATGCTGGGACCAGAGTGGACAAGCATGGAAACCTGGCAGGTGTGCTCAGGAAAGCACACCTGGATTTGATAAATAGCTTTCTGCAAAACAGCAGGAGTGTCTGAGCTGCAGGGAGATACCAGACGCTCAGCGTGTTCACAGCTCTGTGTCTCGATAAAGTGCTCCTCTGAATGGCAGGTCACCCACGCTGCCTAATAGTATTAAACTTATTTTCTTTTACAAGATCTGACATTTCTGTATATGAAACTCATGTATGTTTATTGTGGATGTGTGTGTGTGTGTGTGTGAGTGTTTTCAGGAATATAGTTATAAAAAAAGAAAGCAAGCACTTCCCCGAGCCCCAATTCAACATGAACTTGTGGGACCGTACCACCCTGTTTGTGCTGCTGCCTAGGCACAAGTAAACAGATAGCAACAGAGCTGCTCACGGCACCAGGGCCGGGCTTTTCAGTGACTAGCTCCCCTTCTGAACACAAGCCCATGCAAACATTTTCCATTCACTAACTGGACTCTCCTGTATTTTTGAATGGCTAACCATGTACTTCTGCATGAATGAATGACAGTGTACATGACCAGTTGCCTATTCAGGGCATTCAGGAGGTTCCCAAGGTTTTGCTTTCTGTTCTGATGTTTTAAATTTGTAAGAGGAGCCCTGACAAGCCCTGACCAGAGGGCCCTTAGGAGCCTCAGTCCTGTCCTCCTGGGAGAATGTGTCAGAGCAAGGGCAGAACTGTCTCCACCGCTGGCCTCCCAGCCCCGCTGTGGTGCCAGCTCACTGCTCCTGCACCAGGAAGGAGGACTCACACAGGAGCGTCCTCTCTGCCTTGGCTCCCCTGGGCTCGGGCCTGCCATCCTCTAACCCACAGTGCTGAAGTTTGGATCTTAAAGGCCCCTGAAGCCCATGCACTGAGAGCTTGGATCCCAACTGCTGGTGCTACTGGGAGGTCATAGTACCTGTAGGAGGGCATCCAGAGGAGGGAGTCTGGACCCAGGGGCATGTCCTCGGAGGAGAAATTGGGACCCCAGTCCTTGCACTTTCTCTTTTCCCTTTCCAGCTGCCATGGTAAGAGCAGCTTGGCTCCACCACGAGCTCCTCACCATGATGTGCTGCCTCACCACATGCCCCAAAGTTATGTATGGAAACATCCATTCCTGTGAGTCAAAATAAGCCTTCCCACTTTATAAACTGGTTATCTCAGGTATTTTGTTGTAGTAACAGAAAGCCTGACTAACACACAGGGTCGTCCAAAAGTCCATGTGTGAGACAATGCAAGGAAGTTTAGAGGTGAAATGATGAGATTATGAGAGCCTTAACTAGTCGGTTCATTAATCCAGTTGAATGGATTAACTGGATGGTGACTGTGAGCAGGTAGGGTGTGGCTGGAGGAGTTGGGTCCTGGAGGTGTGTCTATGGGGTATATATCTTGTCCCTGGTGAGCAGAGCTCTCTCTGCTTCCTCACTGTCACATCTGGGGCTGTTTTCCTCCACCACAACCTTCCACCATGAGTTTCTGCCTCATCTCAGGCCCAGAGCACTGGAGTCGGCTGTCTCTGGACTGAGACCTCTGAAACTGTGATCCCCAAGTAAACTTCTCCTCTGAAGCTGTTCCTGTCAGGTCTTTCTGGTCACCACAGCAAGAAAGTTGGCTGAAACAGGGAAGTGTTCCGCTCCTCCTCAGCTTCCCTCCCACATCACTGGGTCATTGCCCCCGAGGCCTCGTCTGTCTGATCTGGTCTGTACATTCAGGAGAAATGTCTCAAACTCGAAAGCCCGAGACCACTCTGCAACTCCATGAGACAAGTGGGGACCACCTCCTGCAAGAGAGGGCTTGCCCAGCTTCCTCGAGGTCACCTTTAGCAGGTGAACTTGAGATCCAGGTGTGCACACGTGTTCCTTGGTTCCAAATGCCTGTAGAGATGTCAGAATTCCCCAGAGGACAGACCAGGCAGTGGACGGTGGAGGGAGCATCCCCACATCCTCCCATAATGTGCTCATCTTTCTCCACAGAGACAACATCCTACGATAGAAGTGCTGCCTTTGGCCTTCAGCTTTAGAGGCTAATCAAGGGTAAGAGTTGGTCATTTAGACTTCAGAACATGGTGTCAGCTTGTGCTTGAGGAAAACAGAGGTTCCTATTTTCTTTCAGAAGTCCTGACTTCCAGAACCTAGCAATGAGGGGGGATCCCAGTGCAGCCCTCGAGGCTGGTGACGAGCGTGTGGGGCTTCTAACACCATTCCCTCTGCTTTTGCATATACTTAAAAATCTCCATAAGAAAAGTTGGGCAAGAAGTAGTCCCAGTAAACTTGGCTATGAGACGCAAGCACTCTGTGGCTTCCGAAGCTCTACTTAGCAGACCTCACCCGCATTCCCACTGCCCTGGGCTGTCCTCTGCTCCTGATCCAGCTCTACCTGTGAGTCCTGCCCGCTTGGCTCCTGTACCTCACTCTGGGGAAAGCCCTTTGGCCTCCGTCCAGGGAGCTCTGGCAGCTTCGGTCTCTCCGCATGGGGAGGGCGAGTGCATCTCATTTCACATCCCAAGGGAGCCAGGGAGTGGAAAGGACGGGTACAGGTGGTGTCTCCTCAGGAAGCCCCTGGCTCAGCCTCACACTCCTGCTCCCTGCAAACTGCTCTCGCCTTGAGCTCATTAAAATGCTCTGATTTACAGCAAGTCCATGGCAATCTACTGGGGCTCTCATGAAGAGTTATTGCTCTAATGGTGTGAAGACTCAGTGGGGGACCACATGGCTGACCTCCCACAAGCTGTCGCCCCCCGTCCTGTACTCCCTGAAAGATGAACTGGAGCAGGGACTGAGGTTCCCAGCAGGGTCGTGTGCAGCCCTGGCCAAGGTGGCTTCCTCCAGAGCCTGTTATGAGATGATGTCTACGCATCAGGCAGCCGTGGACTCAGATCCTCTGGCAGCCAGTGAGGTGGAGGCTGAGGCTCAGGGGGCAGCTGGCAGCCCCCAAGCACACCCCATTGGTCTCTGGCTTTCCTGAGGCGCTCCTGCCCAGGGTTCATGCTGGGAGACGCCCTTGGCCCAGCTGCTCCAAAGCTGGTCTTCAAAATGCCTCTGCACCGCTTGGAGCCCTGGAGGGAAGAGGCGAGCTGAGGAGGAGATGCAGCCCACGCGTGCGTGACGAGGCCTCTCCATCCAAAACAAAGATGGACTACCCACCGGGCACCGCGTCTGACAAGCAACCACGTCCCACACCTGCAGCTCACCCCCTATGCAAGCCCTGCAGGGACCTCGAGTCCAGGACAACCCTGTGAATCACACCGCCCCAAAGATCCCAAGGCTTGGGCAGGCAGAGGCTGCTGGGAGGAGGGCCCACGCGAGCTCCGTGGCCGCCTCTCACCTCGTGGCTTTCTTTGTCGGGAGGCCTTCCACACGGGAAGTGCCCGTCCTTCCCTGGGTCACAGTGGCGTGTTGCAGAGGGGCGAGTGTCTGTGGGCTCGTTCTGAACACCTGACTCTGCACAAAGGCACTGCGGGTCATCAGCCTCCGCTTCTCATCCCGGCGCCGTGCCCCATTCCAGCAGGGATTCCGCCCCGTCTGATGTGGGTCACCAAAAGGTACAAATGACTGAGAGTTTGAGATGACAACGTGCCAGGGAAAGAGTCGAACACATGGAGCGACAGGGCATCCGGTCAGCACCGAGCCGGACCTGAGGGTGACAAGGGGCACTCCCAGGGCTGTTGGACCAATACCTGAAGGAGGCAGGGGTGAGGGGCGTGAGGGCCAGAGCTGCTGAGAGCAGGCCACACACAGCGGAGCAGACCCAGGAGCAAGGCAGGAGACGTCCAGGGGCAGACGGCCCGGCCAGACCCTGGCCAGCCATGGCGCTGCGTGCACATGTCCATGCTCCTGTGTGTGTGGCCTGCCGCTGCTGGTCAGGTGACACAGAACCGCCGCCTGGCAGCTGGAGGGTGGGATACCCTGCGAGCTGTGGATGTGCTGTTCAGAGGGTGCACAAAGCCAGCATGAACATTTGTGACAGGAATCCAGTGTACAGAAGGTCACCAGCAGGCTGGAACATACACAGTCCAGCTCCAAGCCCAGGCTCCTGGCTGCCCCTCTGCAGAGGGTGCAGGTGCCAGGCAGCAGAGAACGGCATGCTCTTGGCATCACCTGCTCAGAGCAGAAGCCTTGGGAATGGGCCCAGGTGCAGCGATGGCTAAGCTGTCCCCTCCAGGCACCCAGTCATGGTCACAGAATGCAGCCTCTGCAAAGTCACTTCTGCAGGGAAAGCTTTTCTGGAACGGGAGCAGGAGTGACCCAAGATGGAATGCTCTCCAAGAGCATCTCCCCGCCAGGACATTGCAAATGCAGCATGCTAGGCCTGGGGACCTACGCAGTGCCACAGCTCAGCTCCTGTGGACTGCGCGGTGATGCTGTGGCGCCCTGGCACCACCGTCTCTGAACAACCTCAGCTGTCACTAGCGATGGGCATCATGAGAGGCAGGCTGAGCTCCAGTGTTTGCTGGAGATTTTGTTTTCCTCAGATGCTTCAAAAACTGAGCTGCCCCCATCACAGCCAACAACGGGAAGACCATGGGTCACCTGAGCCTTAGAGCTCCCTGGTGAGGGGTGCGCCTGCGTTGTCTGACAGAGGCGTCAGTCCTCGGCCACCTGCAGATGCTGGGGTGGACACTGAGAACAACAGTGTCTCCACCAGGGATTGGAAATCATAATAGAACCATCAACAGAGAATCGCGGGGAGCTCTAGACTCTGATCTGCTTTAAATGTTCAAGAAAACATAATTTCATGATAAAGAGACCTAAGAGAATAGGGGTACAACTGTATTAATATTCATAATGGAAGATTAGAGGTAGCTGTTATTTTCTGCTCCTTAAAAACAATGAAATACAACACTGTGCTTTCCAAAGAATTCATAACAGGAGTATAAACACATGCAGATAAAACCTCACTTATGGGGCACAGCTCTGGGGTGAGATCATGCTCCAGGCACTCCCACACAGGGCTAGGGTGGGTACACTCTGCCCCACACAGAAGCTGGCTGACTCCATCAGCAAGGCCGCTGGAGGCAGGTGCTGGCCAGGTGCTTACCTGCAGCCTGGTAACACCAACACTTTTTTTTTTTTAACCAGAGATTGAACCCAGGGGTGCTCAACCACTGAGCCATATCCCCAGTCCCATTTTTATTTTTTATTTTGTTACAGAGTCTCACTGAGTTGCTTACAGTCTTGCTAAATTGCTGAGGCTGGCTTTGAACTTGCAATCTTCCTGCCTCAGCCTCCCAAGCCACTGGGATTACAGGTATGTGCCACCCCATTCACCTCCACCAAATACTTCTATGACACCTGGGTTCAGTCCAGTGTGACTGTCACCCAGGAATCTCACTGGCCCTGCCCATAGTCCAGCAGGTGCTCAACCCTGGGCCAACAGCACCTGCCTGGAATCTGAGTTTCAAGTGGAGGAACACAGCGGCAGGAGGTCGGAGCACACTCCCCCAGCAGGTGCTTACCTGCTTATTAAGCACTCTCTCCCTGCTGGCTGACCCTCATGAGCAGGCTGCTGTCCTTGCTGAAACTTCCTCTGCCCCTATAAATCCCTTCATATCCTCCTCAAGATCCCCTTCCTTGATAGATCCAGCCAGAGCCAGGTGTGTTGTTTACAAGCAAAGACCCTCCTCACCCCATGATACCACTGCCTGTGTGGCTGAAGGCTCACAGGACGTTGCAGAAATGGTATAGAGGTGACTCATGGAAGCATCAGTCAAATAATTGGCATCAGTGCCATGATATTAATGACATAGCAGACCTTATTCTATTCTGCTGGCACAGAGAGCTCTCATGGGCTTCTTGGTCTTGGTCACAACCATAGAGTGGAGGTGGCCTCCATTGGAGTAGACCAGTCCATGCACAAAAAATACCAGGACCCTAGAGGAATGAGAGGTTCCAATAGACATGGCCTGTAGTAGTTCTTCTTGATGTAGGGGAAGATTGTGTGCATCTGTGCAGAGATGGGACACAGAGCAGGAGTCAGGGCAGCAAGCCTAGTCCATGAAGGTGCTGGCTGAAGATGCCAGTAGGGTGAGGGTGAGACCAGGCCCTGCTTGCGGCTCATGCCAGGATCGAGATCCGGATCCAGTTCCAGCGAGAATTTCCACCCAGCCAGCTTTCCTTGCTGTTCTGGAGATCCTGGCTATGGGCTCTTTGCCTCTCAGATGCAAGTCTGAGTAAAACCCCAGCCCACATCTGTGTTGCTGTGGGAGGAGATGACAAAGACGGAGGTCAGTCTCACAGACCTTCCAGGCCATCCGCCTGTTTGAGATGTGTGTTTGCAGGAGAGCACAGTGGTGTAGGCTCGTGTGGCCAGCTCCCGGGTTACTGTGCAGCTAGACTGCACATCCTGAAGCTGGGCTGGGCCTGAGACTCAGCACTCCACCTCACCTCACAGGTGATGCTGTCACTACTGGTTTGAGTCCACACCTGGAATCCCAGGGGCAGTGATGATACTATTATAGCTAACCTTTCTGCCAAAACCTAGTCCAGGTGAGATGAGGGTCTCCAGTCTAAGCCATGAACGAAACAAATTCATTCCTTACCTAGTGGATTTAAAGTAATAAACCACGACACTGTATAACCTGAGCAAGTTACTTCACTTTCCTGTGCTCCAGTGTCCTCATCTATAAAATGGAAATAATAGCATTTGCTTTTACCATAGTTGTGAGGTTTAAAGGATGTGTAATCTCTGAGCAAATGTGTAATCAGGATGAGCACACTACAGACGGTCATGCTAGGCTGCTGTTTAAAAGAAAGATGAAAGGGTTGAGGATGATGGTGCTCATGCTGGTGGTCATGACCACGATGATAAGGGGGAGGGTGGTGATGGTGATGGGATCAGGTCATAGTGGTGATGAGGGTAATGACCATAAAGATGGTGATGATCGCAATGGTGATGGTGGTGGTGGTGGTGGTGAAAATGGTGGTGATGGTGGTGATGGTGGTGGTGGTGGTGGTGGTGATGGTGATGGTGATGGTGATGGTGATGGTGGTGAT